>CAJQZJ010032773.1:7096289-7197664 GCA_907164525.1 Lophiomys imhausi
TAAGGAAAAGCCATTCTGTTGACACGATAGAAAATGCACAGCACTAAAGAAACCTGAAATCACTCACAGACTCCTGTGCTGAATGCCAATGTATAGGGAATAATGAAGATAAAGAGCAAATTAAAACAGTCTAAAGAATGCAATCAACTATATTTGGCATGTGGAAAATATACGGGACAAGTGACCTAATTTTTTAAATGCCATGGGAAGGGGAAGGGTAGGTTGAGAACTTGGGGGTTATATAAATCAAATTAATTTGAGGTTTCCCTTGAATGTGGATCCAAACACACTAATTATTAAATGATATAATTAGATAGTCCAGAGCCGTTAACGTAGCATGGATATTAGATATAATCAAAGATTGATTGTTCATGTATGGCAGCTGTGTTTTCTTTAAAGTCATCGTCCATCAGAAAAACTTGCTGATGATAAAATAGCACTTGGTATTAGCAGGAAGTGGTGGCTATGTGGAATATAGTGAGCTAACGGTCAGTAGCTGTTGCCAAGCTTCCATGGACTCACTGTGCCTGACTTTTGAGGGTATTTGGCATTTTTAGGCTGAAAGACTTACCCCATCCTTAGCTTTCACCAGCAGATCAAAGGTGCCTGGATCCGTTTCCCTGTCTATATCTTGGGACACACAGATGCGCCCATCCTGTGGGTCAATCTGGAATACTGGAGGTGCTTCATAGCTTTGGAATCCATCACAAAGAGAATATTCGACTAGACCATAGAATCCGGCATCTGCGTCGAAGGCTTTTACCTGTAAGACAGGAGGAAGGTCAGTGGGGATGCCAACATGCTGGCAATATGTTTTAGCTAAGCATGAATCGTGACGGTTTGCACTGCCGAGTCATCCCTAAGGCTTCTCATAAAGCAGAGCCTTGGTGCAGCTCTCTCTTGCTTCTCTGCCTAACAACTCTTCAGCATTCTTCTTCTCCTTTGGAGAGCTCTCCTTTTCACTTTTTGGGCCCACTCCAATTAAAAGGCCAAGGTCTCAGAGTTCAGTCCCACATGCTCTTTTTCCTTTCACTATGCGTGAGTGATCTTGTCTAAACACAAGGATTTATGAACATTCATATGGCTATAAAAACCTACAGAGTGTCTGCTGCTTCCCTCAATGTGTCAGTCCAGTTTGAAAGCATCAAGAACATAAACAAGAAAAGCCAGGCAGCATGGGGTGTGATTTCTAGACAACCAACACTAAGTCAAAATTCACCCTTGAGTGTGAGATTTGCATCTCCCAGGTCAGGTTTCCATCTGGAAGGGATGTCCCAGTCAGAGCCCTGCATAGCTATGGTGGCTAGGTGCTAGCCATACATCTCTTGTCCAGCAGGCACACAGGGATAAAATGGCAGCCTCCCTTCTTTCATCAAGGCAAGTGCATGGACACATAGCTGTAGCTGGTAAGGGAAAAATATGCTTTGTTCTTATTCCATACATGATATTTTTGTTAGCAGTCTTGTGGCCAAGACAACTAGAACTAGGAAAGCATTTATTTTAATGAACTATATTACACATACAGTAGACTCTCCTCACCAAAGCAGAAGAAGGCCAAAGCTTTCAGTGAATGTCTAAAACCACATGGTGCCGAATGTTAAGTTCATTCTTGTATGTGCATGAGAATAATAATGCAGTACAATAAGAAATTAACAATAACCAAATAGGGCGTGGCAGTGCACACCTTTAATCCCAGCACTTGGGAGGTAGAGTCGGGTGGATCTCTATGAGTTCGAGGTCTGCCTGATCTACAAAGCAAGTCTAGGATAGCCAGGGCTCTGTTACATAGATAAACCCTGTTTCAAACAAACAAACAAAACAATAACCAAGTAGAGAAAATGTATGCTGGTCAAGGAGATGATTTATCACCTTCAGTAGGAAGAGAACAATCAAGACTTAATTACAATACTAAGAATAGTCATTCAAAATTTATATTTATTTCTAGAATTTTCCATTAACAATTTCAGAGCCGCTGACTACAGATAAGTGAAATCAAAGAAAGATAAACTGCAGATAAAATGAAAGAGACTGTGTGTAATGAAATGCATAACAAGTTACGTAAAATGCCAGATTTCTAAACTGCAGGTTCAATGCAATTCCTCTGATTTTTTTAACCCAGTTAATAGCCACAGTAAACATCTAAACAGAACTTACAATAAAAGAGGCACTTTTCATCAGTATGATATAAGTATTCATTTGATTCCTTTATTGCCACACTTTACAATGATACTTCAAAAACATCACCAAGTGGGTTCAACAGCCATTTCTCCATCAGCCTACCCTTTACAACACGCTGTTTTGAGCAGATTAATTGAATGGTACGTGGAGGGGGGGGGTGTTTGGGTAGCATACTTTAGTTGGGTTTTTTGGTTTTTGTTTTTTTTTTTTTTTCTTCCACAAGAATCTGTCCTACTTTTTTTTTCCACAAGAATCTGTCGAACTCCACGACAATGGGCTACATGGCCTTCCATGTCAAAGAAGCCCAAATGCAAATGAAACTCATTTCCCTCTGTCTGTGTCCTTCACATTTACCTTCACATCATCGTGTGTCTCACACTTTCTGGCAAAATCATTCCTCCTCTGCAACCAGCCAACATATTTATAAGTTAATCTTTTCTCTTGCTGGATGGAACCAGAAAATCCACAAATTTCCCTGCTTCAAAGGATTCACAATCAAATCCATTCGGTCTGTTCCACATGGACAGCTTTTAATAACTGAATAACCTCTGCTTCCCAAAGACAACAGATACATCCTCTAAAGCAATGTGGTCTTCTTAATAGTTTTGGCTGAATTAGAAGATAAATACAACAAACTGAATTCTAAACTCCATTCTCAGCCTTTAATAGCATGTATGACCAAGTATTTTGGCTCATATGAAAACATGTTCCCTGTTTCTACTTTAGGGCTTTTTCTCATGGAGACTTTTGGCAGTGAAAAAATGTAAGGGATCCAAAGTCAGAAGGAGAACTGGGCTCAGTTTGTGTTGATGGTTCAGGATCTGAGCTCAGAACCATAAAATGAGAATGTTCACCCTTCTGCTCTCCACTAGCCCCCTAGAAATACTTACCTGCTGTTCTAGTAACATAACCTACCTCCTGGTAATGGGTCTTGGATGCCTAGACTTAACTTAGAGTTTTTATGGGGCCTGCAATTCCCAGTACCCATTCACTGTTTTTTTTTTTTTTTTAAGGCAATTTGAAAAACAAAAGATGAAAACTTCTTCCTCAAGACCTCAGGAAGAAACATTGATGAGTTAGGAAGTTTGGTTAGTTAGGCCCCACTGGGGGCCTCTGCTGATATCAAAGCAGGGAGTTCCTAGTGCTAGCACAATCTGAAGGCTGAGCAGAATGCTTGGAAGACCTGGGATGGCTGCATCTCTGAATTTGGCCCTGGAGCTGATCCCAGAGCACTCTAGCTCCTCCCTGCCACTTCATGCCAACTTACTCATGTCTTTCACACTCGAAGTTGATGACTTTACGTTAAATTTATTCTAACTCATAATTATTCTCATTGATTTTCATCTTGCACAGATATAATGGAGACATTAAGGAACTTACATGTTATCCCCATGATACTGAGTGCCCTTTTCCTTGTCATTAGCTTCCTGGGACCTAGAGAATTCTTATCACTCTCCTCATATTGATCTCAGAGTCCAATAAAGGTTCCTCCCTAAGAATGAGTCTTGGAGACAACTCAAGAACGTGGTCCTTATGGGTTTGAGCTGAAAAGGGTCCTGAAAACAGAAATGCAGGAAACTTGTTTTTCCATAAGCCCAAACACTCATTCATATATGCTACTGAGGGACAACATGGCTTATTATTCAGTTCATACGCCAATCCAAACAAAGTGATTGTGAAGACCACGTGGTTTTGGAGACAATGTATGTTGTCTTTGGATGCCTGTGGTTTCACAATCATTCATGGCTGTGAGAAATGGACCCATGAGCATGCTTCTTACCAAAAAAGTCCCCTTCTGTGTGGGAAGGTCTCCTCTTCAACATTAGTGACAGCCTCATTTCTAGCCATTCATGTTAGCAGAAGATGGAAGGTGGTATACTCTTTACCTGCTCATTTACATGGATGAAATTTAAAAAATAAAAACCCAGAGTCAATTAATAAGGGGTGGGGTTCAAGGGAAAACCTTTAGGTAATGATTTTAGATGAAATTTAAAACTAAACAACTCACCTTTTTACAGCCTACAAAATTGCTTCAATGGGCATATAGCAGGTTTTTGTTTTGGTTTGGTTTTTGGAGTATTTTTGGAGGGGTGAGGAAGAAAAAAAGATTCTGCATCCATTATACATGCATCCACAGAACTTGAAATAGAAAAGAAAAAGAAAGCACACAAGACAAGTTCTCACATTTGAAGCACTTAGCTATCCACTGAGCGATCTACACCTAAAACAAGACAGCACTATGCCAGTGGAAGTTGGATCCAACACTGAGGAGCACAGTAATGCAAGCATGTCACTCTGAATACAATTTTGGCAGGTTCACTGGCAATGAATGCTGCCCAGCCAAGTCTTTAAAAGCAGTGTTATCAGCTTCCTCCCTTATGCCCCGAGTCATCCATTAAACACAGCTAATCAATCATTTCATCTCACTAAAACGCATCCCTTATAGTCTGGCTCTCTTCCTCTGCTCCTTAACTGACGTGCCTCAGTTGCCCTTCCGGTTCTGTGATCTTTTCCAGGCCTTTGGGCACAGATGCAAATGCTTACATATTGGGGCTGCTTCTCTTTTCAGTTCATAGCGAATACTTTACTTAGAGTGCTGATTCCAAAAAGATACGTCAGTGTCCTCGTGCATAGGACCCTGTAAAATTTACCTTGTAGGATTAAAAAACAGCCACCTTATATGGCAAAATTGAGCTGATGTAAAGATTTTGGGAGGAGGTGGTGAACCTTAAATACAGTGATGAGTGTCTTGTGTGATAGGCAGAAGCAGACCTCAGAAAGAAGAGGGGGAGGTGACATGATGACAGAAACAGAGGTTGAAGTGATGTGACTACAAGTCAGACAGCAGCAGCCACAGCAGACAATGGGAGACAGGACACCTCCTAGGCCCCTCAGAGGAGCCATGACTACAAGTCAGACAGCAGCAGCCACAGCAGACAATGGGAGACAGGACACCTCCTAGGCCCCTCAGAGGAGCCGTGACTACAAGTCAGACAGCAGCAGCCACAGCAGACAACAGGAGACAGGACACCTCCTAGGCCCCTCAGAGGAGCAAGACCCTGTCAGAGCTAGGGTTTGTCACCACCGGAATGGTGAGAAGCCATCACTTTTGTTGTTTCAAGTTGCCAAGCTGATAGTAACGTGCAACAGCAACTCCAGGGAGCTGAGTCACTCCCTAGTGACCTTCCCTGCATCTCTTCTCCTTCACAGGCTGCAGGACCAGCTCTGATTTGTTTGTTGACAACATTGTCTCTGCTCTACTAGAGTTGAAGCCCAGTGAGATATATGACGTCTATCTCACTTCTTGTTGCATCTTCTGGCACCACAACACTGGTCCCCTATTCACAGAGAGAGGAACCATAAATGCATTAATCATGAAAGAATGAATAAAATATTGTGCATAAGATGCAAGCATGGGGTCAGCCAGAAGGGTCAGTGGATAAGTGACTACTTACTAACAAGCCTGGCCAAGTGAGTTTGAGCCCCAGAACCCACATAATGGAAGGAGAGAACAGTTGTGGCAAGTTGCCCTCTGATCTCTACACACAAACCCTGACATGAACACACACACACAAAGACATAAATAAATAAATAAAAACGGTAAAACACACAAATCAAAAACTAAAAAGATACAAGCAGGAAGCAAAGCATGGGTGAGACAGAAAGAGTGTGTGTTTCAGGCTAGTTGGACTACATAGTGAGTTCTAGGACAGTCGGAGTTAATTGGCACATAGCCAGACTTTGTCTCAAAACCAAAGTTAATTAATCAAATAAAACAAAACGCAAGCATGTTTAAGAATAGTTTTCTTTAGTGCTCCACTTGACCTATGTAGGAAATATATATGAGTAAAGTATTTCATAACAGTTATCAACTCTCAATGAAGAACACTTCTTTAGTATTAATTTTATTTCTTTTTTTTCCTTTATTTTTTATTTCTTCAAGTTACATCTCAATCGCAGTCCCCTCCCTATTCCCCCTCCAGTCCCACCCTCCCACCCTTAACCCCCCATCCTCTTCCTTTTTTTTTTTTCTTTTAAGTTTAAGGTATATCTTATTTCACCCTACAGTTTCCCCTTTCAGTCCAACAAATGGCTCTTTCTCTTATAATAATAAATACAATACAGTACAACAGAGGTAATTACGCCACAGTTATGAGGGTTATATGGCTTAACGTACATTCCCAATGACCAGTCCATATGTATTTGGTACCTGACTTTAACATTCTACTATCTAACCATCTCCATGAGTTTAAAGTTCTATATCTGACTCAACATTCATACTAATTGCAACACAATTTTAAAAGTATCTTCTTAGATGTATAACGCTCTCTTGACTCCTAAACAACTCAAAATTTAATTATGAGACTCTATCTATCTGTTCTTCAATCACCTCAGAGACCTGAGAGGGATAAATATATCTGATTTTATAGGAAGTACAGGGTCTGCAGCTTCCCAAACTAAGAAATGACATACCTGTGGCTGCCTGGACAGTTCCCATTTTCTCTCCATACATTACAGCATTGCTCTTCAGTCGTTTGGCCCCGTTTCTCTGACAGACATTGATTGTAGAGCAGGGGTTATGAAGGACTTACCTACCCTGTCTTGGCAGAGCTAGGCTGTCTACTTACCTGCTTCCAGGTTTTGTCCTTTTTGGACAGCATTCTGTCTACAGTTGGAGCAAGGGGCTTTTCCTACCAAGAGATAGGCTTGCGACTAATTCAATCATCTCCCACTGGAGATTCTTCAATGCTCATCTTCTACTTGGAGGAGAATAGGGGGTGCTGTCAGGAGTTGATATGTCTTGATATAAAAAAATCTAAAGTTACAAAAACATCTTTGAATGCCATATTCTGCAGATCTCTTGAGGTTTTTGAAGAGGCCCTATCTATCTCTTAATTAGGGTAAGCAGATGTTGCTTGTCTCTTAGCAGGTTTATTTCTGATTAGCTTAGAAAGTAACTATAATAGGCTGTCATAGTACCTAACAGAATGACCGGCTTGTTAACCATTAGTTTGCATTTCTTAATTATCCTAAACAGTTTATGACAGTTAGTAGTAAAAGGCCGAAACATCACATTTCATTTTTTTCTTTACCTCCTAACCCTTCCATCCCATTTCTCTGGGGTGGGGTGTCCTTATATAACAGTCCCTCATCTCAGTTGAGAGGTCGTATGAGGGCCAAGAGCCTCTTCATTCATTGGGGATCTATGAAGCAGTACCATCAGTGAAAAGTGTCTGGTTGCCCGGGAGAGACAACTACTAAACAAACAAATCAATAAGCATACAATAGATAAAAAAGACTAAAAAATAGAAAAAATATAACTAATATATAAAAAATAAATAAAAATTAAAAATTAAAAATAAGAAGTCTATGTCCAAGGTCCCTTTGGTGTATTAGTTGTAGTATTGATACCTTCTACTATATAGCTAAAAACCTACTATAAGTGAATAGATGCCATATGTGTCCTTCTGAGTCTGGTTTAGTTCACTCAGGATGAGCTTTTCTAGTTCCATCCATTTGGCTGCAAATTGCATAATTTCATTGTTCCTGATAGCTGAATAATATTCCATTGTGTAGATGTACCACAGTTTTTTAACCTATTCTTTGGTTGAGGGACATCTGGGTTGTTTCCAGTTTCTAGCTATTACAAATAAGGCTACTATAAACATAGATGAGGAAACTTCCTTATGATTCCATGAAGAGGCATTTGGGTGTATACCCAGAAGTGGTATGGCTGGGTCCTGAGGCAGAGCTATTCCAAGTTTTCTAAGATATCGCCAGACTGACCTCCATAGTGGTTGCACAAGCCTGCATTCCCACCAGCAATGGAATAGGGTTCCCCTTTCTCCACACCCTCGCCAGCATGTGCTGTCGTTTGAGTTTTTGATCTTAGCCATTCTGACAGGTGTGAGATGGAATCTCAGAGTCGTCTTGAGTTGCATTTCTCTGATGATTAAGGATGTTGAGCATTTCTTCAAGTGTCTCTCAGCCATTAGGGATTCCTCCTTTGTGAATTCTCTATTTAGCTCTGTCCCCCATTTTTTGATTGGATTATTTGGTTTCTTGGCATTTAATTTCTTGAGTTCTTTGTAGATTTTGGATATTAGCCCTCTGTCTGATGTGGGGTTGGTGAAGATTTTCTCCCAGTCTGTAGGCTGCCGTTTTGTTCGAATGACAGTGTCCTTTGCCTTACAGAAGCTTTTCAGTTTCATGAGGTCCCATTTATTGATTGTTGATCTCAAGTCCTGAGCTGTTGGTGTTCTGTTCAGGAAGTTGTCGCCTGTGCCAATTAGTTCGAGGGTTTCTCCCACTTTATCTTCTAGTAGATTTAGTGTGACCGGCCTTATATTAAGGTCTTTGATCCACTTGGACTTAAGTTTTGTACAAGGTGATAAGTATGGGTCTAACTTCATTCTTTTACAAATGGACATCCAGTTGGACCAGCACCATTTGTTGAAGATGCTGTCCTTCTTCCATTGTGCTGTTTTGGCTTCTTTGTCAAAAATTAGGTGGCCATAAGTGTGTGGGTCTATTTCTGGATCTTCAATTTGATTCCATTGATCTACTGGTCTGTTTCTATACCAATACCATGCTGTTTTTAAAACTATTGCTCTGTAGTACAGCTTGAAATCTGGGATGGTAATACCTCCAGATGTTTTTTTATTGTACAGGATTGATATATCTATTCTGGGCTTTTTGTTGTTCCATATGAAATTGAGACTAGCTCTTTCCAAGTCTATAAAAAATTGTGTTGGTATTTTGATAGGAATTGCATTGAATCTATATATTGCTTTTGGTAGGATGGCCATTTTTATTATGTTGATCCTACCTATCCATGAGCATGGGAGATCTTTCCATCTTCTAAAGGCCTCTTCCATTTCTTTCTTCAAGGGCTTGAAGTTCTTGTTGTACAGGTCCTTTACTTGCTTGGTTAGAGTTACCCCCAGGTATTTTGTGTTGTTTGTGGCTATTGTGAAGGGGGTTGTTTCCCTTATTTCTTTCTCAGCCCATTTGTTTGTTATATAAAGAAGGGCTTCTGATTTTTTTGAATTAATTTTGTATCCAGCCACTTTGCTGAAGGTGTTTATCAGCCGTAAGAGTTCTCTGGTGGAATTTCTGGGGTCGCTTATGTATACTATCATATCATCTGCAAATAGGGATAATTTGACTTCTTCGTTTCTGATGTTTATCCCCTTGATGTCCTTTAGTTGTCTTATTGCTCTAGCAAGAACTTCAAGTACTATATTGAAGAGATATGGTGAAAGTGGACATCCTTTTCTTGTCCCTGAGTTTAGAGGAAATGCTTCAAGTTTCTCTCCATTTATTTTGATGTTGGCCACTGGCCTGCTGTATATTGCCTTTATTATTTCTAGGTACAGCCCTTGTATGCCTGTTCTCTCCAGAACTTTTAGCATGAAGAGGTGTTGGATTTTGTCAAATGCTTTTTCTGCATCTAGCGAGATTATCATGTGGTTTTTTTCTTTCATCTTGTTTATATGGTGAATGACGTTGATAGATTTTCGTATGTTGAACCATCCCTGCATCGCTGGGATGAAGCCTACTTGATCATGGTGTATGATACTTTTGATGTGTTCTTGAATTCGGTTTGCTAGTATTTTATTAAGTATTTTTCATCTATGTTCATGAGGGAGATTGGTCTGAAGTTCTCTTTCTTTGTTGGGTCTTTGTGTGATTTAGGAATCAGGGTGATTGTGGCCTCATAGAATGAGTTTGGCAATGTTCTTTCAGATCCTATTTGGTGAAAGAGTTTGAAAAGTATTGGTGTTAGCTCCTCTTTGAAGGTCCAGTAGAATTCCGTGCTAAAGCCATCTGGCCCTGGGCTTTTCTTGGTTGGGAGATTTTTAATGACTGTTTCTATTTCCTTATGGGTTATAGGGCTGTTTAATCTGTTTATCTGATCTTGATTTAGCTTTGGTAGGTGGAATCTATCAAGAAAATTGTCCATTTCACTTAAGTTTTCAAATTTGGTGGAGTATAGATTTTTAAAGTAGGATCCAAATATTCTCTGGATTTCCTCAATGTCTGTTGTTATTTCACCCTTTTCATTTCTGATTTTGTTGATTTGTGTTTTCTTCCTCTGTCTTTTAGTTAATTTGGCTAAGGGTCTGTCTATTTTGTTGATTTTCTCGAAGAACCAAGTCTTGGTTTCATTGATTCTTTGTATAGTTCTTTTTGTTTCTAAGTTGTTGATTTCAGCCCTAAGTTTGATGATCTCCTGCCTTCTGCTCCTCTTGGGAGTGTTTGCTTCTTTTTTCTCCAATTCACCCAGTTTAGCTGTTAATTCGCTAATATGAGCTGTCACAATTTTCTTTTTGAAGGCACTTAGTGCTATGAACTTTCCTCGTACCACAGCTTTCATTGTGTCCCATAGGTTTGGGTATGTTGTGTCTTCATTTTCGTTGGATTTTAAGAAGTCTTTGATTTCCTTCTTTATTTCTTCCCCAACCCAGTGGTCCTCTAGTAGAGAGTTGTTCAATTTCCATGTGAGTGTAGACTTTTTGCTGATTCTTTTGCTGTTGAATTCCAGCTTTATTCCATGGTGGTCTGATAAGATACAAGGGGTTATTTCAATTTTTTGTATCTGTTGAGGCTATCTTTGTGTCCAACTATATGGTTGATTTTCGAGAAGGTTCCATGAGGTGCTGAGAAGAAGGTGTATTCTTTTGTGTTTGGGTGAAACGTTCTGTAGATATCTGTTAGGTCCATTTGGTTCATGGTCTCTGTTAGACTCATTATTTCTCTGTTTGGCTTCTGTCTTGATGATCTGTCCATAGTTGTGACTGGGGTGTTGAAGTCTCCCACTATTAAAGTGTTTTGATCGATGTGTGATTTAAGTTTTAGAAGCGTTTCTTTTATAAATGTAGGTGCCTTTGTATTTGGGGCATAGATCTTCAATATTGAGATGACCTCTTGTTGTATATTTCCTTTAATGAGTATGTAATGCCCTTCTCTGTCTTTTTTTATTAACTTCAATTGGAAGTCTATTTTGTTTGATATTAGGGTGGCTACTCCAGCTTGTTTCCTCGGTCCATTTGCTTGGAAGATCTTTTCCCAGCCCTTTACTCTGAGGTAGTGTTTATCTTCAATAGTGAGATGTGTTTCTTGTATACAGCAAAAAGATGGGTCTTGTTTACAGATCCAGTCTGTAAGTCTGTGTCTTATTATTCGTGAGTTGAGTCCATTGATGTTGATAGATATTAGTGACCAGGGGTTGTTATTTCCCATTATTTTGGTATAGCTAGCTGTCTTGTGTTTCTCTTTTGTTTAGTTGCTGTGGAGGTTTCTATTTCCTCTGTTTTCTTAGGTGTAGTTATCTTCTCTGGGTTGGAATTTTCCTTCTAGGATCTTCTGTAGGCCTGGGTTTGTGAGGAGATATTGTTTGAATTTGATTTTGTCATGGAATATTTTGTTTTCTCCTTCTATGTTGATAGAGAGTTTTGCTGGGTATAGTAGTCTGGCTGGGCACCTATGTTCTCTCAGGGCTTGTAGGACATCTGTCCAGGCCCTTCTAGCTTTTAAAGTTTCTGAGGAGAAGTCAGGTGTGATTCTGATGGGTCTGCCATTGTATGTGACTTGGCCTTTTTCTCTGACAGCTTTTAATATCCTTTCTTTGTTCTCTACATTTGGAGTTTCTATTATTATGTGGCAAGAAGAGTTTCTTTTCTGATCTAATCTGTTTGGTGTTCTGTATGCCTCTTGGATTTTTACTGGCATCTCTTTAGGTTTGGGAAGTTTTCTTCTATGATTTTGTTGAAGATATTTCCTGGACCATGGAGTCGGGAGTCTTCTCTTTCCTCTATGCCTATAATTCTTAGGTTCCGTCTTTTCATTGAGTCCTTGATTTCTTGGATGTTGTCGGTGAGAGATTTTTTAGCCTTCTCATTTTCTTTTGATGTTGTACTGATTTCTTCCATCGAAACTTCCATGCCTGAGATCCTGTCTTCCATCTCTTGCATCCTATTTTTCCTACTCACATCCACAGTTCCTGTTCTCTTCTCTTGATTCTCCATTTCCTCTTTTAACTCTGACTGTGTTTTCTTTACTGTTTCCATTTCTATTATCATGTCTTGAATGGTGGTGTTCATTTTGTACATTTCCTTCTCCAGTTTGCTTGTTTTTGTCTGGAGATCTTTCATTGCTTTATCCTTTTCCTGTTCAAGCTGGGTAACCTTGGCTTGGAGCTCTTTAATGATGTTATTCGTTGTTTTGACTTGTAGAATTGTGGCTTCTTTGAATTCTTTCATAGTTTTAAGTTCTTCTTGAAGGGACTTTATCACTTTCCATAATGTAGAATTGTCATCGTTTTCATGTGTTTCAGTTGTGGTGAGGTGGTTCGGGCTGGTCGGAAAAGCGTTGCTTTCTTTTGTTGGAGACATTTCGCTCTGTTTTGTTTTTTGTTTTTTGTTTTTGTTTTGTTTTGTTTTGTTTTTGTCTCGGGCCTCTGGCCATGTGGAATTTTTTTTTTTTATTTGCTGTCTTCTGGACTTGGGTCCAAAGGGGGCACTGTGGTGTAAGAGTTGCCTTACTCCACCCCTATAAGGTGAGTCATTCAGTCCTGCCTCCCAGGTGGGGACCTAATTAATTCAGGTAGCGGAGCTGTGCACAAGTAAGCTCTGATTCCCTGCCAGAAGGGCCCTTACTGGTACAAAAGTTAGATATAGGACAGTTTCAAATATCTCACAGTTTGCCCGGGGTTGGTTCCTGTAGGGGGTAGATCTGCAGTTCAGCTCCAATATCCTTGCCACTCCGAGACTTGGAAGCTGGCCAGTGATGTCACAGACTGGGATCTGAAGGCGCTTTGCAGTGGGGCTACTTCACTTCCAAGGGTCGCAACCTTTCCCAGATAATTGGATCATCTGTGTGAGACCTGGGAGTGCCCAGCAGGGTGGGGATTATCTCTGTGTGGTTTCTGAATCTGCTGGCTGGGTATTAGGTTGGAACTTACCGGGGATTTCTCCTTTTGGGGGATGGGTTATCCCAATTCCCAGGTCCAGAGGCTTCCTAGCGTGTCCAAGAGTTGGAAGGGGCGTCCTGCCCAGGCATCTTCCGAGGTCCCTGTGTAGCTGGGTGAGATTTAGAAAGGGTTGTGCCCTTTGTACAGCGTCCTGCAACACTTGCCGCCTTGTGACTGTTGACCCCGAAATCAAAATACGTCCGCGCCGGCCGCCGTCATCTTGGATCTGCCCTTAATTTTATTTCTAATTAGGTATATATGTGTGTTTGTCTGTGCAGAGGTTTATGCACATGAATGCAATGCTCACAGAGGCCAGAAGAGAGAGTAGGAAAACCTGGAGCTGGTGTATCAGACAGTTGTGACCTGCCTGATGTGCATTCTGGGAACTGGACATTGATCTGCTATAAGAATAGTACATGCTCTTAACCACTGAACCATCTCTCCAGCTACCAAGTTTTCATTCCTAAAACAATCTATTAATCCATATAGAGATCTCATACTAAAACACATAATCATTTGTCCAAAACCATCAAAAGTTTACAATTAAAATGTTCCAGAGCATTGGTGTGGATGTTAGAGGACAACTTCCAGGAGTTGAATCCCTCCTTCTACATTGTGAACTCTCAGGATCAAGCTTACGTAGTCAGGATTACCTGCTAGCACATATACCTACAAAACCATCTCACTAGCTCTTCTCCTAAACTTTAAAAAAATGTTTTCTTTATGTTTGTGGCTGTTTTGTTTGTATACACATCTGTGCACTGCTTACATGGACTACCCATAGAAGCCAGAAGAGGTTACTGGATCTTCTACATCTAGAATTATGGAGCTTGTGTGCCAACATGTGGTTCCTTGGAATTGAACTCTAGTCCTCTGGAAAACCAGCTAGTGTTCTTAACACCCGAGCCATCTCTCCATTCGTTGACTTTCACATTTTGCAGTTCTCTTCTTTTGCTATTGAAACTACAAAAATCATTGTTTCCCTGGTTATACCAACTTCATTCATAATTTGTCTCCAACTATCCCCTGTTTATTTCCCAGAGATGCTAGCAGGGTTTCAGGGGTATCATCCAAAGTCTTTACCTGGTAGGGTGGAAATTCTACTGAAAATGGAATTATAAGTTGCATCACTATATGCTAACAATGAAAAATTGAAAATCACTGTTATATTTCAAATATAATAAAAATTATGGGAATATATCTAATTATGAATGAGTAGCCTGTGTACTAAAATCTACGATCATGAAAAAAAATTGAAGAGCACATAAATGAATGGAAAGATAATCTGTCTTAGTGGATTCAAAAATAAATATTGTTACATCTAATAACATATATTATTAAACAGTAAAATTATAGGGGCTAGGGAAATGGCACAGCAGTTAAAAGAAGTGGCTGGACCAGCAAAAGACCTGGGTTTGATTCCACTCACATGAAAGTTTATAACCATCTGTAACTCCAGTTCAATGGATCACACACCCTCTTCTAAATTCTACAGGGACCACATTCACATGATGTACAAACATACATACAGGAAAAACACTCAAACACATTAAGAAACAATAAAATACTTTCAAAACCAAAAAAGAAAGAAAGAAAGATCTAAAGTATGGAGAAGAAACAAAACAGAACACATTTTGTTATGCGTTTTAAAACGTGTTTTCAAATATGTGGATACTAGCTACTAGACTTGGTAAATTGAATAGGCTCAAGTTATAGACAAGAAATTATTATGACATGTTTTATTGCCTTAAAAGTAAAATAAAATCCAGGAAGTACTAATTCTACTGCTTATTAATTGTGCTGTGCCCTGCTTTCCAAAAAAGTAACTAAACAACTGGGTCAGGAGGGTTACTTGCCCTGTGACATGCTGCAAATAATATGTTCTATAAAAAGAACTGGCAGGAAGATCAATGAACCCAAAAGCAAGGTCTTCGACAGATCCTGGTAAGACTACATTTTTTTGTACAAAGGAAACCACTAAGGAATTTGGGGTTATCCACATAATTGTTAGAAAAACTGGCAAAGCACACAGAGGGGGAAAAAATCAAATTTGATATTATCCTCATGCTGAAACAAATTCTACACAGATGTTGAGTGCAAATAATGAGATCATTTAAAGTATAAATATATATTTGGCTGGGCCTTACACTGGAGAGAAATTTGAAGGTAAAGGGGAATTTCAAAACTAAAGAAAACAACAGACAAAAATCACAAAGGAAAAAAGTCAAAATAATGGTTATACATATGGTAGTGTATTGTGATTTGCACATAAAAAGTTTAAAGGTAACTATATGATATGAGCAACACATAACACACATACACACACACACACACACACACACACACACACACACACACACACACGCACATCAGTTAATGTCCTTTGTCTAGAAAGAGGTTTTTAAAAAATGAAAATATAGACAACCCAATATGAGAGAAAGAAAGAGTGTACCAAGGACATGAACAAGCAAGTCGCAGAATGATAAATATTAGGAGATTTAATTTCAGTAACCATCAAATTTGCACAAAAGGAAACCCTTTGTGCTGCATTTGGCAACCATTATAAGCAGTGGAAAAGATGTATCAAATATTAACTTATTTTTGTAGTCTACATGAAGAATTACTGTCTCTATAATGTAAAAGTGCTAAATGTGCTCCCACATCAAAAAGTGTCCAATTCAGTGACCCAGTGTACTTCTAGGACTATGTTAAGAGGCACTTGCCCCAAAAAGTAAAATATAGCATTGTTCTAGAAACCAAACATCTAACAACAAGTTATTAAATGATAATTCATATGTGGGATAGAATTTAAAAGATATTAAAACTGTATATAAAATGGTCTGCATTACTGTGCTTACTTTTAAAAGTCAAAAGTAATCTGTAAAATATATCATTTATGTAAGAAACTATTTCTAATGTAAAAAGAAAAAAATAAACTCAGTACTGTGGAGATGGCTGAATCAATAAAGATCTTGCTGAGTTTACATCCCCAGTATCCAAGAAAAACCAAGTGTGGCAGTCCATTCCTGCAATACCAGCACTGGGGAAGCAGAGACAGGACAATCCTAGGGCTTATTGGACAGCCAGTCTTGATAACCAGTGACCTTCAGGGTGAGTGAGAGACTCTGCCTCAAAAAAAAAAATATGGTAGAAATTGAATGACAATGATACCCAACCTCAACCTCTGGCCTGCAGATACAGGATCATACATGAACATAAACACACGTGCATGCACACACACACAATCAAAGAAAAACTAAATGTTAGATAATCTGTGGAAATAAATGATTTTGTTTGCAATTCAGTATTTTTCTGACTTCTCAAAACTAAAAATAATTCCATAGAAGCATGACTGTGGAAGAAAAGCTAGGCATGGAAAATTAAACCTAAACAAACTGGTACTTGGTAAGCATTTGCTCTCTGTGTATATGATTGCCTCTTCTCAGCATTTCATTCCTGAAAAGCCACTGAAGGATGAATGTGAAGGATAACATTGGCATTTCTTTCTGTTTGCTTTTTATGCCTCGGGAGAATGAACCCAGACCTTGCACGTGCCGGGCAAGTACTCTAACAATGGGGTACATCTTCACTATAACACACTGTGGCTGGCATCTCAGCAAGAAAGCACCCCACCATGTATCAACACCCCAGTGGTCCTTTGGTCTTTAGACTGTCCAGACTGCAGGGGAACTTCCTCCTCCCCTTCACTCTAGAACCACAAAGAGACACATGGCAGAATTCAGTGTTGAGCTTGTAAGAGGAGGCAAAGTATTAAGCAGAAAAAGAGTTAGAAAACAACAAAACCCAAGCAATCAACATTTCTCCAAGGAAGTGGGCAGGTTTGTTTTCATATGCTTCTATACAACACAAAGGACAGGTGAGAAGGACAGCTCAGCCAGGCATGTCCCCCAATGTCTTAGTACCTTGGTGATACCAGCTAGCTTGGACAGCACAGCAGAAATCCAAAAGGGAAGGTGAGACTTCATGCTGTAGCTCCCTGTGTCCCCAGCGGAGGACAAGCACCAAAGCTGCTCTCCATGCCTTCACATATGCTTCCAGCAACAACATCTGAGCTCAAGGGGTTGGGTCACCGCATGGGGCATGTGACCTGCTGCTGAAAGGGAAAGCTCGAAAGCTCATTTGCTTCTGCAGGTGGCCTAGCTCAGGACAGAAGGCTGCATGTAAGTTATGTAAACTTTACTATTTCCACAGAAGATAAAAATGGGAACAGCACGCTGCACTGCTGGCAGGTGTTCTCTCTTGGGGCATAAGCATGGGAAATGTTCGCTTCTCAAATGACATGTTTTTGAACAGTTTTACTGAGATCTTTCCCATTTATAGATCCAAATTAACTCCTGTGTTCTGTGATTCTTAAGAGTCGTCCTCTCCCAGCTCTACCCATGGTGGAGACCCTGTAAGATCCACAGAGAAGAGCTCGAATTTGGGCATTTCTCCAAAGCATTCATGTTTATGCTTCTCTTTGGGGAACGATGATCACAAATCTGAATCATATAACCTTTGCTTTTAGTCCCGCTGCTGCTGCTCCTATTTGTGTTTTGAGAAGCAAGAGGACACCCCAGATTTGAACACAGAGCTCCTTGCCCGGGAAGGATGCAGTTCAGCAAAGAACCACAGGAAGGGGCTGTCTAAGTTCAAGCAGGATCTGTTAGCTGTACACAGTTGCCCTTTTCGTGGTTCTACAATATCCTGGCGTGAGGTTAACAAATTGAGCATAGTCAGCTTAGGCATTTCTGGGATTTTCTTTTCAGATGCCCTCTGCGTGAAAAGCAGGATCAAAAATTCCCAATGCAAAAGACCATGGCTGGGAAGGCAAAGGCAGTGCAGTGTGTGGACAATGCAAACCTTAGGGTTGGTGTGGTCACTTGACCCTTCTAGGACACAGCTCGCAGCTCGCTCCAGGTTTCACCTCTGTTTGGAAACTTGAGCTCACTTCAGCAGTTGTACTTTCTTGGAGGGCAAAGCTGTCCCTGATGGAAAAGGGCATGGCAGCGCGGCCTGTACTGCTCTTCCTCCACCCTGTTGCTTTTGCCGACCTGTGCATTCATTTTACACACACACACTGTTTGTGTTATTTCTATTGCATTTCTGCTCACGAAGAGGCATTGGGAAACATCCTCGGTTGGCAAGGAAAGCTGACTGCTGCTTCTCCTGACTGACAAGGCTGTTCCTAATGCGGAGATAACAGGACCCATGTCAGCTTTAACACACACACACACACACACACACACACACACACACACACACACACGCACATATGAATTTTTAGTCTGCTTCCAGTAACTGTGTTCTTTCTGGTTCTGTCTTACCTTTGAGACTCTGGTTCTTTTGGTGTCTGTTCACCCCAAGGAAGGTGTGTGCTTCTAGACTATGTATGCACAGAGCCTCATGCATCGTCCTAACTTAAAGCTCTGGGTCCTCTGAACACCATCTACGACACTCTCTGAGAGCCCCCTCCCTTTGTCTTCATGTCCCCTGACTGCCTTACCATCACATCTGTATCTTCACCCACCATGCTGGTTGATTCTGCAAGGACATCTGTCCCTTTTTTTCTCACAGCTGATTCTCACTGTCCAACACTGTGCCCAGTCCTGCCCAGACAGTAAATGAAGTCTCATTCCAACAGGAATGGTTTTCATCCTGTTGGGCAGCTCTCTTTGTAAAGCAAGGTGCTCACTTAAATGTGAAACTTCTTACTCCAGGATGCTGTAGAACCATAAAAAGGACAACTGTGTACCCCACCCAACTGTCTAGTCTATAAAATGCTCATAGAAACTTTCCTGGACAGCTTTTCCTACCAGTGGAGTTGGCTGTAATATTACACAGAAACATGGGAGTGGTTTTCTTGGAAAGTAGTCAAATATCCTAAGCAAAGAAATTCAGAAAAGGAGTCAATTGAGAAAGTGAACTAGAAAACAGGGCACTTGTGGTCCTAAGAACTGCCACTGAGAACCAGAAGGAGTTCAGAAGCAGGAAGTACTTGGTGAATCCACCAAGCTTCCCGAGAGGAGTGCGCCCACATTTTCCATATGCTTCCTTCCCTATGCTAGAGGAACGTTTCTATGAGCATTTTATAGGCTAGAAAGTTGGGTGCTGTATACAGTTGTCCTTTTGGTGGTTCTACAATATCCTGGCGTGAGGTTAACAAATTGAGCATAGTCAGCTTAGGCATTTCTGGGATTTTCTTTTCAGATGCCCTCTGCGTGAAATTGTTGAGTTCATTCTCAAATATGAACTCCATGCCTGTCTGTATCTATGCTTTCCTCCACGTGTCAAAGACAATGACTGTGATAAAATATAAAGATAATGACAACAAACACGGAAGAAAGGATGAGTGAGTGGGATGTGGGTAGAAGAAAGGCGAGGAACTGTGGAGGCAGGGAGGAGCTGGGGAACGAAGGAAGAGTAAGAGAGGGAATGAGGCAGAGACTAACTCCTGCTGTCTGACAAGTGGTCCATGGCTGTGGCAGGGACAGAGGTGTTTGTGGCTAATGCATCCCAGGTCTATATGGACCTTCTAATTCAGGAGAAGTATTAGAATCCCACTAGGACACCACTCCAAAGTGTCTTCTCCAATCTGCTTTTACCGTAATGACAATAGCTCTGTAATTCCTGTTTCCTAGTGCTTGCTGCCCCTCAGCTAACTATGAACTCAGGAGGGAAGAAGCTTTTCAGGGCTGGTGTTTACATTCCTCTCTACTTAAGTTCACAAGATGCCCCTACTCCCCTCTTTGTAGTTTTTTCCTCCTAGTCCTTTAAATGTCAGTGTTCCCTCAAAATGCGAAGACCACTGTCTCCCACAGCTCCGACTCCAGGCTTTGTCCCAGCACTTCTCCCTGCATGGAGTTTCCTCCCTGCTCCACTTCCGATGAACTCTTACCCATAATTCACATCTGTGAGTAAAAGGACCCAGTACAACTTTCCTCTAAGCTTCCCCTAGTCCTTGGCTGGAGGAATCTTTCCATCCCCTGAGTTTTCACATCACTTTCCTGCATCATCCTAATACTGACTCTTGCGGATTTGATTTATTTCTGTGTCACAATGTCACAAACTTTGCTGCTGGGTGAAATTAACAGCCTATATAGGGAGGGGGAGTAGGAGCCAGGACTCTGTATATCCCTGAGGAATGGAGGAGACTGAGAAGGGTCTAAGAGCTGGAACAGGCTCGGACTGAGAAGTACAATGTGCAGTAAACTAGGACACTGTAAAGTCATCGGAGCGCCATAGGGAGAGAATATAAACAGTTACATGAGTGAATGTCTTTTAGACAAAAGTCTTACGTATTTTTCAAATCCTACTTAATCCACACATACCATTTGGACTAGGGCTTAATGGTTGGTTATTTTTCTCTCTTTTTTGTTCTCAACTTCTTTCATAAATTGAACCAAAAGTTTGAAATAAAGTTACTCTAGGTCTAGGATACAAATTCTACAACCAAGAAGAGACCCCATTCATTTGTGTTTTCTGAAACTGACCCAATTTAGGAACTGAGCTTAGTTTGAATAAAGTACCGCATCATTAAAATATAAAATTGCCTAATTTTCTTATGCATCTTACTAAATTCTTTTTCCCCCACCAAGTGATGACAACCTGTGGTGGAAGTTGGGCCTATTAGTGAATTAGCAGGCAGTTCAGGTTAGCATCTGGCAGCACATAAGGAAAGCTTGGCATCCCTTTACTTGTTGATATGGACAAAGCCAGTTGTGGCCCGAAAATATACCCTGTTGAAAAGGCATTGCTAAGAAACCTCGAAAGCCACGCAGATGACGCCATTTGCCATAAGAAGCAACGGGACTGTTGGACATCATGAGAAATCTTGTGGACACTCGAGGACACCCAGAATCATGAGATAATGCCATATATAACCCAGAGACTCCACGTGGTCGCTCTCTACCTCCTTCCCCCACTGACTGAGAAGTCACTCTGAAGAAGAGCACAGCAAGGTACTCCATTAACAGAATTTGGATTGTTATATTCTAAACCAAAGGCCTGGCATAAAAACTGCTGAGAGTTCCTTAAAGACACCTGTCTGCCTTGAAGCCCCAGAGTGCCAGAAAAGTGAGTGAGGCAAGCGGAGTTTAGAAGCTGCTTGGAAAGGCTTTCGACCTTGAGACTTGCCCAGGCCAGAGACCATGAAGGTGAGTCTTAGCTGATTGAAAAAGCTGCCCTCAGTTTGGTGGTTGGAACAGACTGACTTTATAAACCAGCCACAATTTGGTGGTTGAAATAAATTGGCTTTGTAAGGCCCAACAATCACTAAGCTTGGAAAAGGACTTCTGGGACTGCTGTAAACCAAGTCATCCTGCATGAACCTATGCTAAGAATATTAATATCTTTTTAAGAAAGTTAAAATAGTATTAGTTGTTTTTAGTTATGTATTAGAGCGTTCTTAGGTATTAGGGTATTTTAAGGTGGATTATAGATTTTAGATTACAGGTTTTAGGTTATAATGCTTAGGAATTTTATAGATGTTTGTTAAGTATTAATAAATATGTGTTTATAAAAAAATATTCTGTTTCAACAATCTCTCCATTTCAAGATGGCTTCTTCTGGTTTCCAGACACCGCTCCTCCTTCAAGGCCTCTCTCTTCTGCTCCTTAAGCCTGGTCATGTCTAACAGTGGGACTTTTTTTCCCATTCCACAGTTAACCCTTCTAAAATTATATTTTACTTTGGATTAGTAGTTCTGTTTTTAAAATGCCATTTCCCTAAACTCATATTTCACAGTCACCAACTCTGAAGCATGACTTCTCACAGCAGCAGTTTCTCAGAAGGAGGGGATGGCAGAGGTGGTGGAGAACTATTTTTCTCTTTTCTTTCATTCTCCCTTACCCCTAGAAATGCATAACAAAAATTTGGAATATCAGGAGGCTGGCTCATTCCTACATGGGATAGAAAAAAAACTGTATAGAAAGAAACAGCTAGTGAGAGAAGAAATAAAAGGATAAAAAAGAGGCCAGGGAATGGTGTTGCATGCCTTTAATCCCAGCACTTGTGGAGCAGAGGTAGGCGGATCTCTGTGAGTTCGAGGGCAGCCTAGTCTACAGAGCTAGTTCCAGAACAGCCAGGGCTACACCAAGAAAACCTACCTTGAAACCCGCCCCCCAAAAAAGGAGGAAAAATGACAGAAAAGAAAGTGCTTATGAATGGCTAAGATCTGTGATGAAGAAGAGGCAAGGGTGGGAGGTATTGTAGCTGATAGGCTTCAGTTTTTTTTGAGAAGAAATCACATCAGAAATAGGATTACCTGCTGCCCTTTCGTTAAAGATTAAAGAGTCCAATGTACATGTCCCCAAGAGGCCTTAGGCTCTGATCAGTGACCTTTGGTTGGATTTAAACTTTATTTGAATAAACATGAACACACTCAAATTGTTCTATGTCCTGCAAGAACAGGGTCTCAGACAGGAGTTTGAATCTGAAGTCAGTCATTTATGAATTGTGTCAAATGTGTCCCTTCTTGGGATTCCTGTGAAGTTTTAAAGGAAACAGTGTACAGAAGTAGTTGATGCCTGATCTATAATAAGAATTCAATAAGCTCACTTATTATTACCAATTCTCTTTCCTCCCTACCATCCTTCATCCATAAAAATGGTAGCCCTTCTATTGTCACACTGTGTGGTTCCAAAATTCTCCTCTGCAGTTCAACACATCACTGTTGGAGTCAGAGTGAGGCATGTCCCAAATAATGTGCTAACAGCACAGAGTGACTTCAAAAATTTGTGGATGATTTGTGGGAAAATAAAGGTTATAAGCTTCTCATTTTTACAATACTATTCCCATGACAACGGTGTATTTAGTTGTTCTCATTCCAGTGAGATCCAGGAGGATCTTTCCCCAGCCCTGACTGCCATCCTGTCCTAACACATAAACAAGGATCCTTCACTATCCCTGACAGCCAGCCTGTAATGATGCCATACTAGTTTACTGTGTAAGAAAGTATAATTCTCCATTTCTACTCAAATCTAAAGTGTTAGCCAATCATGCATTCCCCAAGCTCATTAAGTTCTCTGCAAAGCAAAGACCCTTCAGCCAGGGTCTGCCTATCCCAGACCACACCCTGGCAGAAGGTTTAGAGGAACAGGCTCTCCTTTTACATCACCAAATTCATAGACAAGACTGTACTTTCCACTTGAATCTGCTTCCTGCTAGATGGACAAGGAATAGGAAACACATGTACGGACATGAGTTCTCAGTGTATCTGCCTTTTGGGAGGACTGAAAACAGAAACAGGGCCGTAAATAGACTGTCATGCCTGAGAGCAACCTCCATTTTCCATTCTGGATTGATTTTAAATATGGTATCATTCCCAGAACAGTGCAGCATAATTCAGCTTTAGCCTACCTACTCTTGCCTACTTTGATTTTAGTTATTCCTCTAAATTAGATGGCATGCAAGATTCTGACGTTGGGATCTGCCAAAAAATTAAAAATAAAAAAAAACTCGTAAGTGCAAATCTGTTAATGATTTGTGACAGTTTATAAGGATACATACTTTACATGCTTTATATTAACAAAAGGAGACAGACAGTACATTATGTGAGAAATGTTCCATTGCTAACCCCGACAATGAAGTGTCAAGGTGTGGTGCATTTCTAGAGGCCCACAGATAGTGACAGTAGAAAGGCTGTAACTATAATGGGTAGAGGCAGGAAAGTGAAGTGGAAAATGAGCGTGCAAACAATCAGTTTTCATGGAGCCCTTATGTTTGTAAATAAACACAGTTTGTTTTGGTTTGGAGTTGCTATTTTTAAGACCCCATGGAGATAAAAAAAAATCATTATCAGATGAGGAAGAGGGTTTAGTCATGAGGAGAAAACTCAATGCCAGCAGAGGGAGTTGGTGACAAAGAGATCTATACCCCAAAGCTGAATCCATAATAACTAATGTCAGTCTTCAGTGGCCGCGCAGACTACAAAGTCAATTCCAGCTGTGCCCTGAATGTTCTGCTGAGGTTTCCATAGCTCCAAGCTGTTTCCACTCAACTAGAGAAACCTAAGGGTCCCTCTGGGAGCAAAATAGCAGAAAGGGGATTCCAAGCTGCTGTGAGTGCATTGCAAGAACACATAAATCCATAGGGCGTTTCACCCTACGCAGGCAAACCGTGGAGAAACCACCAGCGTTTTTCACTAACAAAACCCAAAGATTTGCTTTCAGAGTGACAGGGCTTCCAAGCCCAGCCCTTACTGTTGGGATAGCCAATGTTTTTAGGGCTAGGCCTGGCTCCAACAATACCAGCCAGCCAAGTTTCCCAGTCATTCCCATTCTGTCAATTAACAGGATGAGGAATTGTAAATGGGGGGGGGGCATCATTCAGTGTGGCTACCCTGAGAAGAAGGACAAATAAGGTGGTCCTGTGACTCCTAGATCTGTCTTCAGGGTATCGACATGCGCTCTCTCTAGGAAGCAAGAAGTGTGCAACTCAAACAGCCCTCGTCTAGGTGTGGTCTCCTTGACTATGACCTGAGTTCTTGTCTAGAAGGTAGGCCCAAGAAGTGCTCACTGCTTGAAGGGACAAGGTACTTTTCAGGAGGGACAACCTCAGGGATAGCTGCCCTGGTCTGCGGAGTGATCTGTTCCAACAGCTTTTGTTTCTCCTGGAACCCATGGTGGCCATACCTTCAGGACAATAACTTATCTGGGTGACCTAAATGAAAGGTGACAGGTACAACATGAAGGTGGAAGTCCTCTTTCATCCTGATTTTAGTTATCTTTTGGCCCAGGTGAGAAGTTGGTGTTTTTCAGCTGAACAACTTCTAACTACCTGTTTGATAAGGACCCTACAGGACTGCTTTCAAAGGCCAGGTTACCCAGAAATCAAAAGAGCACTGCACTCCTTGGGACCCACCCACCACCTGCACTCCCAATGCTATGGTGAGGTGAGTTTAATGGTTACAGAAGAGAGCCTGGGATGCTTTGGAGTGCCGCCTGGAGCCTTTGCCATTTCAAGTGTTCACGCATGTAGATGAAACATGGCAGCACGTTATGATGGCACTTCAAAGGCAACACAGATCCACTCTGAAGGCCAAGAGAAGTAGCGAGAGTTTAGGGTAGCTTT
Source organism: Lophiomys imhausi (assembly GCA_907164525.1). Classification (NCBI taxonomy): domain Eukaryota; kingdom Metazoa; phylum Chordata; class Mammalia; order Rodentia; family Muridae; genus Lophiomys; species Lophiomys imhausi. The sequence continues at coordinate 7,121,515 of CAJQZJ010032773.1, forward strand.
TCAAAATAGAACAACTTCAGAATCCTTCTTAGGTATCTTTCCTTCTTTCTAAATGTTTTCTAGTTTTCATGGCTACAAAATCTTCTCCTCTCTCCAGCACTGTGTTGATCTCATATTATCTATTCCTCTATACACATTGCTACTGCACAGTTCTCTCCCCTCCCTCCCAGGTCCTAATATGTGATCTACTAACCGCAGAGGATACTAAGAAATGGGAGGTCCATTATTTGAACCCATGCCTTTCCACCTCATTTGCTGCCATGAAATTTACAACCAGATGATCTGAACTCCAGTCCTCACAAGTGTGCAGCAAACACTCTACCTACTCAGCCATCTCCCACCCTCTCCATTAGCTTTAAAGGTAAAGTATGTTGCATTAAAGTCCCAGTTGGTTTTAATTTCGTTTCCTTGTATTTCTTAATGTTTTGATGCAGATCCTTGTATCTGTGTTCACGAGAGACACTAGTTACAATTGTGTTTATTTTAATGTCTCAATGCTCTTTGCATGTTAATGTTATCTTGACTTCATAGTGTATATAGAGAAACATTCTCCTATCTTCTATTTCCTTATTTTGAGAGCTTGTGCAATGGCTTGCATTAACGGTTCTTCAAAGACTCATAGATGCTGGACATTTAGAGACTGATTGTGGTATGCTGAACTTTTAGGAGTTTGATCATTCCTATTAGAAGGATATGAGAACTTTTGGAATGTGCTCTTGAAGAGAACATAGGAATCCTGACTTCCCCTCTTACTGTGTTTCCTGCCTGAGGTGATGTGGGCATTGTCATTCCCCCATGTTTGTACCATCTTTGTCACAGGTCCAAATGTAATGTCCAAACCCATCTTGTGTTGAAGCATACGAAATTGAGAACCAAGTAGTCATATTTGCCTAGCAAGTGGGCTATCTCTGATTTTTCCCCACATTAATCCATAGCTAACACTTACTGGTATGAATTCTTTCTTGGAGGTATGATAGAACTTGCCACTGAAAAACATCTGAAGCTGGTAATTTGAAGAAGAGGATGAGACATTATTATAAATCTTGTACATATAAACTACATTTAAGCTACTGAAGTTTTTCTTATCTTTTACATCAGTTCTATAGTTATTCGTTTGCCCAATCCATGTAGCTTGTCAAGCTTATTGATATGAAATCTTGCATATGACATTTTCAGTGTACATAAATTCTGTAATTACATCCTCACTTTCATTACTGCTACTGATGATTCATTTTCTCCTTTTCCTGATTGTTCTTCCAAGGGTCTCATTGAATTTATTACCTTTCAAATAACTTTTCTTCTGTTAATTTTCTCTAATTATATTTTCTTGCTTATAGGATTTTCTCTCTACAGTTCCTTCCTTCAATTTATTTCCTTCCCCTATCTTGCATCTTTCTTTTCTTATATAAATATATAACATAATATTTGTCTATTAACTGGTTTCAATGCATACCATAAAGTTATTGTGTTTTATTATCACTAAATTCAAAATATTTTCAATTTACTTTTCATATTTTTCCTCTTACACATCAATTGCTTAAGAGTGTCATTTCATTCTGAAAATCTTGGCTCTTCTCTAAGGCTGGCTGAATTTAAATCCATGTGGTTAAGACATAGATTTAAGCAATCAATAATTTACGTATTTTGAGGCTTTTGTGATCTACACTGAACATCCTGTATGCCCTTTCTACCATCGTGTGGTCTTCGTTGTTGGATAGGAGGGCCTATGGGTGCTCATATATCAAAAGGAAGGGTGCTGGGGTGATTTTCTTGTCTTTCAGTCCTTTTCCTGTCATTCCATTATCCAGATTATAATTTTACCCTGGATATTGACCACTTCACTTCTAAATTTCCACTTAAATACTTTCCATACTTTCTAATGTTTGCTAGCATTGACACACAGGTTCTCATTATAGCCATTATTTCATTTAAACCCTTGGACACAATTAAATAGCTGCTTTAAATTCCTCATCTGATAAATGTAACAGTTGTTATCTGGGTGGGGATCTATTGCTCTAGTTTTGATACTCATATTTTTTGATTGTTTATGTGTTTGCTAATATTTTAGTGTTCATTGGATATCATGTGGGATATAATATAAATTGCCTAAATTATGTTGCTTTTCTTTATAGACATTCTGTCCCAGAATCATGGCTCTTACATGAAGGATTAGTCCTAGGGTATGGCCTTTTTTATTACCTTGAAAGAATATCCTAGTTGTTGAGAAAGGGCTCTTCACCTCGTTGATGGAACTCCAGCATCTTCAAGCACCAGACAGGGTGCAAAACTTTGTTGTCAGCTCTTCTTCCCAAAGCAATAGCTCTGATGAACTCAAAAAACTTGCTCACATCTGTATAGGGCAAGCTTAGTCCACAGACCTGAGGCGAACCCAGTTCTAGGGGACCCTTCCAATCAGCTTTCTTGCCCAAAGTTCAGCCACACTGAATCCTAGTTACTGCCTCTCAGTTCAACAAGACTGCTATTTGGCTTGGGCTCCACCTCACCACACCACAATCAGAAAAGTATACTGACACCAAGAACTGGAGGAGACAGGGGTTTGCCCAATATGCTGATTTTCTTTCAAGACCCCAGTCCTCTCTGCCTACTGCCCAACACCTACCCAACAGTTGTCTCACATAGTCTGTTTGGTTTTCTGTTGTTTAGAGTGGAGGGACAAGCCTAGTATCTATTACTCTATTATAGCTAAAGTGTAAATGATACCCCGGCATGTTTTTCTAGTGAGAACCAATACCACACATGGATGTTAATGACTAAATTCCTTCATCTCATTATGTCCAACTCCTAGAAACTCACAGTTTACTCTCAGAGGAGTCATGTATTACATTTTCTTTTGGAAAGTGAATCTCATCTGAGCTGCAGAACAATTCCCTCCTCCTTCTCCCATTAGCTCTTTGTTGTGCATCATTGCTGATGTTCCAGTTGCACCTGACAGTATACACAAGAGTTTCCGCTAATCTTGGAGCTAGGATAATAATGACTGTCATGGAATGGACATGATCACACCCTACACCCAACTCTGGGTGACTGTCTATCACAGGAGAGTGAAGACACTAAGCACAGACCATCCTTTCCCTGTGAATGTATTGGATACCAAATACTAAAGGAAATAGTCAAGGCAGTAGAGAGTCCTGAAATGGCCTCATGTGCGGTGGAGTTTGTAATGAGATGTAAAAGAAAACATCCATGGAAACGTGGGTCTGCCAAGACACACACACTTAACATATACAAATTCTGAGCTTGAGGGATCTATCAGCTTCATATTGAGGAATTGTAGATCCTTCTCCTGTTGGAGGGGGGGGTCCTATTACAGGGGTTAGGGAATAGTCGAATAACTCCTATCAGCCTTAGGTTCTAGCTTCCCTCATGCCTCATATCTGGTCTCCGGACACCTACTGTGGAAAGTTATTTTGGTTTCTTCCCTCTTTTAGACCACCTCTTACTTGCTTCACATAACAAAACCTCAGAATCTTGAGGAGCATGGTAGAGACATAGGCTGTGCAGCAACCCTAAATAGTGACTGGTCCCAGAATATATATATCCTTTTTCATGTTAACAATATGCGGATTTTAAAAAGAGAGAGAGAAAACACAATATGTTGATTTTTTTTAATTCCTAGGAATGAGCAATGCTCCCAGGTATTCATTTCAAAGCATTCAGACCATTTACTATGAACACACAGGCTCTGATCTCCTGTTGTGTGCTAAAGGCACAGACCCTCATAATCCAAGGCCATGAGAATGGAGTATTCCATACAACCTGGAGACCATTCCTCTTGGTCTCTCTGGTGCTATGTTTCCTACAAGCTTCTTTAGAGTCCATCATAGTCTGACTGTATCAGTGTTTACAAAGCCTGCTTATTAACCCACTTGCTCCACAGTGACTGTGGAGAAGGTAGGGCAGGGCAAAAGTCTGTCTCCATGCTTTCCTGTGACTGGACCCTGCATTTTCTCTTCTGGTCATCACCCTTTCTTCCCATCCCCTTTCAAATTGAGAATTTTAGAAATCGAACCCTCCCTTTTGTACCAACAAATACATCAAGCACTGCCCTTTCCTTGTGTCTCACAGGCTCTACTAACCATCTTTCACCTCTGCATCTATTTGCTATGAAGTTAACCTTCAAGAGCAAGTTTTAAGTAACAAAGTTAATGCTAATACACCTTTAATATTAACTTCTGATATATCTAGATTCCATAGACTTTGTAATAAAAATGCAAATTTAGAATACTCGAGTGTGAAGTACATTTAACTAGATCATTCAAAAATCACATTAACAATATTTCGTTTGCAAACCAATGATTCCTCTAATTTAAATATTATTATGGTGCCTGATCTATGGTTAATGAACAAATTTAAATAGACCAGCCTCAAAAGTCTTAAGAAATTTAGGAGTCTTGAGAAAAAAATTGCATAGAAAACAATCTAAATTTGTGCATGTTGAGCAGGTTAGAACTTTTTATAGTACAATATCACTATTTCAACCTAATCTAAAGTTCCAATGAAAACATTTAAGACTTCAGAGTGAAGTTCAGTTCCCAGAAAGAAAAAAAAACCACAAAATTGCTAATTGGGGGAAAAAAGAAAAAAACATGCTTTTTCTAAATGAATTAATTATGTCTTTATCAGTTTGGAAAACCTGATGAATCTAGAGCACTCCTGAAAAAGAGTATTTTCTGGGTACCAAGCAAAAATCCCACTTCTTACCTCCTTTGTGAATATACCAGTCTTGCTACAAACAATGGTCTTAGCATCTTGGAACTGAACCCTGGCTAGTACAGTCTTCCATCTAGCTTCCTCTCAGTTCTCTTCTTTTAAGATCCCTGAGGTTGCAGGAAGAAGGAAAAGGAAGTGTTCCCAGCAAATAGCATAAAATCACACACACACACACACACACACACACACACACACACACACACACCTTGATTTCTCTTGTCTGCTTACTGAGGAGATAATCTTTGTAGTTTATAAAATTGAAATCCCATACCCACTTAGCAAAGAACTAAATTCTTCAGCGAAGCACAGTCTTATAGGACCAAAATATGGAATATCATTCCAGTAATTCATCTTCTAAGCTCTTCATGAATTCTCTAAGACAAACCAAGTTTCCCTGACTAAGAAGCTCTTCTGCCATTCAGTAAATGTGCAGTCCTGTCAGCTGTTGTTATCACCTGGATGAATTGCTATACGAGCTCTGAAATGCTGACTCTCAGGTCCCTGCCCCACCTTTTCACTGCAGTGACTTACTGCTTCCATATTGCAACTGTGCAAAATCAGCTTGTGGGTGTTCGGTGAGTGCTTGTTGAGAAAGCAGAAATAAGGAAGCAAGAGGGAAAAAAAAAAAAACAGAGAGAAAGAACAGAAGGAAGCTAACCAGGACCAATGGATATAAAGTCTAAACACAGTCAAGTCTAGATGAAAGTAGAATTATTCTAAATTACACCAGGTTCTGAAAAGATGACAGTATTATCACCACAGTGTCAACTTGTTCCTGAAATATGTCCCAAATGTGCCCTTGGGTCTGTTTTAATTTTTATTGGTTTTGGCCATTTCCTTCTTCCTCTCCAGCAATTAGCAATCTGTCTATCAATTTCAATTACACTTGCTATAAAAGAGCGTTTCCTCACCTTCCAGATCCGAGACTTACAATGCAGAGGTCTAGACTGTTGCCACCACTGTATCTAGTTTTATAATGCTGGTTATCTTTCCAAAAGCATATTTTTGTGTATATGTGTGTGTATGACATATGCATGTGTGTGTGTAAGTGTGTGGGCACACATGCAATCAGGTACACATGCACAGGTTACCACTGGGAGTCTTCCTGAATTTCTCTCCACTTATTCACTGAGGCACAATTGCTCACTGAACCTGAAACTCAAGATTCCACTGCTCTAACTGACCAGGTTGCCACCCACTAATCTTTCATATGGGTGCCATGGATCTAAATTCTCTTCTTCACATTTCCATGGCTAGCTAGCTCTTTGTCCACTGAGCTGTTTTTCCAGCCCCTCACATTTATTTCTGATCCACATAAAATGAGACTGTATCTCAGTCCAGATCACTATGGCCCATGTGAGACCCCGCTTCCTCTGGCGCTCAACAGCTTAACCTTCACACCTCTCTAAAGTGCACACTCCCCTTTCTCTTCCTGCTGCCCTGTGCCCTAGAAGCCTGGCCTATGCAGATGGATCATGTCCTGTGTCTCTGATGATCTGACTTCCAGTGAGTTAGAACAGTGGTGAACCAGCGAGATTAGGGGACATTCTGCCTTGATACCTGTGCTGTCGTAACAGTGGCTGAGGCAGAGACTTACAAAGCATTCCCCCATTCATGATCTGTGTTAGCTTTAAGGTACTTGCACCCTCTGCCTCTGAGTGTAGCTAGGCTGCTAACCCCCAAGTACTGCATTAATTCATGGAGTTTCCCTACCTGTTCCCTACTATTGCCTTTGTAAACAGAATTAACTTCTCTCAATATCTCCTTATGTGAGTGAACCTAGTACCCCACTGAGACCCTAACCCAGTCACCTGATTTATTTTCCCTATTGCACTATTGTCTGAAATATAGTTAGGGGCTTGTTTTTATGTGCAGCATTTTGAGTTCAGGACTCTCCCTCTGTCGTAGAATAACAACAATGTCCACATGACAGGCTCTGCATCTTATTCATCATCATTGTCCTAGCTTCTAGAACAGTGCAAGATGGACAGGAAACAGTCAATGACTGCTCTCTAAACAGATAAATAAATTCAATGTGTTTGTGTGCATTCCAATTCAGAGCAATATTGCTATGTGTTTGGAAGACAATTCCAGAACACGAGGTTGGTTATGAAGCCATTTTTCCAAGATTCAGAACATAGTGCCAACTCAGAACTTGTATATGGAATTTCTTTACACTAAACCAAAACATACAACTTTAACATTGTGCATGATAGTTGGGCCTGACATGGGCCTGATGTGAGAGGAAGCTAACAGAAAATTCCCAGAAAGTATAATACGAAGTGAAGACAAAAAGCATCTCCAAACAGCTTTCTTGTCTTTTTCTTTCCTTTTCATTCCTTTTTCTTTTTCCTCAAGGGAAACACAGCACTTGCCAAAGACACAGGCCATAACTTAAGAAGCATCTGGCATCACCACATGCTTCCTTCCCTACTCAAAACAAATATTTATTGCCATCACTGATGATGATCCAACTACAACTTTCCCACTTCCTATGCCAAACTATACCTTTAAAGCTCTAAGATGTCAGTACCCACAAAGATAAAACATAGGCTTTTTCTCATATAAACACTTTAAATTAATATAGGTATTAAAATCAGAGTACAGCAAACAAGGAACTGGCAGTGAGACCTTGCTCAGCTCTTTGCTGAAGGAGATACTGTGTCTTGCAGGGCTGATCTACTCTGGAGTCATGTCTCAGGGGAACACAGCGGTTCCGCAATGAAAGTGCATTCCTTCCCTGACAGCTGCTCACAGGGTGAAGCTGGGGCTACATCCCCAGATGAGCTCATGCGGGTGTGGCAAACCTCAACCCCTATAACATGCAGGTCCTTTTCAGCAGCTGTTCAAATGCCTAACACATGGCTATTTTCTTCCCCTAAATACATTATCATTGACCTATTCTAGTGAGGACAGCAGGGACCTGCTGGAACTGGTTTTATTTGCAAATCAACATGTGAAGAAAATATAGGTATTCAGATAAGTCTTAAGGATTTTGATTGTCATTTCAATGGTATTTTCAGCAATCTGGTAGGACTAATCTGCTCCTTCAAATACTAATGAACTATTTCACAAGTTTGACCTAAAATAAAATTTTGACTACACATCAACCTAACTAATGGCATGCATCCACTTTCAACGACACTGTAATGGAGCTTCCTGCTTTCCTTGGAAGGTATCCTCAGTAGTCTCAAATTTCTCAGAATTGCAGACTTTTCTAACTTGTAGGGAGTCACTGCTTCTGGGGATGTCACCCCATAATTACTGCCCCTATGTGTGCTGTTGACTAGACAGGCGTTGGGTGGATTCCCTCCTTACTGAAGGAGTGTGAGAATAGTTCAGTGTGCAACACAGAGATCTGTTAGAGTGTGTGGAAAACCAGGAAGCCAGTGCTTAAGCTTCACAAGTGGGTGTGACCCAGGGCTGGGAGCCAGAACTTGGTCTCCAGGTTCTGAGTGGCAGTAAGGCAGAGCCACCAGCAAGAGAATAGGGCCGGCAAGAGAGACAGGGAGTGTGGCCAAGTACTGTTCCTCCCCAGCAGGGGTTGCCACAAGGTGTCAAGTGCACTCCAAGGTCACCCTAAAGGGACAGATTATACACAGTTATGGAAAGAAAAAAATTTAGTTTAATAATTATAAAAATGAAACAGCTGAGCATAGTACTGCATGCCTGTGACTCCAATGCTTGGGAGGCTAAGGCAGGAGGATGGGTATAAGTCCAAGGCTGGTCTGCATTCAAAGCGGGGTCTTGTCTCAAACAGTAACAATTACAAAAGAATGATAATTTTAAAATGTTCTGTATTTCTATTATTAATATTTTATCATAAATGGAATACCTATATTTTTCAATCATATGTTAGTGTTTCCTATATTATTTTATATTTACTATTTTTTAGTTAGCGTACAAAACGGGTCTCAGGTTTTCATACATATATATTGTTTTACAATATTATTTATGCCCCTCTTACCTTCAGCTCCTATCCTTCTTGCTACATATTCCTCTTCATCTGGACAAGTAGTCGTTCTTCAGCTTTCATCACACAGCCGTGCACACGAGCGTGCGCACACACACACACACACACACACACACACACACACACACACACACACAGGCTCACATGCATCTGTTTTGTTTATATTTGTACTTACATACCTATAAACATAATTCTTACCCATAGTTCATAAGAAAACAAACATTTACTGGGTCAGAGCAGTTAAAATTTATACTAGTAGGTGTACTGAGCCTGAGGTGTTTAAGGGTTGAGGCTATGAAACTGGAGATGAGCAAAATGAACTGGATCAGATACTGCTCAGTAGAGGTAAGCCAGCCCCGTGCTCTGACATGGCAGAGGGGCTCCAACATGGCAGAGGGGCTCATGACAGAGGAGGCAGAGATTCCCTGAGAGGGTATTTCAAGGCCTGGGACACTGCAAGGGGGTGGTCGGGCCTTATGAAAAGCATCCCAGGCATCCTTACCCCAGAGGATGCTGACCACCAGGAAACCCAGTATAGCTGCAGCTGCTCGGTTTTCTATTTCCTACCAGAGGGACATGGATCACCTCATAGTCCCATCCCTGATCCCAGTAACAGCTGACAAGGTAAGGTGGGTGTTTATCCAATGTGTTTTCTCTCCTCCCCCCTCAGGCCCCTGGTGTCTTCCCACCCTTTCTGATTTTAGTCTTCCTACTTCCCAAGTCCTGCTGTTATTGCTTTTTCCGTTTACAGTCTGCCCCTACACAGCCTCCTGGTCCTTGTCTCTAGCACACTATGATGCCTCAAGTCTTGGGGATTCCATTCCTGGCTCTTCCATGTTGGGTCCCCTGGGATCTCATCATAGACCCCCCACCCCCTGCACTTTCCTAAGCAGCTAGCTCGAGGTAGTAGAAGAGGGTCTGGGGAAATCTCCCTTATTAAATGCCTATAAATGAAGCCTGTTTCCCTGCATGTGACAACACGATTTCTGTTGCTTTTCCAAGTCTGAGAGCTGGAGGCACACAGGGGAACACCATCTCAGCCTTCTCACACCTTCCTTGAACACTCTTGGCTCGTGCTCACATTTTCAGTCAGCTTCACTCGTTTTATTTCCCAGATGTCTTCACACTGCAAGGCCAAAACCAACATGGCGCTGCTCCTTCCAAGGTCAGACACATTCTCTGTCCGTCAGCATCACAGAACACGAAGGATTTCCATCTGAGGCCAGGTTTACCGAAAGCCAGTCTGGTTGTGGTGGGATCCTCTCTCAGAAGACAGAAGAACAGTCTGGGAGTAGAAGCACACCCTTGTCACCACCTCAGGCCAGTCCCCTGTGGGTCTTCTCTGAGGTCAGCAAGGGCAGTCATTCTTTCTCCTTTACTCTCCAGACTCCCAGGAGCTCTGTGAGCACATTGCCGGCAACTTTTTGTTCGGGATTAATAGCTTTTACCACACTTCCTAGGCCAAGTTCAAGATCACTCATGTTCCAGTCAAAGCACTCAGTTACTACTCAACAGTTACTTGGATTAACTTTCACAGAGAGACATTGCCCCCCTAAGCTGCTTCAAAGAGGGACTTTGTGATACTTTTGGACCTCACACAAAACCTACAAACATCAATGGGCCATGAGCATGGACTGCTTCAGAAGATGGAGGGGTCCATGCACTCACTATTTGGAACACAAAACAAAAACTGATCTGGAAATGTCTAGCATCCCATGTTTTTAATCACCAACTCTAACCCTACGTGACTGGAGTTTAAAGTGTGTGTGTGTGTGTGTGTGTGTGTGTGTTAAACTCTCCCTTTGCAATAATTTTTCTATTTCAACTGTTCTTCCCTAACAAAAATACCAGGAAGAGCACGAAAAGTAAGCAGTTACAAAAAGGTACCAATAGGAAAAAGGCAACTTACCAGTTGTCCTTGGTTTGTTACAATTGCCTTTTCGTGAACAAATAGTTTTATTTTTTTTTGTAGCACTTTAAATGACAAAGTTTTCTGTTAGTAATAATCTTTCCAGGTGACAGGGTACCCTTAAATGAATGGAGGATGGAGCTGGAATTGTGTGTCAAACTGAAAACAACAAAGCAAGCAAACAAATAAAGCCTGAGAAGAAAATTCCACTGGCAGAGACTTGGGGATTTCTGAAAGGTGTCTATGGAAATGAGATGGGTACAGCTGGCTACCAATAGTTCTTGATGTGGGTTGTGGTTTTTCAATGAAGCACATCTTTGACAGCCCAAGAATCATGACCTGGAAAATGGGTAGGTGAGAGAGACTGGGAAATTCTCAGATCAGCCCAGGTGAGGAGCAGTGAGACTCACCGAAACAGTCACAGGTTTGGTGTGTACCTAGAAGTGGAGTCCATGGGTTGGAGAGACCAGATGGAGAGAAGAATTGACAGAGACAAGAGGATTACCAGCTGTTTGCTTCCAGGAAGGAAGTTTCTAATTACTTACGTTGAGCCATCTAGAGGAAATATCATCATAACATCAGCATACACTATACTAGTCAGAGTCCCCCAGAGAAACTGAAGCAACATGCACACAGATACATAAATGAGAGAAAAATGAGTGTAGAAATTGTCTCACTCAGTTATAGATGCTGACAAGTCCCATAATATGCCATCTGCAAGGTGGGAATGATGCAAGCCAGCAGCATAGCACATTCTAAATCCAAAGGACTGAAGAGCAAGGAAGTTGGTGGTATAACTCTTAGACTATCTTAATTAAATGTGAGTCCATCCAAAAACAAAAACCAGGAAATCTAGAAAAAAAAAACAAATCTAAAGCACAAATCACACCTGTTTATTGAGGCTTTTCATTGTTTCCATTATTTTAGCCTGAAGATTAAAGTCTTTTTTTCCTTTTTCATTTTTTGTTATTTGAGAATTTCATATGTGCACATATGTGCTTTGATCTAATCCACCTCTCCATTCTCTGTCCTAAAATTCTGCTCACCTACTCCCACCATTTTTCCCTACCAACTTCATCTGTTCTGTTTTTTTCAAGTCCACTGAGTCCACTTAGTGTTGTCTGTAGGTGCTTGGGTTTAGGCTATCTACTGGAACATGAGTAGACTTTCATGCCCCCCATCCATAAAGAAAATAGACTCCAACACCCAGATCAATTGCCAATAACTCATCAGCTAGTGGTGGGACTTGGTTATCATTGCCCCTCCCCATGCTGGAATTGTGTATGGCTTGACTTTACATAGAACTTATGCATGCTCTCACAACCACTGTGAGTTTATAAGTGCAACTTTCCTGTTGTGTCTAAAAACATTGTTTCTCGTAGTTACCCACTGTATTTCTTAATTCCTTCTAGCCCCTCTTCCTCAGTGATCCCTGAGACGTGAGAAGACAGGTATGATACAGATGTCCCATTTAGGGCTGATCATCTATAATTTCTTATTATCTTCAAGTTGACCAGCTGTGGATCTCTGTGTAAATTGTTATCTACTTTGAAAGAAGTCTCTCTGATGAGGGTTGAGAGATGCACTAATCTATGGCTATAGAAATAAATCATTGGAATTGAGTTTAATGTATCCATTTAGTAGAATAATAGTAGCAGGTTCTCCCCTGGAGCCTAGGAGCTATCTAGTCACAGGTTCTTAGACCCAGTAACAATGTCAGGCATGATTTTCATCTACTGGGGTAGGTAAAAGACAAAATCTTATATCATGCTGGCCCCTTATGACTTGAGCCCCGTCATTCTACTAATTTCCCTCATGACAATCCTCTCCTCAACTCATACTATCTCACACTAGCTTCAGATGTTCTGTGTCCCTTCCTGCAACAGGGTCAAGGCAAAGCCACCTCCTCTGCTTCAAGTGTTCTGTTTCCTCCCTCATGTGCTTCTTACCCTTCCCTCATGTATGCCTACATATAGCTATGGGAGACACACAGGCAAAGAAGACTGTCCAGGCCTGAAGCCACCACGGTATATTCACAGCATGCAATTCTACTCCACCCTCCCACCAAATCTTTTATAACCACTTTAACACAATATAACTCGCATCCTACATGATAGTCAGATATTATTCACACACCATAAGATGTACCAATTTTTCAGGCATGCGATTCAATGAGGTTCAGCAGGAATGATCTGCTATCACCAGTCAATGTGATGATCTTTTTATCACCTTGAAAGGAAGCCTTGTGACCTTAGCTGCCACCACAACCCTGCCCTCCAGTCCCTGGCCTTAAGCCATTGTCCAAATACTTCCTTCTCTATGGATTTTGAATCGTGGGCTCTTTGTTTTAAATAGATCAGAAGTGGTCTTTGGGACTATACGTACTTCTTTCAGTAGGCACGCCACTTTAAAGTCTATCCATGTTATCGCAGGTGTCAGCACTTGGTTCTTTTTTTATGACCCTAGAACATGTTCAATACTTGGAAAATTGTGTCTCCTGTTAAAAGTAGGTTTCACAAAACCAAGGACAAAGGCTCATCTTTTCTTACATCACACAGAGAGGCGGTGTTCAGAACTGATTTGTTGAACTGTGAATAAATCAAAAACAGTGAATTTGGCTCAAAGCCTTTGCCACATGTCATTCCAGTGTTGCAGGTTGGGGATCCAGCTGAGCGTCTCCTCACTGAGAGAAAACTCATTCTATAATCTGTGTTTGTACATTTTAAGCATAACTAGAATGTAATTGAAATTGAATGCCTATGTGAATGTTACCATGCACGTGTGCACGCTTTCTTTAGTGTCAGGAGGCACAGAGACCACCCAGGATCTTGGCCAAATGTAGACTCCATCTCAGGGGACCTTGGATGGCACCTGAACATCTGCCTTCTAAGGAGCTGCCAGGTGATGCTGTCTTGGCTGGTTTGGGGACCACTCCTTCAGCTACAGGGCACTGAATATCACACTTTCTCTTCTTCAAGCCTGCTGGCATTTAAAACACATGCGAATATAAATTATTACACCTATGATGCCCAGCATAAAATCTTTATGAATACATATCAAATACTTGCCACTTAATGAAAATATAAACAAGTAAAATAAATTACATGGCTGCCTCCTTGGTCTGGCTTGTGACTGACCTCAAGAGAAAACGGGGCTGGGACAGCAAGGGATTTTGAGAACTGAAGACTTCAAAAAGAAAAAAGAGTGAATTGGATTCCAGTTTAAATATCTGGAATCTAGAGTTATAAGAGGCTGCCCGGTGAATTAACATAATTATATTTAAAAGGAGCCCATGTTTGGCAGTCATGTTGGTGAAACTTTATGTGTGTAGCTTCTGACATACCCAAGAAACACAATCTGACAGTCATAGACATGCTAACATGATGACTGGGCGGGGGGGGGGGGATACAAGAGGTGTAAACCATACACAAAGAACCACAGGTAACTAAGAAATGCTGAGAGAGGGAGAAATAGTCTTCCTTAGGGAAGAGTACACCAATTGGTGATCCAAAATCAAATGGTCAGTCCTGAAAACATACATAAAATTAATATTATATGGACTGAACTGGTTTTTTTAGGTATTTGCACATATGTATATATACATATATGCATGTAACAATAAGAATAGAAGGGAGGACATGAATTTAGAAGAGAGTAGGGAGGAATGTATGAGAGGGCTTGGAGGGACAGAGAAGTGAAATTATATAATATAATCTCAAAAGAAAAACCAATTATGAAAACATAAGAATACAAAAATAAAAACGTGAAATAAAGGAACCCAGACAACACCATTTAACATTCTAAGCAAACATTTATTATGTTAGAAGGAAAATAAAATGCTTTTTACAATGATTGTAAGGAAGAAAACAAAATGGGAAGAAGATACAGGATAAAGAAAATGGAAGTTTGCCATGGTTGGGAGAAAAATGTGCAGGAGGCAGAAAATGAAGACAAAATCAAGGTACAGACAGAAACATGGAAAGCGAATTTCCTTCTGAGAGAATGAATCATGCAGATGTTAAACTGAATGCTAATTCAAAGTAAAATCTCTCAGGTTTCTGGGCTCAGGGCAGGAGGGAATGTAAGAGCAATGACAGTAGGTTTCAGAAAATGTAGCTTGTAGGAAGGAATCTTGCAGGTTCTCAGTAAATAGGTCTGGGAGCCTGAGTAAGCCTTTACCTCCAATCCGATTACATCAGAGGAGTGACAGGAAAGAGCAAGGCAATCTTCGTACACCCTTCCCTTTCAGACACAGGATTACATTATCTGTGAACGCTGTGCACCTCTGTGGTAGCTGGCAGACTCTGGCTGTATGCCCTCCCCTCCTCCTGTGATAATGTCATCTACAACAGGTAGAGCTCCCAGATAAGCCCAGAACTCAATAACTCACTTCTGGCAGCTCTATTTCTTTCTTAATTAACAGCTTTCTTGAGCAAGAGGAAAGACTGCGCTGTAGAAGGCAGATTCCTGATAAACACACCTTGACAATGGCAGATAAACAGAATGCCCACTGGGATGCCGCCACAGCACAGGTGACAGCGATTAGTCAATATGCCACAGGGTATGCTGGGCTCTGTCCCTTCAGTAGAGAGACTTGCCATCAAAGTCATCCCAAAGTCACAGCTGAGTGAAGGGACAAACTACGTCCCAAAGTACCAGACCTGACCAAGGAACAGGTAGTTTGTGGTACCCTGTTCTGTGCAGATCCCAGCTCCCCTCAGCCCCGTCAGGGGCATCTGGAGAACTCATCTCTGTACTTAGGATCTCTAGCTATGTGAAGCTAAGCAGCGCAGCTCTCTCTGAAAGAATGTCCTCATCGACTGATGATCACTGGTGTTTCCAAGTGCTGCAGGAAAATAGCTAGAAGGATTTCAGGATCATTACTTGGCTTAGAGGCCAGGTGGTTGTAGCAAGGGACCCGTTATTAAAACTGGAGACCTGAAGCACCAAAGGAGTTCACTTATTTGGAGAGAGGTCTTCACAAGAACTGACATTCCACTCTACCACATCTCCACAGTATTAATTGAAAGTACATTCTAGTTCATGGAGCTCCACTTAACGAAAAATATACAGGAGAGGTAACTAGGGAAGCCACCATTATAGCTTACATGAAACATAACCAGTTTTTAAACCGGCGCTTTAAAAAGCGGTGATGTCCATGCCTTCCCGGTCTGTACACCACAGCCCCTTGCCCCAGTCAACTGTATCAAAGCACTTCTTCCCTGGGGGCCACCCATACTCTGAAAGCTGCAACAGCTGGTAAACTCATGTGCCATCTTACGAGCGTGTGTTAGCTTTCCACCATTGCAACCAAAAACCTGAGCTAATCCAATTAAAAGGAGGAAAGGTTTTGGGCTGGCTATTCCTGTGTCATCTTGACACCAACTTCAGTCATCTGAGAGAAGAGAATATTAACTGAGAAAAAATGGCTCCATAAGATCAGACTCCACTTAACGAGTAGGACATTTTCTTAATTGGTGATTGCTGTGGAAGGGCCCAATCCATTTTAAGGGGTGCCACCCCTGGGCTGTTGGTCCTGGGTTCTATAAGAAAGCAAGCTAAGCAAGCCATGAGGAACAAACCAGTAAGCAGCACTCCTCCATGGCCTGTTCATCAGTTCCTACCTCTAGGTTCCTACTCTGAGGTCCTGTCCTCAGTTCCTCTCATTATGAACACTGTTGTGGAAACATTAGCCAAATAGACCCTTTCCTCCCCAGCTTACCTTTGATCGTGGTGTTTCATAGCAACAAAAATAACCCTAAGTAGGACAGGTTTATTTGGGCTCACAGTTTCAGAGTTTTTAGTCCACGGTTACTTGGCCCTCTTGTCTGTACCGATAGTGACACACTACATCATGGCAGGACAGAATACCGAGCAGGCCTGCTCACCACTTGACAGCAGAAAAGCACACAGAAAGGAAGAGCCTGGGGTCCCAGTGTCTCCTCTGAGAGTACTAGTGAGGACCTATCCTCCATCTCACCCCAACTCTTGAGGGTTCCTCTCTCCAGTGACCCAGGCTGGAGGTGAGGCCTTTTAACATAGGGGCCTCTGATAGTCATGCCAGATCCAAGCTATAATTCAGCTAACATATTCTGTAACTGCTACTCTGTTGCTGTAAATCTGGACACCTTGCCTCGGTCCCACGTGGACTTTCATGGCATCTGTTTGGTCTGCCCTTACCTAGGTCTTAGTTTTCTTGCTTCACTGACCTCCTGACTTATTTTACTCTCAGGATTAATGTAGGGAGGCTTGCCTATACTTGACTTAACATGACAGACTTTTCCTGGAACCTTAGCCCCACTGTCACTCCCTCCTCCTACCTCAGCCCTCACTTCACTGTGTAACTACGCAAGGAATTACAAGCAAGGGGAACTCTACTCTATTCTAAACAAATGCTTTGTCACTGGTCTTGACTGTTTCTTAGTGGCAGATAATGGAAGGTTGAGAATGTCTGGAAAAGTTTCCCTTAGCTGGTGACAGTAATCCATGTGTCCATCTTTAACATCGATATGTTTGTATTCTTAATATGAGGGTTCACGCCACTCATCGGGGAATATTCCAGATGAGACAAAGTGAGAAGCTGGAAGTGACACACACACTCCCCATAAGGTTTATATGTAAATTACCTTGCTGCAAAGTGTTGCTATAGAAAAAAATGCCCACAGAAAACCATGCCAGTCTAGGACAATTCAAGAAAGACTTACTGAGATTGTGACATGTCAGTTAAGTATGAAAAGACAAGGAAAATTTTTAACTCATGAAAATAAAGGAGTCTGGCATGGTGAATCACGCATGGGCTCCTCCCAGCACTCGATAACCATGAGTTCAACACCAGCCTGGGCTATGCAGGGAGTACCAGGCCAGCCCTGGCTACAGAGTAAAACTCTGTGTCAAAACAACCAGGAGAAGGGAGATAGAAGAGGAGGAGAAGGGAAAGAGAAAGAAAAGGAGGAGGCAGATGTACCACAGTTTTTTAACCCATTCTTCAGTTGAGGGACATCTGGGTTGTTTCCAGTTTCTAGCTATTACAAATAAGGCAGCTATAAACATAGATGAGGAAACTTCCTTATGATTCCGTGAAGAGGCATTTGGGTGTATACCCAGAAGTGGTATGGCTGGGTCCTGAGGCAAGGCTATTCCAAGTTTTCTAAGATATCGCCAGACTGATCTCCATAGTGGTTGCACAAGCCTGAACTCCCACCAACAACAGAGAAGGGTACCCCTTTCTCCACACTCTCCCCAGCATGTGCTGTCATTTGATCTTTTGATCTTAGCCATTCTGACAGGTGTGAGATGGAATCTCAGAGTCGTCTTGAGTTGCATTTCTCTGATGATTAAGGATGTTGAGCATTTCTTCAAGTGTCTCTCAGCCATTAGGGATTCCTCCTTTGTGAATTCTCTGTTTAGCTCTGTCCCCCAATTTTTGATTGTGTTATTTGGTTTCTTGGCATTTAATTTCTTGAGTTCTTTGTAGATTTTGGATATTAGCCCTCTTTCAGATGTGGGGTTGGTGAAGATTTTCTCCCAGTCTGTAGGCTGGTACATGTACACAATGGAATATTATTCAGCTATCAGGAACAATGAAATTATGCAATTTGCAGCCAAATGGATGGAACTAGAAAAGCTCATCCTGAGTGAGCTAACCCAGACTCAGAAGGATGCATATGGCATCTATTCACTTATAATAGGATTTTAGCTATATAGTAGAAGGTATCGATACTACAACTAACACACCAAAGGGAACTTGGACATAGACTTTTTATTTTTTATTTGTATTTATTTATTTATTTATTTATTTATTTATTATATTTTTAAATATTTTTCTTATTTTTTAGTCTTTTTTATCTATGTGTCTGCTTATTTGTTTGTTTGTTTTTTAGTTCTCTGTCCCGGGCAATGAGACACTCTTCACTGATGGTACTGCCTCGTAGACCCCCAATGAATGAGGAGGCTCTTGGCCCTCATATGACCTCTCAACTGAGATGAGGGACTGTTATATAAGGATACCCCACCCCAGAGAAATGGGATGGAAGGGTTAGGAGTTAAAGAAAAAAATGAAATGTGATGTTTCAGCCTTTTACTACTAATTGTCATAAACTGTTTAGGATAATTAAGAAATGCAAACTAATGGTTATGCAAGCCGGTCATTCTGTTAGGTACTATGACAGCCTATTATAGTTATTTTGTAAGCTAATCAGAAATAAACCTGCTAAGAGACAAGCAACATCTGCTTACCCTAATATAAGAGATAGATAGGGCCTCTTCAAAAACCTCAAGAGATCTGCAGAATATGGCATTCAAAGATGTTTTCGTAACTTTAGATTTTTTTATATCAAGACATATCAACTCCTGACAGCACCCCCTATTCTACCCCAAGTAGAAGATGAGCATCGAAGAATCTCCAGTGGGAGATGATTGAATTAGTCGCAAGCCTATCTCTTGGTAGGAAAAGCCCCTTGCTCCAACTGTAGACAGAATGCTGTCCAAAAAGGACAAAACCTGGAAGCAGGTAAGTCGACAGCCTAGCTCTGCCAAGACAGGGTAGGCAAGTCCTTCATAACCCCTGCTCTACAATCAATGTCTGTCAGAGAAACGGGGCCAAACGACTGAAGATAGATGCTATAATGTATGGAGAGAAAATGGGAACTGTCCAGGCAGCCACTGGTATGTCATTTCTTAGTTTTGGAAGGTGTAGGCCCTGTATTTCCTATAAAATCAGACATATTTATCCCTCTCAGGTCTCTGAGGTGGTTGAAGAACAGATAGCTAGAGCCTCATAATTAAATTTTGAATTGTTTAGGAGTCAAGAGAGTGTTATAGATCTAAGAAGATGCTTTTAAAATTGTGTTGCAAGTTAGTATGAATGTTGAGTTAGATATAGAACTTTAAACTCATGGAGATGTTTAGATAGTAGAATGTTAAAGTCAGGTGCCAAATACATATGGACTGGACATTGGGAATGTACACTAAGCCATATAACCCTCATAACTGTGGCCTAATTACCTCTGTTGTACTGTATTGTATTTGTTATTATAAGAGAATTTGTTGGACTGAAAGGGGAAACTGTAGGGGGAAATGAGATATACCTTAAACTTAAAAGAAAATAAAAAGGGAAGAGGATGGGGGGTTGAGGGTGGGAGGGTGGAACTGGAGGAGGGAATAGGGAGGGGACTGCAATTGAGATGTAACTTGAAGAAATAAAAAATAAAGGAAAAAAATTACACAAAAAAAAAAGAAAAGGAGGAGGCAGAGAACAGGGGGGAAGAAAAGGAAGGGGAGGAAAACAGCAAGGGGGGAAGGGCAAAGTTATTCCAGAAAGGGAGGACTGAGATTGTCAATGCAACAAGATCTGGTGCCCTGGAAAGAAGAAGGGTCTCTTAGCTTCAGAGCAGGGTATCCAGTCCAGCTCTGTCACTACTATCAGAGAGACCTGAGGGAAGGACCAGAGTGGATCTGCAGCCTCATCTGTGAAACGGGAAAAAGCAAACCTTCCCACTTAGAATTCTGTGATCACACCCGGAAGAGAAACAATGCACTGCAAAGTATCAGGCACATAAACAGTTTGGCTACCTTTGAAGTACATATTGAACTGGTGTAGGGGAAATCAGGCTAGAGATTTGCTCTAAGGCCCTGTTACATGGCCCTTCAGATTCAGACTCAAGAAGCTGCACCCAAATAATCTCATGGATCCGAAAGTGGTACAATCTGAATGGTATTTCAGATTAATATGGTAGCAACAGGAAAGGCATTTTGGAAGATGGAATGACCAGAGATAGAAGGTTTAGTTGGGTAAAAAGGAATTTCATGCTGAAAACAAGTGCAAAATAAAGTTGGAGCCAATGGTAGATGTGAAAAAGCAGACAGACTGCTAATAACTGGTAAGTAGATAGACATTAACACGGGGGAAATGGAATAGTTAGAAGGCTTTAAGACAGTGACGCTGAGAGACTTAGAGAACACAGAGACGGGTGAAGTGCGGAAGAAGAAAGATGAATGCTATTGAATTCTATGCTCCAGTAGGACATGTCATGGCTGTTATGGTCACAGGGTAAAACTTTAAAACTTAGAACATGGCCGAGCAATGGTATTTGAGCTGAGTCTTCCATTTCCTTTGAAATAGCAGCAACAGCAACAAAGGAGATACTGTTTAATAGCATTCATCTGATTTGTGCATGCAGCAACCCTGACTGTAGCATAGGAGATAGTACCTGCCTTCCCCAACCATGCAGCAGAAGGACCAGAGTGGATCTGTGTCCTCATCTGTGACACAAAAAGAAGCAAACCTTCCCACTTAGAATTCTGTGATCACAGCCAGAAAAGAAACAATGCACTGCAATCAAAGTATCAGACACATAAACAGTGTGACTATGAACACGGATGTGCATCCCAGGAGCTGTGGGATGGAGGCAAGACAGGAAAAAGGGGAGGTGGGAGCACTCCCTCACTTCCTGCCTACTCAGCCTGCCCCCATCTTTTTATGAGAAAGTCTTCAGTGTGGGTTCTGACAATTAGCCAAATCTGATTCCTCATCACAAGAGCCAAAGCAGGCCAGTGACTCCCTCTCCTCACTCTTGGCAGATGGGACATGGACAGGTGTCCTCAGGTGGGCCAAGCAGATGTTTCTACCAGAAAACAATTTTGAGGTCGTGAAGCAGACGAGTGGTTTAGAACCCATCTAAGCAGCAGCCTGTTTCTTCTGCAGCATGACCACAGTGCCCATGGTTCCTGCCCGTACTCCTTTTACTCCAGTCTCCAAGGATTGGGAGCAGTGTTTTAAAGTTACCCAATGTCTGCCCAAGAGTTGTTCTCCTACTTAAGTTAACCAAGATTGAATTCTGTTGCCATAGAACTTCAAAATGTCTCTACTGTAATTGATTCCTTCTGAATGTAATAAGAAGCAGAGTAAGTGAGTGATTCAAGCCTAGGACTCTCTTGGGTTTGTCCTCTGGCCCTGTTCCTTCCTGACTGTGTTATCATGAGGAAGCCGTTCATCTTGGCTGCTTCCATTTCTACATCTGCAGAACAGGAGTCTTAGCCCTGATCCATCAGGTCTCGGTGGGTTGTGGAAATGAATTAAACGTTCTGAAGCATTTAATAAGGACTTGACACATAAGCACAGATTGAGACAGAGGTGGTTGTAATAATGCATTGAATGACAGTAACATAAGTGTCCTTTGAATCAGTCATGATTTCTGTCCTTTAGTACAGCAGTCATATGGAGTAAATAGTTCATAACTAAAAAGAGTGATACAGCACACAAGAAACCCACATGAAAGCCTTTATGGTGATTTACAAAACATCCTCCATAAACCAACTGTGGGGAAGCCACAGAGTGTTAGAAAATCCCCTGAGGCTGGAGAAAGGCTTTGGGATTCACCTAAGAATGTAGTGACAGTTAGATGGCAAAAGACATTTGTGGTAAGCCTCGGGAGTGTCAAGAAAAGGGAAGTTATTCCCAGACCTGTTTCAGTATCCTTTAGGGTTCTGATTAGACAGGGGAAGAAATCAAGCAGAATAAATTCAAGATCCTCCTTGGGGGAGTGTGGAGAGACCCCTAGGATGGTGAGGTAGCTGTGATCCACATGCAAATCTCTATTCCAGAGTTCTTGCTATAAAATTTTTGAATCTGCTCTCCCAGAGAAAGAAAATCTAGATCATGTAATGTGTTCAAATGCAAATACGAGCTGTGTGTTACTGCAGACCTCATCAGTATTCTTCAAGACACATTTGCCCCTGCAACATCTAACCACTGGGAGATCCATTTCAGGATCTTCTAGTACAGTGACTTTAGGGGATTTGATTGCATCCCCTCGGAATTTCTAATTATCCCAGCACCATTTATTGAAAAGGACCTTCTTGCCCTGTGGCTCTGTACTTCCACTCCGGAAATAAATCGAAAGTCCGTATGTGCAGTCCTTTTAGGCCACACTCCTGCTCCGTCCTTTGATCTGTCTCTTCCTATGCTAGCAGCACACTCAGTATCTCCATTCCTGTCCTTGCACTCTCAGCCTTCTGACCCTATAGAGCTGGTGCCCAGACTTTGTGTTCTCCTGATGGCCCTGGTTATTCTTAGCTCTGTATGTGTTTACAGTTATTTTACAATTCCCTTGTCAAATCATGCATACATACACGTGCACACATGCACACTTCTGAAACATTTAATGGGATTTTACTGAATCCACGGAGCAGCACCAAGTGGCATTGGCACCCTTCCAAGACTGAAAAGCAACAGCAGCAGATGTCACCTGGTGCTGGTGAGTACTCAACTGAAAGCCAAACCCTGAGTTCAGGCTACTACAGGGAACTTGGGATCCAATTAACTGAGTAAGAATTTGTGAGACATAAATAAAAGACTTACTATCTCACAGTGTTCGCAAGACAAAGCCTGTCTTTTGCATTGAGTGTTGATAAGGAATTTATATGCAACTGCAATTTGTCGACTTGTAAAACAAAAAGTGAGTTATTTTCATGGGACTCTAACAGTGAAAGCATGTCACTTCAAGAACCCAGTTCTTTTCAGTCACAATACAACTGTTTCAAACAAACCTAAGAGCACATAGGAAAGAATGATGGTCTGACATTTTTTGGGAGGATGGTTCAAGTACTAATTTGCTTTCTACTTAAATATTGCAATAAAATGGGCTAAGGGATGACAAGCAATAGGTGCCCGGGATAAAATGTATAATGCTAAAACCATGGAGCAATGGAATGAGACAAGCATCTTAAATCTACCCAGCAGCTGAACACTGCATCTGGTGCCTGCCTTTCTCCACCAAGCTCTATGTCCCTTATGCCTGACACTGTGCACACCATGCCCTGAAGCTCCTTGACTCACCGGACTCCCAAACTCTGCAAGCGATGGGAGACAGGATGGGAGAGCACAGAGGAGACTATGATCAGAAATACATTGTATGGAATTCTCTCCAGGCCACCGGAGGCTGCAGGAGTCATGGCAGTTATGAAGGTTTTATCATTTGCACAGGCTGTACAGGTTATGTCCATTAGGCAGGCTGAAGTGATTACGCAGGCTGTAAAAGTTATGTTGCTTAGGCAGGCTGTAGAAGGTGTACAGGCTCTATAGGTAAAGACAGTTATACAGGCTGTAAAAGTTATGTTGCATACATTCCCAATGTCCAGTTCATACATATTTGGCCCCTGACTTTAACATTCTACTATCTAACCATCTCCATGAGTTTAAAGTTCTATATCTAACTCAGCTTTCATACTAACTTGCTTCACAATTTTAAAAACATCTTCTTAGATCCAGAACACCCTCTTGATTCTTAAACAACTCAAAATTTGACTATGAGACTCGAGCTATCTATTCTTCAACCACCTCAGAGACCTGAGAGGGATAAATATATATGATTATATAGGAAGTGCAGGGCCCGCAGCTTCCAAAATTAAGAAATGACATACCAGTGGCTGCTTGGACAGTTCCCATTTTCTCTCCATACATTACAGCATCAATCTTCAGATGTTTGGCCCCGTTTCTCTGACAGACATTGATTGTAAAGCAGGAATTATGAAGGACTTACTGTCTATTTATTTCTTTTGTTTTGTATTGTATTTATTGTTATAAGAGAAAGAACCATTTGTTGGACTGAAAGGGGGAACTGTTGGGGGAAAAGATATACCTTAAACTAAAAAAAAAAGCGTAGAGGATGGGGAGGTTCACGGGGAAGAGGGTGGAAGGGTGGGACAGGAGGGGGGAGTAGGGAGGGGATTGTGATTGAGATGTAACTTGAAGAAATAAAAAATAAACTATTTTAAAAAAAGAAATAAAAAGCAAAAAGGGAGTACAATTCTGCAGGATATAAAAAAGATCTTATCTTTGGCATTTATTTTTAAATAAAAATATTTTGTCAATTCTTTAAAAAAAAGTTATGTTGCTTAGGCAAGCTGTAGAAGTTAGGGCTTTAGAGGCAGATTGTGGACTATCCAGATCAAAGAGGTTATCTTTATAGTTTATAGATTACAGGTTATTTTCAAGCATATCTCGGGTATGCCTACTTGGGCTTTTCTTATTGTAGTAGAGGAATCGTAACACTTGGCTAAGTTTAATTTCCAGTGGGATAGTGACTAGCCTTACACCAACCACTATAAAGCTATATTGAATCACCTAATGTAAAAATATAGTACATCTTCCCATCTAATCAGGTTTTTTTAAAATATGTAATATTAAAATTGAAAGCAATACTACACTTTCCAAAGGACATGTATATTTCTTGGTAAATTTATTACAAAATACTCTGAAAGTTTTGGGGGTTTTTTATAGTAAATGTAACCATCTTTGACTTTTCCTTTTACTTAATTGCACAGCTATGCATGGATAAAAATTTGTCATAAAACATTGCAAATGGCTAAAAATAAGCACCTGTCACTCACCCTTCTAACTCCTCCCCTCCCACTGAATGGAAACCTGTAAGAGTGGGGCCCATAGCCACCAACACAGTTTTCATGTTCTTTGAATTTTGGAGAAGAGGGGACTTTGTCTGACAACAACAGAACTGTCCTACATATTTTCCCCATGACTTTGCATGCAGTGGTGTTATCCAACAAGAGTTTCCATGTCAGTGGATACAGCTTTGTCTCAAGCTGTCTTTGTGATGCTATAAGAATGTGACCTTGTGGCATGGAGATGACTCCATTGTCCAAAGAATTTGCTGTTCTTGAAGAGGAAATGAGTTCAGTTCCCAGTGGTCACATGGTGGCTCATAACCATAAGGCTCCAAGAAGACTTGTAGTTTCTTCTGATCTCCAAGGTCCACACTCACATGGTGCACATACATACATCCAGGCACACACACACACACACACACACACACACATAAAATAAAAATTTTAAATGTGATTGTGAATTTGCTAATGTTTCCCCACACAAGAATATTGAAATCCCATTATGTTCTTCACAATGAAAATATTATTTATATGTAAAATCTGTATTCAAAATGCTGGCGTTTAAAAGAATTATAAAGCTTGGGTCTCAGAGTCAACAGTTAGCATTTACTTGAGGCTGAAGTTTGGTGTGCTGATGTACATCTGTGCTCTCAGCAATTGCAGCTTTCAGCAGGACGACCACAAGTTTAAGGCTAGCTTTGGCTACCTTTGAGATTGTCTCAAAGTAACAAGGAGAAAGGAATGCTATGATTAAATTGCATTCAAAATATTTTACTAACTCATGCTCACATAGTGAAAAGGCCATTTTCACTTTATACCTTATACTTTGACTCTAAATTTATGACAACTTGTCAACACATTTTTAAATAACTGTTTTAAATTAATATTTGTTGGCCATATTAATAGCCAGTATTTATATTTGCACTGGTCATTTTACTATCTTCCTCTATTAGATATTTTCTTAGGCCCTCTTTGATAATCCCAGAAATCACTGTAGCTCTCCTCTGCCTGTGAGCATGACTCTCTTGTCTGTCATTTACAAATTCCATACTGTCATTTTTATTTTGTTTATGATAGCTCTTATCAACTATAAATATTGAGTTTGTAAATCTGCGACTTATAAAGCACGTGTTTTATTTACAGGGTAAGCAGTAGATCAAGGCAAGCACTAATAATTTCAAAGTAATTAAAACCACAAGTAACATTCCACAGTAAGTGCAGAAACTTCACTGTGCTATGAAAAAATTTATGATTTCATTTTGTATCAGTGTCCGGGATCTGATAGCACTCCAACATTTGCCATGCAGCAACCTACTGAAGCATCAGCTAGAGCTACTTGAAGAATAAAAGTGTAATTGCTTTCCCATCTAAGTTTCTATACTTCCTGAAGTCCTCGCTCTATTGAATCCATGTCTTATCACTTAATCCTAAATTACTCATTCTTCCTTTGTGGTCCCCTAGCTATCAATGCTTGTACCCACAGAGTACTGTAGGCCAAGCATTCTACTTTCTTTATCTCACATCCTCCCTGGAGACAGAAACTACACCTGGAGGAAAGCACAGAGTGAATTGAGGATGAAGAAGCCAGGGTCCCTTGCCTTAGAGCCTGATGCTCAAAGCTGATGTGCTGAAAGCCCAGCTTGATGGTTAGCAAACCACTGAAGTTACACTCGGAGCATATCATGGCAGTCACCTTTATCATACTATAACAAAATGCCAGATATGATCCATTTCATAAGAGGATAAGAAGAACCATCTCACAGAAGCAGTGAATTATGGCAAAAGATGTCTACCCCTGTACCCCCCCCCCAATTGAAGAGGGCAGCAATAATAAAAGGAAAGTGTCAGAGTCCAGTTCTCAATATTTCTTTGAAGAGCACACTACCAATAATCCAATTATCTCCCCGTAAGCTCAAACTCTTAAGGGTTCCATCACCTCTCTATAGTAACACAGGCTCACAGTGAAGCATTGAACTCATGACCCAGACATGTATCTAAACTGTAGAAAATATTCAACTAGAATTTAATGTCCAAGTCTGTCTACATTCCTACCATGCTGGTGGCTTACGTTGTGCTGTGAAGCTGGGTTCATATCTCAAAATATTGTGCCAGTGTTTCTCAGTTTTTCTTCTTTGTTTAGATATTCATTTGGTGGGACTCAGTTGTAATTTTTGAGAGAGAGAACATGAAGTTGAGTAGGTGGGGGGATTTGGAGGGGTTGTGGGAGGAGAAAGAATATAATCAAAATGTATTTTGAACTTTAAAAATTCTTACTGTTCTTCCCAAGATTCTTTGACCTCTAATAAAAAGTTAATACCAAAGATTTCAAACATGCCTGCTAGAATACCATGGCCCTCTTAGCAAGATCAAAACACATTCTCATACATTTTTGTTTTACTGTCTCTAAACTAAGTTTTGCTGCTGTTAGAAATTCAGTCTCAATGAAACTCCATGACTGGGCTTTTCCGCATTTCTATTTTAATGGGACAAAAACTGAAAGACATGCTCTCAGTTATACAAAAACAACTACATCTTACCCTTGTTATCCATACAGGCTAAGAGGTTTCAAGCCAAAGAAGATTCAGGGGCTGGAGAACTGGCTCCGTGGCTCACAGCACTGGTGGCTTTTTTGGAGGACCTGAGTCCTCCTAGAACTGACATGGTGAGTCAAAGTCACCTATAACTTCACTTCCAGGGGATCTCATGCCGTCCTTAGCCTCCACAGGCAAAGCACATTCACATAAAATGAAGTATAAGTTTATTTCCTTAGAGAGGATATGAAAAGAAGCATATTTTTAAAAATCACAAGTGAACTCCATTCTTGCTGCACAATTTGGACTTTCTGGGTTCCATCCAATAATGTCCTTTACATGTTTGGTTCTCTCTATATGTAGGAGTCTGGGATGACGGGAGCTATACATGGACCACACATGCACGCGCGCACGCACACACACACCTCACCAGCACTCACCAGCAGGTTAAGAGTATCTATGAAATCTCCTTGAACTTTGCCAGAATTTTACACAATGATGCAAATTTTTCTGATGTGGGCAAAAAAAGAGAAATCACAGCAGTGACAATTCTTTTATACCAGGTGTTTTGAGACAAGATGCTGAGTCTTTGTTGCAGTCACACACTAAAATAAGATAGGGAACCTCGCTGACTTAAAAGCAAAAGGGAGATTGGCTTAATCATATTTCAAAACTTAAAGACAAAATTTCTTCAATACGATGATGTGTGATGTCCAAAAGTTTTCTACATTGACTGGAGTAGCCTGTTGAGTCGCTAGGGGCCCAAAAATAAACCCACTGCAGAAATTTTGGAAGGAAGAGTATTGTATTTCCTGAGTAATACACAGTAAATATTTTTCTATTTCTCCTCTAACTTGCTTAGGTCAAACAAATGAAAAGTCCATTTATAAAACTGTGTAATTTGTTTTAAAAAGTAAAATAGAAAATGATCAATCTGTTACTATGATGATTATTATCAAACTGTATGGCATCAGTAAAAATTTGAGAATGCTTCTGTCCTGCTTTTAGTTTAAAGGCAGTGAACAGAACAAAAGATTCTGTCTCCAAAATGAGAGAAACTAACACTAATCACCTGGTCTCTGTTTAAACTTTTAATTTGTACTGTGAAATTCCTATATAATTCTCTACTGCATTGTCTACTAGGGCTGTCTGTCTGAAAGTCTCTATGTTTTGTTATGAAGTGCTTTGTTGTTTTAAATTTTTACTTGCAAGTAAATAGAAACATGATTGTGACCGTATGTGGCTCTAAGGATTGCAGGGGGAGGATGTATGTCATGGCCAAGAACAGATTGTGCTTATTCCGCATTTTGACTAGGCAGGTGACTGAGAAGCCATGAGCTCTGATTTTCAGTGTCCTCCACACCTAACAACCTGTAACCACCGGGAAAAATGAATAGATAGATTTACTTGCTGCTGCACTAAGTAAACTACCCTTTATATCAAGAACACCACACTCGTTTCCTATTTCAAATGCCATCTGGGTCATCTGGGAGACTTTTCAGACTTCTCACTGGTGACAAAATTCAGAGGGCAAACACATAGAGCTCCCTTTGCTTCTAGTCATCTCTAGTCCCAAGGAGGCTGTAATTTTCTGAGTATGTCCCTACTTGGTGACCTGCAGAACAAATAGCACCATCATTCCTCAATCCTATAAGCGAAGGTTTCCATGTAGGAAACCAAAGCATTGAGGGACAACCCCTTACTCTCCCAAACTAATCTTCATTGATTACTCCAAGTTATTCCACTGTAGGTTGGGAACCTCTCTCTTCTTTGAATCATTCTCCAAATGTTCCCTTCATCTTCTAAGTATTAACTGAAACTGGGTGATACTGGAAGGTTATGCACACCAGGACAGTTTATCCCCTTATCTTCATGAGTAGTGGTAGTTAATTTTTTCTTCACACTTCTATTGCTATTGAGCTGAGAATAGATGTAGATCATCTTTGTTTCTCTCAGGCTGTTGGACTCTGTTAGTAAGGTCAAAGTCTGGAATTACAAGAAAGTCTCTAAGCTTGGTGCTAAGTGACAAACTCCCTTTTCTCAGTTGAGTTCCCTCTTCCACCTTATCTGGGGAAAACTGAACCCCACACCCTCTATCTGAGGATTGCCACATAGCCCTCAGGGAGATTAAAGGCCTAACTCTTTCTCTTGATAGTAAAACCACCCAGTGATCACCTGAAAGCACCTCCTCCATGCTAATGAGATCTTTTGGTGCCTTGGCTTTCATGCCTCTAACCATACCTGGAGTTCTTCCCCCACCCCTGCAGCCCATGGGATAATTAGGTTGGTACTATGTTCACTGTTCATTTTCTTATAATAGGACCATGCTGCTGCATGTAAATGAAGTATTCCTGCCCCTCTTAGCCTCATTGAATAAAAAATATTCACCTCCAAAACCTCTCCCCACTGTCCCTTTTCACAAAATGAACTCTCTCTCTCTCTCTCTCTCTCTCCCCCTCCCATTCCTCCACCATGATCATCTGAAACTCAGCTGTTTATTTTGGGCTTGGAAGGAAGGGATTTCCCGCATGAAGAACTCATTACTGGATCCCTCTGCCTACCTGGGTTTGCTTGGACACAGGCTCCTGCCAAGCCACTGCTGCCACTGCTGCCTAGCCAGGCTCGCATCTTGATCACTGCTACTAATCACTGCCCGCTCACTATAGTGCTCATCTATGGCAGTAGCTGGTTGCTGACAGTTCCCAAAGCTGTCATCAGATTCACCCAAAACAAGTCTAGCTCCCACAGTCACTTGGCTCAGTCCTGGAGCTCCAGAGCTCCTTGAAACTGCCCAACTCACTGCTGGCAGCTTAGCTAAAAGATCAACAACCTTTTGCTGCATGAAATTCCTGCTTACTTAGCTAAAAGAGTTGTAACACGTGGCAGTGGAGAAAATCCTTTCTCCTGCCTCTCTGAGATATTCTGTGGCATGGATCCCATACCCTGTTTCATCCCGTTCTGCCTGGAAACCAACATATCCTGGACTTTCCTGCAGAAAAGCATACACTTCCAACTTGGTGCCTGACAAGGTCCTAGTTTTCTGGGAGAGTACTGAACAAGGCCAGAGTCTTGCTGGAACCCACAGAATGACATCAGGCTATTTTTCAATCATTAAAAATGTCATTTTCTAAGGAAAAAATCCTTATCAATTACATATCAGACAGAGGGTTAACATCTAGAATGTACAAAGAACTCAAGAAGTCAGACATCAAGAGCAAGTGTATGATGTAGGATGTACAGTAGGCTAAATTAAAATTTGGTAGAGAACAAAACAGAGAGTTCTCAAAATATGAAACACAAATGGTTATGAAACACATTAAAAATCTTTCACTGTCAGGAAAATGCAAATTAAAACTATGTTGAGAGCCCATATTACTCAATCAGGATTGCCAAGATTAATAAAACAAATGACAGATCATGCTGGCAAGGATGTGGAATAAGGGAAACACTCATTCATTGCTGGCAGCAGTGAAAATGTGTACAGTCATTATGAAAATAAGCATGGCAGTTTCTCGGGAAGCTAGAAATAGATCTACCTCAAGATCTAGCTATACCACTTGTGGGCATATGTCCAAAGGACTCTCCATCCTACTTCAAAGATACTTGCTCATCCATGTTCATTGCTACTCTATTCATGTTCAATAACTAAGGAATGGCTAATGAAAATGTAGTACATTTATAGAATGGAATATTATTTAGACGTTATGAAAAATTGAAATTGTGAAGTTTGCAGGTAATAGTTAGAAAAAAAAAACAGTCATACTAAGTGAGGTAACCTAAACTCAGAAAGACAATGTTACATGTTAATGTTATCTTTAATTTTAAGCTTTAGGTGTGTGTGTGTGTATTTTAAAATATTCACAGAATTTAGGCAACTCATGAAGGATCAGAGGTTTGGGGAAAAGAAAATCTTCCAAGAAAGACAATATGTAGTAGTATAAAGTAATAAGATGTAAATCAGAAAGGAAGGATTAAAAGGCATGAGAGTTGGGAGGTCAGGGTAGAGGAGGGAATATGGGGAAAAGTGATTAACACAAAACACCCTTTGAAAGACTGTATGAAAACCTACAACTGTAAATACTTCCTAAAATATATACATATATAGCAGGAATTTAAATAATTATCATATAACAGAGGAGACAATACCCTATCTAGACATCATATGCTACCACAAACAAATGCCAGTATCAAGAGTGAGTTACATCTTTTTGAGTCATATGTTTAAGATGTACCATAGACCTTGCTCAAACTACAGGCTATTGCCAAGGTTATTAGTTACCCTCCACAACTTGACAGTAAGACTTTACTGTTGAAGTTACAATACTAATGGCATAGAACATGGAGAAATTTAGCTGGTACTCAACTGGAAATTTCACTTCTTTTTTTTAATAATTTATTTTTTATTTCTTCAAGTTACATCTCAATCACAATCCCCTCCCTACTCCCCCCTCCAGTCCCACCCTTCCACCCTCCTCCCCCTCAACCCCCCCATCCTCTTCCCTTTTTTTTTTTTTTTTTTTTTTTTAGTTTAAGGTATTTCTTTTTTCCCCCCAACAGCTCTCCCTTTCAGTCCAAAAAATGGTTCTTTTTCTTATAACTATAAATACAATACAAAACAACAGAAATAAATAGGCCACAATTATAAGAGTTATATGGCTTAGCATACATTCCCAATGTCCAGTCCATATGTATTTGGCACCTGCCTTTAACATTCTACTATCTAACCATCTCCATGAGTTTAAAGTTCTATATCTAACTCAGCTTTCATACTAACTTACCTCATAATTTTAAAAATATCTTCTTAGATCCAGAACACCCTCTTGATTCCTAAACAACTCAAAATTTAACTATGAGACTCTAGCTATCTATTCTTCAACCACCTCAGAGACCTGAGAGGGATAAATATATCTGATTATATAGGAAGTGCAGGGCCTGCAGCTTCCAAAACTAAGAAATGACATACCAGTGGCTGCCTGGACAGTTCCCATTTTCTCTCCATACATTACAACATCAATCTTCAGCCATTTGGCCCCGTTTCTCTGACAGACATTGATTGTAGAGCAGGAATTATGAAGGACTTACCTACCCTGTCTTGGCAGAGCTAGGCTGTCAACTTATCTGCTTCCAAGTTTTGTCCTTTTTGGACAGAAGTCTGTCTGCAGTTGAAGCAAGGGGTTTTTCTTGCCAAGAGAACGGCTTACCACCAATTCAATCATCTCCCACTGGAGATTCTTCGATGCTCATCTTCTACTTGGAGTAGAATAGGGGGTGCTGTCAGGAGCTGACATGTCTCGATATCAAAAAATCTTAAGTTAAGAAAACATCTTTGAATGCCATATTCTGCAGATCTCTTGAGGTTTTTGAAGATGCCCTATCTATCTCTTATATTTAGATAAGCAAATATTGCTTGTCTCTTAGCAACTTGATTTCTGAGTAGCTTAGAAAATAACTGTGATAGACTGTCATTGTAACTAACAAAATGACACGTTTTCATGACTATTAGTTTCCATTTCTTAATTATCCTAAACAGTTTATGTCGGTTGGTAGTGAGAGGTCAAAACTTGACATTTCATTTTTAAGTATTACTACGAACAATACCTTTAAGAAGCGTTACCCTTAATTTTGTATCAATATACAAAGATCCATACTAATGTGGCCAAATATAATCTTAATTTTGTATCAATATACAAAGATCAATACCGATGTAGCCCAATACAATCTTAATTTTACATTGATATACAAGGGTCAATACCATTGTGGCAAAATATAATCTTAATATTGTATCAATATACAAAGATCAATACCGATGTAGCCCTATACAATCTTAATTTTGCATTAATATACAATGATCAATACCAATTTAGCCAAATGTAATATTAATTTTGTATCAGTATACAAAGGTATAAGGCTATATTTAATAATCTGTCCTTTTTTCTTGATCTTTCCTATACTATGTCTATGTCCCATTTTTCTCAAGTCTGTTCACTCCTATATAGGAGAGAAAGGAGGATACAGAAAAGCAAAAGAGAGAAGTCCCTGAGTCTAACCTCCAAAACCCATTTAACAAGACCATTTAACAGCTTGTATTCTTTTCCTCTAAATAACAAAATTTTCTATTATCTATCAAATAACCAAAGGGGGAGAACACCCTCCCCACCTTCTGGGGATGGGACGTTGTTCTCTTAAAATGAAATTTCACTTCTAATGGCTAGCATGCAAAACTCTAAAAGTTTCTATACTGCTACAGTAGAAAAGCAGTTATCAGTATCACCCAGCTATGAACTGTGCCTGTGATAATAACAATCTACCTACATGGTATGTTCAAGATTGCAATACTGGAATGGATGCTAGAAAAGTAACCAACTACATTTTAAAATTGGATTTAAGGAACACTCCAAGAGATGGAACTCATACCTGATACTGAAAATGGGACCAAGAATTTAAGAATAGATATGTTTGAGACCTAAAAGAAAATCTACTACTATTCCTATGCTAAACGAACATAACAATAAAACACCTAATGACATGTTGTTGTACCCAGAGATCATTGTGTTTCTCAACTCTCATCAGAAAAGCTGCTACTATTAATGTATGGTAATGAACACAGAGACTTACAACGGTACAGAATACAAGGTACTTATCTCTAAACTAGATGTTTTCTGTACACCTCTCCTCTTAAGACTCAGGGATCTATATAGAAGAACAAATGAAAAGACTGAGAACCAGAGCTCATGGATGTTTTTATGGAAGTAACATTTTCCAGACTCAACAAGGCTAATACACATATGAACTCATACAGACTGTAACCTGCACAAGTTTAAGCCAGATGAAATCCCAGCAGAGAGGAAGGCAAGTGGGAACAAAGTCCCACCCTTAGTCATCAACTGCACAAGCTGCCTCCTCTTGTCATGGTCATCCACCCTGCTGATAAATGAACCCCCTTCCCTCTTTTTTACCCTTGGAATATTTCACTATGATTCTTTGTCCTTTACTTGACCATTAATCATTTCATCTGCATAAATGAATCACCAAAATTCCTGGTGCCAAGGTTTGTGCAAAGTCCTCATGTTCACAGACCCTATATCCTCTTCACCTACTTTGTCACTGCCTGTAAGGACCCACCTGCAAACATGTATTGCACAAAATTTCAACTATCCCTTTCTGTGGCTCCTTCCCTCTCACTAACCCACTCACTTCCCAGTCCATTCTAACAACTTCTATCCCTCCCTATGGCCTCATTTCTCACCCTATCTTACTGTAGTTCTGTGATCTACTATAAAAATCATCCTCTTGTTCACACACTTGGATCTATGACCCCAAAATTAACCAGCCATAGTTCATATTGATTTCCAACGTCACAGGATCTAGATTTGTCTAGAAGCCAAACCTCTGAGTATGTCTATGAGAGACTTTCTGGATGAGGTTCACTGAGTTGGGAAGACTCATCCTATATAGTAAGGACCATCATTTCAGGGGCTGGGATCCTGGACTGAATAAAAAGGGAACAGTAAGCTGATCACTGGTATATGCCCTTCTCTGCTTCCTGGCTGGGCACCCAATGTGACCATGGATTCCAGTAGCCTTGACTTTCCCACAAAGATGGACTACAAGCTAAAACTGTGAGCCAAAATAAATTTTCTTTACATTGCTTTTGATCATAGCAATGGGAAAAGTAACTGATACAACAGTTTAGTGTATTAGTGTATTACAGATATTTTCATAGACTAATGTGGCTCATTAAAAACAGTCACCCTGTATGAACTCTCTCAGAATTTTTCATCACAACCTTAAGTGACAATGAGAACTGCCCAATAGTCCAGGGTTTCTCTGCTGTGCAATCTTCCCACTCTCAAAGACCTCTTTGAGAATTTCTCTATTTAATGTCATTCCCTCTACCACTAGCACCCTGTTAGTGGTCCTTAAGCCCACTTCCCCATTTCTCCAAGAACATGAAAATCAATCAGTAGTGTGTGCCTACAGGAGTTTATGTGCACCGTGTGTGCATAGGTGACTTCAGAGGCCATAAGATCTTGGGGTTCCCAATTAATAGGTGGTTGTATACCTCCTGACATGGGTGCTAGGAACAGAAACAAGATCCTTTGCAAAAGCATGGAGTGCTTTCTCCAGCTCAAGAGAATATTTAATTCTTTTTTTAAATGTTCATTTATTACTTCAAGCTACATCTTCATCACAGTGCCCTCTTTCCACCCCTCCCAGTCCCACCCTCCCTCCCTCTACCCTCTCTCCCTTCTCTCCTACTCCTCCAAAATGGGGTGTCCCTACATATCAGTCCCCCACCTCAGTTCAGTAATCATATGAGGGCTAAGAGCCTCCTCATGTATATGTCCCTCAGCACTCCACACTGAGGACAGAGCCAGGTAGTTGGAGTCTTAAGTTCTACAATGAAAACACAGGCTGTCTGCCTCTGGTTGAGCCTGTACACATCCCTGGGTAGAAGAAAAACTGATTATAAAATCCTACTTGTAACAGTGTATTAATCAGTCCCTGGGAAAAAAAAATGACTCTGAAATCTCTCCAGGTACAATGAAGACAAGAGTTCCACTACTGAATTTTCAAAAGATGAAAAAATACCTTGAAGGATTTTTTTTCTAATTTCACCTTCATTTTCCTGTCAGAACATTTCACCTTCTACTACAATGATGAGTCTGACTCTCCTGTGTTAAATATCTGGTGTCAACTCTAAATAAATCAATAAGATTTCTCAGGAAATAGATTTGAAAGTCCAATCCATAAGAGCACACATTAATTATCTGAAGGGTAAAGAGGTTATACTTAAAGCTTTTATCATGGTTCTGAAATAAAAATAATTTATGGGTGTCCACGTATCACATCCCTGAGAATCAAGCAGACTACAACATACATAACTTCATACCAAAGGATAAATACAAACAGAGCTGCCACAGACCTACCATCAAGAGAAAGTCTTACTGGTATGAAACAAAGAGCATTAGACATGGACTGTGTGTCTGGAGTTTCCACTCACACTGTGTGTTTGATGGAACAGCTCTGAATAAGCAATGACGATGCTTCTCACTAACAGGGTCGACTCAGAGAACAGCTTGGGAAGATGAGCGCTGTCATCTCTGCTGCACAGAAGAGGAAACTGAGAGAAATAACGTGCATGCCTAAGATCACCATAGAACGAAAGTCAGAGCTGGACCTGCAGCCAGATGGCCACCTCCACAGGTGATACCTACACCTTGCCATGCCTCAGGTACAGGTGGGTCCCTCACTGCTTCCCCCAAAGGCATGTTAAAATGATCAAATTTTCAAAAGCAAAAAAGGGTGCCCTCCAGTGAAGAGGAAGCAAACAAATTGCTTAATTATCTCATTTTTCTCTTCCCATGTACATAATGGACTGTCAAATCTTCCAGATTATGAGGATAGCACTTTTTTTCATCCAAACAATGTGACTACGCCAAGGTGATATATAAGTAAACCTACCTTTTTGGTAAAACAAAAACACCAATACTAACACATAGGCACGCACAGTAAAAATAAAACCATAGATTTAAATAAGTAAAAAATTAAATAACTTATACCAGTGCCAAAACTGTAATTTTGTAAAGTTTTACAATATTCTCGCTGGGAGAAACTTTTGCAAATGCTACACAGGATGTTAATTTTCCCAAGTATGTGCTTATTTATCCATGTCTCCATGGTTACCTCAATAAGAATTGAATTTATAAGTGATTAAAGGTACTTCTCTTTAAGAGCTTTGCTGCTTTGAAAATAATTTCCCATCAGATCTGGATATTCTACAGTGAGTTTTAACCTCTTTTTTTTTTTTTCTTGCCCTTAACCAGGTAGATTTTGAAGGAAGATGTCTGAAGTTCTTGTGCCACCAGGTGACCTCAGGTATTTTAATCCCAGTATGTACTTACAGTTCTAATGTGAACTGTCTTCATTGAAAGGTTCAGACTACTATAGGGTGGTCAGCGAGTTGAAGGGTTCTGCCCTTCTGATACAGCATTCATACAAATGAGAGAGATGGGAAAGCAACTGTAAACAAGGAGTTTCTCAAGAGCCAAGTTCTGCACATCTGGTGTCATGTGATCATAAAACATACCCTTAAACAAAAGGCACTCCGTTCATCCACAGTTGTTCCATCTGTCTTTTGTCCAGCAGGCAGAATTCTCCAGAAAACTGTCTACACTTGATGATGTCATTCCCTCCCACCTTGTGCCCTGTGCTTCTTCCACTCTGTGAAAAGCCTCAGGGACCATGTCGTGAAGTTCAACTACACACTGAGGTGCTCATGTCACTTGTCCCATCCTCAGCCTCTGCCGTGGTTTCTATGCTCACTTCCCGTCTCTCTTCCTCAGCTCTACTGATTTCCTTCACTCATAGAAGCCCCTTTCCCACTTTTGTTTCAAACTCCTCCTGCTGTTTCAAGGCATCCATTACTGGAACTCTTCTCCCCAGGGCAGTGACTCGAGCCTATGACTTCACTTTACATCCAGAAACCCATTGCTTTCTCACTAATTTGCATGTCAAGTACGGAACTCTGATCCACAGGCACAATATCACAGATGCCTCTTGAGGCTCTCAGGATGAAACATAAACTTCTAAATTTATTCCAGCTACCCAGTCAGTAACCCAGTAATTCTAAGTCACATCCCACATCCAATCTCTCACTGTAACAGCCCTCGAAAATGAAGAGTTTCTAAAGAGTCACTTGTGCCTTTCCATCTGAATATCAGACTATTGATACAAAGGACTCCAAAGAAATGGCAATTTCTCCAGGTAGAGGGAGACTGTGTCTCCAGAAAGAGATTTCTTACAGTTCTAATAACTTGCCAGACCACCTTATAGGATGAGACTGAGCCCAAATGGTGGGTGTACCCACACCCTGATCCTTGACTGCGTACATGTGCATATCCTTGGCCCTTTATTTAAACTTTAATCTCACTTTAAGACCCAAAGAAGGACTTGGGGAGTCACTGGGTCACTTTGTCCTTCTTTCCAATGTGACCACAATGAATAAATATCCTTTCTCTGTGTTCCACATTTAATATGTCTCTCTTCCATTGGCTCATTGAGGATGGGTAGCCAGACCTGGCTTGGGCACATGTTGTGATTTCCCAAATTGATAACATCACCAGCCTCCTTCCCTTCTGCAGATTGCTCAAATATGGATTCCCTTCCCCATGTCTCTTGCCACCAGTCATAACCCAGGGGTCATTCCTTCCCACTTCAACGAGTGCAAGAACCAGGATGCACATCTCCCACCCCACTTTTGCCCTTTACTAACTTCACCATGAGGTTCTTGTGACCCACTTGCTTTAAAAATCCTTCTGTGGCTTTTTAATGACAAAAACAAAAGTATTTAAAAATTGACTCTAGTCTCTCTACTCGAGCCACACCTGGGTTCTTCTCCAGCTTTCACGTAATTTGTCTTGTCCCCTTCGGGAAGCATATTTCTCTCATCCTTTAGCCTATCAGATTGCTACCCAGACTTTGGGTATCAGATCCAGAAACACATCCTCAGACAAGACTGGCCTGGCCTGGCCTGTCATTCAGTGTAAATTCAAACATTATCGTGTCATCCTTGTCATTAAATCTTAATTTGACTTACAACTGAGTGCCTTGTTGCTTGCTATGTGCCTCTTCACTGGACTTTAAACCCCACCAGGGGAGAACAGTGTCTGTGTCTGTCATTTAAATATTCCTCCAAAGGAAAACTGTTGCTGTTATGCCTATCGTTTAAGTTCACTGTTCATTTTTCATTGATCAAATCTTTATATTTTATTCATGACTTTTCCTTAAGTCTTTTCCATTTCCAAAACTAATTGAGTAAAAAAAAGAAAAGCATAATTAAACTGGCTTTGTAACTAATTGTTGTTTCTTTCTAACCCCTTCATCCACAGAAAAGGGTGAAAGAACATAAAGGGGAGACTTTTGTTTATTCTAAAATAACAAATGGGATTTTCAGATGTTAACTTATTAAACACAGGGCAAGGCTGAAGTTTCCCTTGTGGCATTGCTTGTTTGTCTTTGCAAGCCCCAGTTTCATATTTTCATTAGCTAGTATCCTAAGTTTTTTACACTACACAAAATCATTAACATGTGAGCATCACAGCCATTCTTCCTTCTGCCTTCTCCTCCCCACAAACCAGAGCATTAGACTTAATGTTGTCTTATTCTTTGAGTAAGTACAGACAGCAGGAATCCATTGCAAATGAACTGTTCCTCCTGCTGAAGCAACGGAAGCAGCTCCTGGAGACAGAGGAACTAGGGAATCCAATGAGATCTACATTGGACTGGGAGGCTCCTCAACACTGGGTTCTTTTGGGGAGATTGGGCTTCTCATTTGGACTACATATGTTCAAGGGAGATGTACTCCCAACAGACTTTCTGCACCAACCTGAGAAAT
This sequence comes from Lophiomys imhausi, assembly GCA_907164525.1. NCBI lineage: Eukaryota > Metazoa > Chordata > Mammalia > Rodentia > Muridae > Lophiomys > Lophiomys imhausi. The sequence goes on from CAJQZJ010032773.1 coordinate 7,161,456, forward strand.
ACTAACACTTATTCTGTGATTAATGTATTAACTACTCTGTATCCTTCTGAGAAAGATCCTGATTTAGTAACTACTGGAGATTTTCTGGTACATGGTCATTGTGGGCAGGGAAGGGGGAATGTTGGAGGAGTACATCCCATATGAAAGAAAAATCCTGAAAAAAATAGTTTTGATTAAACTAAAATTCAGGAGCCTTCCACTCCAGTAAAATTCTAGGGATCAGCATGGGCAACATGTGGTAATATCCTTTCTAGGTGAATGATGTTGCATCTGGTCCTTCTTAGAACTAATTCTGTGCAGTACCTAGTGTCCCTTAAGGGAATCTTGGGACAACATGTCTGGCCCATGTAAAGTTGCTAAGTTAGAGTAGGGCCAGAGCAACAGAAACCTTCATAACAGACGCAGTTGCTGTGCAGGACACTGATCAGTAGCTCATTCCATCCAGAAGATCCAGTGGTCCTAACTTCCAAGGATAAGATACCTAGGGCACCTTCTAAACCCCACCAGTGGCTCATGGAACTCTAAATTAAAGCCTTCAGACCAGGAGTAAAGCCTTACTATTTTTTTAGAGATAATATCTATCCATTTTTGGTTTTGTTTGCTTTTGTTGTTATTTTTTGGATAGGTCTCATTATATAGCCTAGGCTGGCCTAGAACTCACAGAAATCCTCCTGCCTCAGCATGAACCACCACACTTGACTTATTTTACTCTGCCCCCTTAGAAATAGTTTACCACAGGACCAGTTTACCATATATGTGTTGAAATGAGTATGATCTGACCTACTGTGATGGCTATTTTTAGCCAACCTGACTACACCTAGAATTAACTTAAACCCAAAAATGGAAGGCATAACCTGTGAAGCAGTTCTGCCTAATTTGAAGTAGGAAGATATACTTCTAATCTGGATCTTAGAAGACACACTTCTAAACCAGATCCAATCTGGCCTGTGTTTTCTTCTGGAAACCTGTATAAGGATGTGGGAAGAAGGAAGCTTTCATTCTTTACCTGCTTGCCCTCACCTTGCTAGCAAGTCCATTCCTTCACTGACATTAGAGCTTACTTTTTTGGGATTTCACCATATACCGAAGACTTTCTGAGACAACCAGCCTCAAGAACTGAGCAACCACTGGATTCTTGAACCTTCTGTTCACAGGCAGTTATTATTGGAGTAGCTGGACCACAGCCTGTAAATCATTCTAATAAATCATATAGATAGATAGATAGATAGATAGATAGATAGATAGATAGATATTCATTCTATAACTCCTGTTACTCTAGAGAACCCTGACTAATACACCTGACAGACTGTAACATTAGGCATGTATATCAGGACTCCTCTGTGAGATGGACATGTTATATATATAGGCTCAAAATATCCCTGGAGATCAAAAAGTAGACCATACGCCCATGTTATTGGCTCCTCCTATCAGATCTCCCCAATACTCTTAACCCCATGAAGTGAATTGGACCTGCTTTACAGATGTTTCTGTATAATGTGCAAACACCAGCTGAATATGGACTGCTGGAGCCTGAAGTTTACTTCTGGGATTCTGTGAAGGAAAGTAGTGAAGGGAAATCTTCCCAGTGGAAAGACATCAAACAGCACATCTGAAAGTCCATTCAGTCTAGAGAAAAGTAGGGCAAAGGCCAAAGTCTATAGTGATTCATGGGATGTAACCCATTAGTAGGTCAGAGAATAAAGATACAAGGACCAGAGAATTGGTGAAAAAGGAAGTCTGTGAGAAAAAGGAATGTGGATAGAGAGGGAAAATATTTGAAAATTTTATTTATTATTATAAATTATTCATATTCATCTGAATGCTCATCAAGTATGATCTCAGCCCAATGCAAAGTTAAAATAAAAAAGAGAGGATGAACAGTTTAGCAGTTTCCTGCTAGCTCCTTCCCCAGACATCTCTGTCATTATCCAAAGACACATTAACAAGGTCATTGTGGTGGTTTGAATGACAATATCCCCCTTAGGTTTACATAGTTGAACTTTAGTCCATAGTTGGTGGAACTGTGTGGGGGAAGGATTAGAACATGTGACCTCATTGGAAGAGGTGTGTCACTGGGGGTGGGCTTTGAGGTTTCAGAAGCCCATGTCATTCCCAGTTATTTCTCTCTCCACCTCCTGCTTGTGGATGAGTATGCACCTCTCAGCTGCTGCTCCAGTGCCCTACCTGCCTGTCTGTTGCCGTGCTCCCCACCATGGTGAACTCTAACCCTCTGGAGCTGGAAGCTCCCAAACTAAATGCTTTCCTTTAGAGGTTGTTGTGGTCATGGTGTTTTATCACAGCAATAGAAAAGTAACTAAGACAGCCATAACTCATGACAGATTATAAAACAAACACGAAGCCTGTTAGTTCAATTGCTAATTTTGAGACACTTAACTTAGCATGCAACTTACTACCACAGTTCAGAATCACTTCTACACACTAAAAGCAGGAATATTTGTGCTTTTTTAAGAGAAGGTAGTGTTAACCCTTTAACAAACTTGTCACAAACACTTTGCTAAAGAGGCTTGAAACACTAACTCTTGAGTCTCATTTGACACATCTTAAAAGTAAAAAGTCCAAATTCATCTGCAGTAGCTACCTAATTGTCCTAGGAAACTGGTAAAAGAAAATAAGACAGTATTTGCTTCTTATTACAAATTTAAGTTAAATCCTGAGAGCTGTAGTTCCTTTTTTTTTAGTGATCACAAAAATATCCTCAGGATAGTATCTGCACACATGTGTGGAAGGATGTGAACAAACAGCTCCATTTCAAGAACAAAGAGAGACAAAACATTCTAAAAACCCATGTCCATAGCCCAAACATAAACTGGGTTGGCTACAACAAGAACTCTACCTGTCTCAGCTCAGCACGAGAGTCATAGCTGAAGGCCACTCTTGGAGCACAAAGGGCATTGGGAGCAGGAGATGGTCTCTTGGGTGTGGTCAGACTTTGAGACTACTGTGGGTATACAAAGGTGGGGAACCAAACCTGAGAAGTCAGCCTGAATTCCTCAAAGAATTCTACCTTGCCTCCCCCAGGAGAGAGGAAGGGACCACCATGTGATAATGTGACATGGCTGAGAGCAGACATGGGAAAGCATGGGAACCAGGAGAGAGTGTGAGGAATAGATAGATATCATGCGAATTAAACTTTGGAAATTACAGAGATTTCTCACCTTTTCTATCAACACAAGGATTATAGGCTAATTCAATATATCAAAAAGAAAACCCACTTCATTCAGCATTATTCTGGTTCCTGAAGCCAGGGTAGATGTCCTTCAAGCTGCAGGACCAGGCTCCAAAAAGACTTGTACATGTAAAGCCATCCTCCACTGTCAGCTCTACAAATTACTCTACCAGCACCAAGCCAGACAATGAGGGGAACAAATCCCTGTTTATAGCAAACAGAATTTTTACAGTTCCTTGTTCCAGCTGGAATTGATCTTGGCACGTGGTTTAATTTGAGATTCCAACTTCACTTTAGTCCAAGTGCTTAACTGGCTTTTTTCATCCAATGATGGAAGATTTTTTTTTTAAATCTTAAAAGGAAACAAGAGACAAATTTGCCTGATAAAAGTGTGGAATTTCCATACATTGAAAAAATTATGAACAGAATTTAAGAACAAGGGAAAATCTGAAAAGGAAAGAAGAACAGATAGAAAAGATTGACGCTTGTGATATACAAATAAACTTTTTATATCAACATAGTGAATATAATCAATGACAAGACCCTGAGAGAATGGACGGATGACTAAAACAAAAGTTCTAACAAAACTACCTAGAAAAACGGGAGAAATGTTTAATTTCCCTAGTAAAAGTTCTAAATAACCTAATATTTTTTTTGCACGGGAATGGATATTGTTTTTTGCTTCTTTTTCAAGGAGATGTAGTGTCAGAGGAGATTCTGGGAATCAGAGGGGAGTAAACTTCTGGGAAGCAGGGAGGTGTAAGCATCTTTAAGTGAAGAAATCCTTCCATCCAGTCATCTCAGGGCTGGAGTTTACATCTAAAAATCATTGAGTGTGCAAGAAAGGACCCACATTCAAATATGTTCATCACATCTTGCAACTGAAAATAATACCTAAAACTTAAGCATACATAAATAAAAGAATCAAACATATGACTGTACACATATATGATGGAATGGTCACATCCACCATAAAGTTGTGTTTCTAAGGAGAAGTAAATTGTTTGAGGGAAAAAGTCAAAATAATTTTGACTGAAAATAGGCAAAGTAAAGAATTTCTTATGACATTCATTAACTACATACATTCTTTTTCTGCCTGGGACTATCTATCTGTGTCTTTCCTAGACACACACGCACACACACACACACACACACACACACACACACACACACACACACACATACAGACACACCACAGAGAGAGAGAGAGAGAGAGAGAGAGAGAGAGAGAGAGAGAGAATGCGTTTTTTTCTGTGTAGATACTGTGTAGGTTCCTAAGACAGGCAAAGTCAGACTGCTAAAAGCCACAGGGGAGATGCCACAGTTGGTAAATGTTTGCCATGCAAGCTTAAGGACCTGAGTGAGCTCTCCATTACTACAGAGCCACTGTGAGGAGGCCACCCTCCAAGAGTAGCTGGAACTTTCTTGTGGAGTAACCTTTCTCAGTTGAGTCTCCCTTCTCTTGCCATGATGTCTCACCTGTGCCTAACACTGTGAGTCTTGACAGCCACAGTTTTCAGTTCACAGATGAGCTGAATCTGGGTGAGGCTAGAATGTTGTTGCAACAACAAAAAGCCTTCCCACTAATTCTATGGATATTTTCAGACACCTCTCAACAATCCCTGCTATGTGTGAACATGTTTTTTAAAGCCTAAAGCAGCTGCCACAAAACATTAACTGTGTTTATTTCTACTGTGGAATTAAAATCATTTCTGTTTTCTTTTCTAAAGCTTTCTATATTTCACATTGGTCTGAAATGAATACACACTATATTTAGAATGAAAGAAAGCTATTGGCATGGTTTTTGCTGAGTTGATGCTGAGCTGAGCTGAGCTGTGAGACCTGCATGGTGGTCTCAGAAATTTCCATCTTCTGCTGCTTGCCCAATCTGAGTTCTTCACAGGTTCCTCTCCCACGTGATCTACATATCAAAACCCAGGAATCAGCCTACTCTTCAGAACACGTTCACTGACGTAATGACCAAAGACAGAGTAGACTGGGTTTCATACTGATTTATAAGTAATAAATCGTAATACCGCTGATGCCTAACACATTAAATGTCATGAATGCTACACATTTACTGATTTTTAGGACCATTCTTGCAACAAATATTAACTTAGCTCTTAGCTTTCAAAGACAAAAACTAGTTATTTAGCATAGACAGATGGTGTAGATGAAATGTCCACTGGAAACTGCTGATGGGCAAGCACAGCCCTTATTTCAAAGGAAATAAAAGATAGTTTGTTCTGTAGCCAAACATGATTGAACATAACCCCCGGAACAGAGGTACGGTTTCCTCAAATACCATGTTCAAACGTGGCAACAGTTTCATGCATTTTTTATAGTAATGGAACAAAGGAAGTCATAAATCAAAGCATTTCAAAAACAGTTGAGGTGCTAAGCAAAATCTACCCACTGGGGCAATCATAGCCAGACTATTATTGGCCTAACTAGTTGATTTCTGACTGGATTTGAGGTCCTGGTTCACAGAAGGGAATTCATGCCTGTTACCATAAAACTGGCCAAAAGCCCATATTTGGGGGAGGTTATAAGCCCTGGTGGGAAAACCACTGCTGTTATTTTGCCAAATGGACATGATGTATCTGTCAAATTGTCTTCTAAATATTTATACTTACGTCCGTATTTCAGTGCTGTGCTTAGTTTTGGTTGTGAAAATGTTTTCTGGTAAGTGGTTATCTCTGGAGAAACAACTGGCCAACATGCTGAGGATAAATGACTCTTGAGTGTTCAGTTTTAAATGGGATATTGGCATCACACCCTCCAAAGCTCATGGGACATCCTAGAAGAGGGGGTGAAAGGAATGCAAAAACTCTATGGAGGGATAGAGTGCTATGGAATTTTGTCTTCCACGCAGGACATGGCCATTGCACTCTTGAACTATCAGCAGGTATGGTTAGCTTCATGACAATTGTACAAAATGTTCCCCAAGGTAAAATAGAGGCACTATATCTTGGGCATAACCAACAACCATCTAATTGGACTTAAGGAGCACTGAATAGAAGGAAATTCTTGCCAAGTACAGTAAAACTAGCCAGCTACCCATGGATAAAGGGGTCACAGTCCCTAGAGAAAAACCTACTCCTGTTATTTCTAAACAGTATAATCTCTACCTGCATTCTAAAAACCTATCCTTATATCCACAGAGGACTGCAGTCCCCAACTCTCATCAAAGAAGCTTCTTTTGGCAGCAGATTAAGAACATTAAAGAAAGCTACAGTGGATCACAATACAGAGAACTTACCATAGGGTGCCCGACTCCAATTGATGCATCTACAACACAACCCATACACCTAAGTCCTAGGGAGTACCACAGAGGGGTTCAGAAAGACTGTGAGAGCCAGAGGACCAGAATGTCTGCTATGAGATAGTGTCTTCCATATATGCTGGGGATATTATATCAATGAAATGCCATCTCAATCAATATGGCTACCTAAACAAGACAATACTATTTGACATGCCAATGTGAATGAGGGAAATCTCACAAGGGCCCACCTGTAGGTGAAGAGCTATGGGCAATTAAAGGCTGCTGAGAGAGGAAGGATCAGTCCTCTCCAGGGACAAGCCCTCTGATAGGTTATCCACTCCTAAGTGGTCAGCCCTAAACACATGTGTGTACAAGCAATACTAAATGGTCTCAGCAGGCTGTATTTATAATCCTAGATATAACAATAATAATTAAAGATAAAGAGGTCACGGGTTGGGAAGGAGTTGGGGGGCATGGGAAGAATTGGATGGGAAGAATGTGCATGAAAATGATGTCAATACTGTGCTCATGCATAATATTCTTGACTTTCTTTTTAAATAAAAAATGCTGACAAGTGTTATCAGTTATGGTTGCTTTTGCAGTTAGCATTGGTCTGCCCACTGAACCCTGTGGTCTGACTTAATCTGCAGGGATTAAAGCCCTCATTGATTTCATAAGAAAAATATAGCTGACTCAGATTTTATGTTAAATTGCAGCTTTTTAGCTATTCCCTGTCACAGTGTATGACACTGAAAGCTGTGTTTTCAGAGATGTAAATGTGGCGCAGCTGTGCAAGAATCTGATGACAAAAATTCAAAATAACAGCAATGTGCAAACACTCAATTTGTATGTAAACATGTTAGAAGCCCAGGGTAATAAACTCTCTCAAAACACATTAAAAACCTCAGCCACCATTCTGCTCACCCGGTCCAGGTCTGTCTTTTCTTGGCATCTGGTTTCCGGCTTTAGAATCTATAATTAATTTACCAAACCTTTAAGCTCTGTAACAAACTACTTGAGAAAGATCCAGGGCAGCTCATGAGAACAACTGGATCTGGGCCATTTTATATAAACAAAGAATCCTCTGGTTTCGCCTATTGTCAAGGGAACACTGCAGTAGGAAGGAAGAGATGGGAATGGGGAAAATGGAGACCTTTGGCTATTGCTTGGCTCCTGCCCTTGGACATATATTTTTCAGCTGAAGCCCCCACTACTTCCGAGAATCAGTTTAATTCACTAAGTTCTTTTCATTTACACTATTTCATTTCATTATCAAATTATCCTGTAATAAGATTTGCTTAACGCCATTTTACAGAAAACGACATAGCATCACTATAATTTGTGAGGGACTTGAATGAAATTTACTACATGGTAAGCTGAAGACCCCAAATAATAACTCTGCTACACAACCTTTTTTTTCAGTGCTTCATGCACCATTTTTTTTTCAATTAACACAGTATTCCAAAGAAGTATTAGTGGCTGTTCAACTGTTTCTTATCCACAGAAGATTCCCCCATTATAGCCTTTACAAGACAAAAAGTAATATAAATGAGGGGGGAAAATCATAAATTTTATGAACCTGAAACCTCCTAAAAGCAATGTACTAGGAATTGATAACCCTGATAGGCAAACCAATAGAGAACAGGACCACAGAGAGATAATAAAGATGGCATACTTATGGCTTCTTCCTATGCTCCCTAACCTGACAAAGGCCTGGCACACTTTTTCTACATTTTCTGTACCAGTGGGGCCTCTTCACCAACATAAAAAAATCGGAAGGCCTTCTTTATACAAAAAATAAATGGACTGAGAAAGAAATTAGGGAAACAACACCCTTCACAATAGCCACAAACAATATAAAATCCCTGGGGGTAACTCTAACCAAGCAAGTGAAAGACCTGTATGACAAGAACTTGAAGTCCCTGAAGAAAGAAATCAAAGAAGACATCAGAAGATGGAAAGATCTCCCATGCTCATGGATAGGTAGGGTCAATATAATAAAAATGGCCATCCTGCCAAAAGCAATATACAGATTCAATGCCATTCCTATCAAAATACCACCACAATTCCTTATAGACCTTGAAAAAGTAATTCTCAACTTCATAAAGAGTAACAAAAAATCCAGAATAGCTAAATCAATCATATACAATAAAAAAAAAAAACCACACATCTGGAGGCATCACTACCTCAGATTTCAAGCTGCACTACAGAGCAATAGTAATAAAAACAGCATGGTACTGGTATAGAAACACCAGTGGATCAATGGAAACTTCTCAGTTTTGGTTGGCTCCAGAATGCCTAGGTGTGGTGGAGATTTGGATTTATTTGAAAACACAGTTGTGTTGAATGAATATGTAAGGTTTGTTGGAGTGCTTGATCTATTGCTGACAAACAGACTCATAAAACAGGGATACAAATCAGCCTAATGAGTGGCACCTATGGTGAACACATGGGAGTGCTCATGGTCTTGGTCAAGTGGAAATACCTCAGGAAGAGGACATAAGGTTAGCCAATGAAAAAACATCCTGTCGCATAATTAAAGAGAGTATAAAAAAGGAAGACCCGGAAACTCGAGAGGACTGTTTTGCTTCATGTCACAGCTCATCACTGATTCACTTCGAAAGTCACTAGACAAAGTTTGCAACTGATGAGAGTTGCTCCATGGAAGAGATTGCAACCCCAAGTGGGGGTGTGGAGGGAAGTATATGCTCTGTGAAGGTTCAACAAACTCAATCGGACTGAAGAGACCATGGCACCAAGTGAGTGTGAAGTAATGGCCAGCTCCTAGGCCATGTACATGTAGCACCTGCCCCAAGGAGATTTGGCAAGCTAGAACCGACAGAAAAGTCCAAGGTGCAGGACCTGCCCAGAGGAGGCTTGGAAAAATAGGCCAGGCTGAAGAGGCTGACCATGGAAACTCTTATAAAGGAAAATAATTGGGGTTGGCTTACAGTTCAGAAGTTTAGCCCATGGTCAGCATGGCAGGAAGCATGGTGACACTCATGCAGACATGGTGCTTGGACATGTAGCTCAGAGATCTACTTCTGGATCAACAGACAGCAGAGAGAGAGAGAGAGAGAGAGAGAGAGAGAGAGAGAGAGCCATAGGGCCTGGCTTGAGCTTCAGAAACCTGAATGTCTACCTCCCAATGACACACTTCCTCCAACAAGGCCACATCTCCTAACAGTGCCCCTGCCTATGAGCCTATGGGGGTCATTTTTATTCAAACCACCACAGAGAACTTCACTGATGAAGCAAGCAGCAGCAGTATACCTTATTTTATATCTTTATTTTATGTCTTTATATGGTGATGAGAATTGAATCTTGGGCCTTGTATATATGTAGGCAAGTGATCTAGCACTTAGCTACCACCTCCAATGGTTTTGTTTCTTAGAATAGCTATGCAATCTATTATATCTGTCTTATAAAACAGCTCGATGAATTGGCAAGCAATACCAGATTATAGTGATTATTCTAAGGTCTTCAGAATCATCAAGAGGTCAAGTTGAAACAGATTGCCTTCCTCTGTTGCTACTGAAAGCATCTGCATCTATAGACCTGGTACTGGAAGCTCCATTCAAGCAAGTTCTCAGGTAATTTGGGATGGTACTGGAGCAGAGACCACATTCTGAGGAATGCTGACCTGAAAAATCATTTTATTGAAAGTGGATACAAAATTATAATAGCACTAACATGATTATATTAAGATAATTGAATCCACATGCTTATCCCTTCATGTTTAACTTTTGAGAGATAATTTTCCTCACAAATAAATGTGCATACAGATAAGTTATGAAAACCAAAGATTATCCGGCAATAGTGGTGCAAGCCTTTAATCCCAGCTCTTGTGAGACAGAGGCAGGTAGATCTCTGGGCTCCTGTTTGAAGTCAGCCTAGTCTACATAGTGAGTTCCAGGAGAGACGGGCTACACAAAGAAGTCCTGTCTCAAAACACAAGCCAAAATAAAACAAAAGTTGATTAATTCTCTTTCTAACTGAAATTAGTAAAAAGAAAACTACACAACACAAAAAGCTAGGAAACTGTAGATAATTAGAATAACATCATTTCAAAATTAAACACTTCCATTTATAGCACGTTTTCTTTACCTAAAGAGAAACAATGGAAATCTGCTAAAACTCTAAATAAAACTTCCTGGTTAAAGGGGAGTAAAAGAGTCCCATATTTCCTTAAAAATGGAATTTTCATTATAGAATCAAGTTACTTGGTTCATAAAGTCCCTATGTAGAAACGCTGTGCTTCCGAAGGACAGACTGGAAAACAGCTGTCATGGTGTGAGCCCTCCAGGCCTCAGCCCCAAGGAACTAGCATTTTGGCACTTATACTGTGGGTGCTCCTCAGATTCCACCATTATATGCTCGGCCTTGTTTCTTTTGAAGTTCAAAACTCAGTGCCTGGTGGACCAGTCAGGGTATGAAACCTTAGGATATCAACTCAATTTTTATACAAGTGGAATCCTTCGTACAGATTGTATTAAACTTGAAAAATTGCATTTGAATAGATGTTAAATGGTTCTCCCTGCTATAATGAAAAGATCTACCCATCTAGGTGTGTGTGCATTCATATGCTGAGGAATTTAAAGGAAAAAAAAATCTGAAAAATTGGTTTTCTCCAAGGTCTCACTGGGGATACAAACCACTCTTAATGGTAGGGCCCATCCCCAGCAGTAGATGGCCAACATAAAACAAAATCAACACCATTTTTGGAGTCTCTTTGTCTCATAATGTTGTGTCAGGGCTTTTTTTTTTTTTTAACCTTACAAGTCTTGAGACTATGCTATAGCTTCAGTTTTGTATTTTTAAGGGATTCATATGAGTAAGAATGTGTGGTCTCTACATCTATATGGCTTTATTGCTTTCCTGTGCATTTTCTTTGGTTCTTCCTTTTTATCCTCTTTCTTTATTTTGTCCGATTCTGATTCACCTGGTTTTGCTTATCTTATTTTATTTTTTCTTAGATTCTTGTTTGTTGTTTAAAGAGAAAAGAAAGGGTGTGGATCTGGAAAAGAAGGAAGGTGGGAAACAACTGGGAGAAGTTGGGGGATGGAAACCATAATCAAAATACATTGTATAAAAAGGTTTTTTTTTTTAAAAAAGAAGAAAACAAACAAGCAAACTTGTATAATGTTGAAGTTATATTTACCTAAATATTTTGATTTTAGAGAGAAAATGTAAATATTTTAAATTATAATGTTATAAATACATAAAATTATGAAAATTTGTTGCTGAAATAAAGTTTAATAAAGATTATTTAAAAGTCATGAAACAACAACAAATCTTCTCACCAGCCCAGACAGGTAACAGTAACTTTCATACCTTATCAAAGAACTTTCTTTGTACAGAAGAGGGGGCCTATCTCAAACTGGTCAAAATACAGAGAATAAAAGACCATGAGCTTCATCCCAATTGGTACATCTGTCTAAACAACTCAACCTCTGCACTTAAGACTCAGAGAACATCACAGAAAGGGGGCTAGAAAAATCATAAGAATACCACGACACCTTCCATGAGATAGTTCCTTCTAAACGGGACAGGAAAGCTGCACCCAGGAAATCTCATCTCAATCAATTACTTTCCTAAACAAGACCTCCATAATGAGCACGTCAAGTGCCATGCCAATGTGGACAGGAGAAATTTCAAAAGTCCACACCGCTAGATGAAGGGCAATGAATGGCTATGGAGAGAGAGAGATTTAGTTTTCACCAGCGATGAGCCACCTGACAGATTGTCCAGTCTCAAGTGGTTACCCCTAAACACAAGCACATATTAGCAACACTAAATACACTCAATAAGAGACACATGTGCGTGTCTGTGCCTCTGTGTATGGGGAGGGGTGGATAATATTTATAGAAGAGGTCAATAATTTGAGAAGGAATGGGGAAACACAGAAAGAGTCGGAAAAAAGAAAGGGAGGGGTAAAATGGTATAAACATAAATTCATTTGTGAAAGTATAAGAGTTAAAAGAAAAACCAATTTTCCATTTTTCAAGAGTTTATACAATGCTCACTTCTGAAGTTTACTGGACTTCATATGCTATCCATTCAATTCCTGTCCTCTAAGGCTGCAGCCTCTCAGGTGTACATACAAACACCCACAGATGCTCAAAACAAGCCCAAACCCTACACAACAATATACACATCGTTACAATCCTCGGCTAATAATTCATTTCCACAAAGTCAAATGGGGACTCGACCATAGGAAACACTCAGTGGGCAAGTAATTCCCAGAGTGCTTCTGGGTCACAAGTGGTATTGCTGCAAAGATGTTCCTGAAATGCAGAATGCAGTGGAAAGAGGCCAGATGAGGAACCAGCTGCTCCCATCAATGATACAGAATTTAACAGTTCAGTGACTCGAACACAAAAATACTAAATATCTTAACTGATGAGTTTGTTAAGTATTTAACATGTAATGTTTGATTCTAATCACAAGTAAAAACATCACTATCAATCATGTAAAAGAACAAAAGAACATCTGACTTGTCAAGATTGTTCCTACTATGAAGCAATGTACTTATCAAGAGGAAATGACTTATGTGACGGTTTAGAAAGTAGTTGACACTTTGTCCTCCCCCTGGGGGTGGAGCCTTGTCTAAAATCTCTGAAGAGAAGCAGAGACCCAAGTGACAAAACTCGTTTCCTCGAAGTTCTTCAAACTTCATCAATTTTATTTCATAAGAAAGAACACAGTGATAATGTAAAGATGCATAAAAAGTTCCTCACACCAGAAGCTTTTTGTCTTTCTTCTTTTCTCTCAAAAAGAACAGAGGCCAGAAGAGCTGGCCACTGTTCCCACAGACACTGGGACAATCATTCACATCGGGCTAGTGTTCCCACAAACGCTGGACAAGTCATGCACATCGACTCCCCATGTCTTCTTCCCTCCAGCCTGCTCTCCCTGTGCCTTGCAGGGATGACCTTCAGGGCACCTCTCCCAAAAAGAGGGTGTTTTCTTAGATCTCCCCAAGGAGTTTCTACCCTCCCTAAACCTGCAGTAGAATCTCCATCCAAGAGTGAATTTCCCACTATGGTCTTACCACATCCACTCCACATCCTTTCAAACGTCCACAACTCAAACAGATATAATGGCCATAAAAGTACCTTGTTAACTCATCAGGGACTAAATTAACACTTAAGTAAGGCCTTTCCATCATTAAACCCACCAGACTCCCAATTAGTTATAATATTAAAGAGAGAGCTGACCAGAACTCCATTGCGTAACAATCACCACCACCATGAGCCGATACGTGGGCCAATCGCTAGGAAACCCCAGTGTTGCATGGATCAGTGGTACATTTCTCTTGCTACATACAGATTGAGCACATCTATAAATCTGAGATCATTAATCACACTGATTTAATTTGAAAATATCTCCAGTGGTTTAGGGATGCTCACAGGGGGAACAAAACAATTAGACCCATGGCCATATCAATGATACATTGTACTCTGACTATTCCCAATTCTTCCTTTTTTTTTATTAAATACTTTATCTTTTTTTCTTCAAGTTACATCTCAGTAACAAACCCCTCCCTATTCCCCCTTCCTATCCCACCCTTCCACCCTCTTCCCCCTAGAAGTTTCCCCTTTCAGTCCAACAGATGGTTCCTTCTCTTATAGCAGTAAGTATTATACAAAACAACAGATATAAATATGCCACATTTATGAGAGTTAAATGGCCCAGTATACCTTCCCAATGTCCAGTTTATACATATTTGGCCCCTGATGTTAACATTCTACTATCTAACCATCTCCTTGAGTTTAAAGGTCTATATGTGACTCAACATTCATACTAACTTGCAACACACTTTTAAGAGTATCTTCTTAGATCTATAACACCCTCTTGATTCCTAAACAACTCAAAATTTAACTATGAGACTCTAGCTGTCTATTCTTCAACCACCTCAGAGACCTGAGAGGGATAAATATATTTGCTTATATAGGAAGTGCAGGGCCTGCAGCTTCCAAAACTAAGAAAGGACATACCAATGACTGCCTAGACAGTTCCCATTTTCTCTCCATACATTCCTGCATCAATATTCAGGCTTTGGGTCCTGTTTCTCTGACAGACATTTGTTGTAGAGCAGGGATTATGAAGGACTTACCTACCCTGTCTTGGCAGAGTTAGGCTGTCGACTTCCCTGCTACCAAGTTTTGTCCTTTTCGGACAGCAGTCTGTCTGCAGTTGGTGCAAGGGGTTTTTTCATGCCAAGAGAAAGGCTTGCCACTAATTCAACCATCTTACAGTGGAGGTTCTTTGATGCTTATCTTCTACTTGGAGTAGAATAGGGGGTGCTGTCAGGTGCTGATATGTCTCGATATAAAAAAAAGAAAATCTTAATTTAAGATAACATCTTTGCCATATTCTGCAGATCTCTTGGGGTTTTTGAAGATGCCCTATCCATCTCTTGTATTTAGATAAGCAAATGTTGCTTGTCTCTTAGCAACTTGATTACTGGGTAGTTTAGAGAATATCTGTGATAGACTGTCATAGTAGCTAACAAAGTGACATGTTTGCATGACTAGGAGTTTGTTTTACTTAACTATCCTAGACCGTTTTAGGCGGTTGGTATCAAGAGGCCAGAACTTCACATTTTATTTTTAAGTATCTCTAGGTATGATACCATTAGGAAGCGTTACCTTTAATTTTGTATCCATATACCAAGATCTATTCAATTGTGGTTAAATATAGTCTTACTTATGTATCAATATACAAAGATCAATGCCTATGTAGCCAAATACAATCTTAATATTACGTCCATATACAAGGGTCAATACCATTGTGGCCAACTATAATCTTAATTTTGTATCAATATACAAAGATCAATACCGATGTAATCCAATACAATCTTATTTTTGCACATTAAACAATGGTCAATAACACTTTAGCCAAATAAACTATTAATTTTGTATCAATATGCAAAGGTATAAGGGCATATTCAATAATCTGCCCATTCTTCTTGGACCTTCCTGTGCTATGTCTACATTTTTCTCAAGCCTATGCACTCCTACATAGGAGAGGAAGAAGGATACAGAAAAGGAAAAGTAGGAAGTCCCTGGGGCTAACCTCCAAATCCCATTAAACAGGACCATTTATCAGTTTGTAATCTCTTCCCCTAAATATTGGAGTTTTCAGTTATCCTTCAAATAACCAAAAAGAAGGGCGGAGAAACACCTTCCCCACCCTCTGGGCATGGGACATCGCTCTCTTAAAGTGACTTCCTGCTGATTTGGGTCGTAGTAGACCTGTTTGGGGCCCGAACTCAAATGGAAAAAATGGTTAAAAATGTTAGTACACTCCTTTTATGTTCAGTCCTTCTGTTCTCAGCTGTTTAGATGACCTAAGGGGTTTGTATGCAGAAGCTGATCTTGCAGGCTTCACTGAGGTTCCTGCCGGGGCATTGTGTAGAGCTGAACGGTCCCAGCAACATTGGATTGCCATGGTGGTTGCAGGCCCCCGATGGAGACAGCTATTGAGGAAGTCTGCCAGGCAGAATCAACTGGGTCACTCGTCCCCCTTGGTGCCTGATTCTGCTCTCTGCTGAGGTTTCCGCTGTCCAGCCGTCCCTGGGCTCCCCTAATGGAGGCTTCGATTCTCCTGGAAAGATAAGAACAGAGCCCTGCCCCAAACCCAACCCTGGGAAAATTGCCCACTTTTTTTTTTTTTTTTTAGGGGGGGAGGCTAGGTAGTACTTCTCCTGAAGCAAATTTGGCCTTCCGACAACATACAAAGCGTTATCTTTCAATCCGGGTTAAAGAAGAAATCATTCTGTCACCTTGGAGCTAAACCAGCTCTGGTGTATATATTTTGAGATCCCAAAGGACAATCTGCCTGCATCGAGAAGCCCTTTTGTAAGCAATCTCCAAACCTAGGTCCCTCCAAATCCCATGTGTGTGTCTCTGAACTCTAATTATTGGAATCAGAGACCTGTGTTTCCCATCTGAAGGGATCAAAGATGTGTTCCACCACTCCTGGATCGAAGTCTTTCTCTACTTAGAGTTTGCCCAGCATCAGGCTGACCCTGAGCTCTGGGATCTGCCCGTTTCTGTCTCCAGTGTGCTGGGAGCTGGGACAAAGGGTGTACTCTTCTTGAATGGTGGTACCAAGAGTATGCACCCTCACCACCCCGCTCTGTATGACTTCAGAATACATAAGACCACCAACTCTACGGTGCTCTCCCCGTCTCCACTGAAGTCAAAGGCATGGGCCAATACCACAATTCTCTTGTATTTTACCTTAGTTCCACGTCTTCTCGACACCTGGAGGTCTGCAAAACCAGGCTGAATGGCTATATCCTCTATTCCATTCACAGAGTTTCAGCCCTGCCACCTGCCCTTTTTTTTTTTTTTAGTTAATAAATTAATTTGTTTGTTGCTTCAGGTTACATCCTTATCATATTGTCCTCTTTTCCCGCTTCCCAGCCACACCCTCCCATGCTCTACCCCCTGACACTTCCGTCTTGTTCCTCTGGGATGGAGTGTCCCTGCCTAACAGTCTCTCACCACAGATCAGGAGTCATATGAGGGCCAAGAGCCTCTTCATTCTCCGGGGGCCTACAAGGCAGTACTGCCAGTGAAAGGTGTCTCCTTGCTACTGGAGGAATACTAAAAAAAAAAGACCAACAAACACACAAACCCACAAAAACAAAGAATATCCACAAAAAAAAGAGAGGAAAAAGAGAAGGGAAAAGGAAAAAGAGAAAAGAAAAAAAGAAGGAAAAAGAAAAAGATAAAAAAAATTTATGTCCATGTTCCTTTTGGTGTGTTGGTTGTAGTACAGATATCCTGTACGATATAGTTAAAATCCTACTATAAGTGAATAGATGCCATGTGCATCTTTCGGAGACTGGGTTAGCTCACTCAGGATGAGCTTCTCTAGATCCATCCATTTGGTTGCAAATTGCATGATTTCATTGTTTCTTATAGCTGAGTAATATTCCATTGTATAGATGTACCACAATTTTTTAATCCATTCTTCAGTTGAGGGACATCTGGGTTGTTTCCAATTTCTAGCTATTACAAATAAGGCTGCTATGAACATAGATGAGGAGACTTCCCTATGTCTCCGTGAGAGGTCCTTTGGGTGTATACCCAGAAGTGGTATGGGTGGGTCCTGAGGCAAGGTTATTCCTAGATTTCTAAGATATCGCCAGACAGACCTCCATAGTGGTTCACAAGCCTGCACTCCCACCAGCAATGGAGTAGGGTTCCCCTTTCTCCACACCCTCGCCAGCATGCGCTATCATTTGAGCTCTTTATCTTAGCCATTCTAACACGTGTTAGGTGGAATCTCAGGGTCATCTTGAGTTGCATTTCTCTGATGATTAAGGATGTTGAACATTTCTTCAGGTGTCTCTCAGCCCTTAGGGATTCCTCCTTTGTGAATTCTCTATTTAGCTCCATCTCCCATTTTTTGATTGGATTATTTGGTTTCTTGGAATTTAGTTTCTTGAGTTCTTTGTAGATTTTAGATAATAGCCCTCTATCAGATGTGGGTTTGGTGAAGATTTTCTCCCAGTCTGTTGGTTGCCGTTTTGTTCGAATGACAGTGTCCTTTGGAGGGCCTTAGTCTTTGCTCTGCTTCCTAGGCAGGGTTCTTTGGTCCTTGTAATGAGATGAACTTTACCAGAGCCATAACCCTTAGGCTCCGCTCCTGACTTCTCTGTTTACAATCTCTGCTACATTTTTTGGCCATGGCTCCTCTTCCACAGAACTTCACAATTTTGTTTAACATGTTGATGTAAGGATAGGAGAGATGTGTTAGGGACCTTGGGGGAGAACACCACACATTCACTGGTCTTCTGTCATAATATGGACGTATTTACTGACAGCCCATGGTAAGTTCTTCCCATGGTGGCTGAAGACCTTTGTGTGTGTGTGTGTGTGTGTGTGTGTGTGTGTGTGTGTGTGTGTGTGTGTACAAAAATATGATGTTTTCCTAGGAATAGCCATCTCCAAAGAGAGTCACTCAGGAAGGCTTTGGAAACTTGTGACCAGTAAAATTGTCTTCCTCTGAGAATTGAAATCTGACAATAAATTAACTTCATTAACAGCTAAACACCAGACTTCTCCTAATAAAGCCCTCACCTTATAAATTAAGAATGAGCAACAGTAGAAGTAATTTATGTTTTTATAGCACGTTGGGGAAATTAGCTAGATCATACATACAAATGCGTGTATTTTTTCAAATGCCAGGCTATTTGAATCTCACTGAATTGAAACCTGGAAGTAAAAGAAGTGTGTGTTTGGAAATGCAAGTAGATTAGATTGACATCACCGATAACACGTGGGCATCTGCTTAGTGCCTGGGTCTCAACACTGGGAAGGAACCTGGTCCAGGCAGAGAAGCCAGGGGAGTAGCCTTTTAAAGAAAAGTTAGTTTACCTAAAATGGATAACTTTGTGGTATTTTCACATTTGTGTACACACACACAAACACACACACACACACACACACACACACACACACACACACACACACATGAATTTTGCCCGTATTTTTCTTTCTCAGTCTGATTTGTTTCACTGAACATGATGATATTTACTTCTATCTGTTTTCCTTCAAATGACATGATTTCACTTTTTTTTTAAATGGTTGAATGAAACTCTATAGTGTGTATATTCACCACACCCTCTATTCACCTGCTGTTAGGGTCTAGGCTTATTTCATGCCTTGGCTACTGTGAATAGTCAGGAAATTAGCATGTATATGTAAATATCCTTCCAGCATGCTGGCTTGGATTCCTTCTCATGTAGACACAAGGATGGAGTGTCTAGCTTGTATGGCTGTTCTAGTTTTCAGCTCTTGCAGAATTGCTATATGAACCCATAGTGCTGCATTAGTTCACATTTCTACCAGGAGTGAATAAAGGTTCCTTTTTTGCCACATCCTTGCCAAAATCAACATAAAAGCTCAGTGGCTTTTCTATAAACCAATATCAAACTTAGCAAATAAGAAATAAAGAAAAAAATTCCCATTCATGGTAAAATACTTGCTAGTATTTTCTGTTTTTGTGGTGACAGTCATTCTGAACAGAATGAGATGGAAGCTCAAAGTGGTTTTGTTCTCATGTCCCCATGTCTAAGGACAGTGATGATTTCCCCAAATATTTATTGACATTTGTATTTCTTTTTAAAAAACTGTCTGTCCAATTAAATTGGGCATGTGGGTTTATTCTAGAAAACCAGTCCTATCTTGTGCTAGTACCATGCTGCCTTTGTCAGTATTGCTCTGTAGTATATTTTGAGAGGAGGCATTGTGATATGTGCAGTCTGGCTCTTCCTGCTGATAAAGTTTGAAGGCATTGAAATAATGTGTTCTATTGAGCAAAGAAAATGCCTTCATCTTGATTATTGCTTGAATAACCTTGCTCCTTTAAAAATTCTAACTGTGTGGCTTTTAAGCCTACAACCCTGTCCTTTCTAGGACACTGTGTCTTTCTTAGCAGGACCTCCTCTAATTTCTTTCTTAAAAGTCCAGATTGTTAAGTTCGCTGTAGGTTCTACCATTTTCCTGTCAGCATGCACAGCTCAGCGAGTCTGTTGATGAAGTGTGTGAAAGCTTTTAGGTAACGTGGAGGAAGAAGAGCTTTGCTGGTTCCCATTACTTCCATGTGTCCTTTGGGCAGAAGAAGAAAATTCTAGTGAGCAAAGTCACGGCCTGTGGTACCAGGCACATGTACATTAAATTTCAGTTCTGTCGCTTAGTAGCCTGCTTCAGAGCAAGTTCCTGAGCTTTGTGAGCCTCAGCTTTTGTCATTCATAAAATAGGGATGATAGTAGGATCTACCTTGTCGGATTAATGTGTGATTAAATGTGATGATGTTTGGGCAGTACATGGAGAAGCTCCTGACCATGAAGAGACTCTGGAAGGAGGATCATCATGTCTGCATTTTTGAGCTTTAGTTACACAAAGGTGCAAAGAGATACTAGAAGGAAGAAAAGCAATCCTTTAAAAAAGTCCTGATGGCCAGTTATGTAGGTAGTTTGTTATGGAATTAATTATTATGAGAGTTTTTATGCCCCTTAAAAGCCCCTGGTTCCCACTGAAAAGACACAGAAACATTATAGTTTAATAAGCTGTAGACCTTAACCTGGGCATCTTCTGAGCTATAATAATCCTCCCGCCCTTACAAACCCAGATACATGCCTGACACTTGTCAATCTGGTGACTCATGGGCAGCTGCTGTTCAATCAGACCAGTCATCTGGGCAAGCTGCTGTTAGCCACATGTTCACGGTCCATGCTCCCCAATGGCAACTCCTTCTTCTTCTCCATCTCTCTCTGTTGCCTCCAAGACCCAACACCCAGTTCTAAGTCCCACCTTAGTATTATCTCTCTGCCCAGCTATAGGCTGTCAACAACTTTTATTAACCAAGCAGGTATAAATGGGGAACATTCTTTGTATCACATTGATATGGGAGATAGTTCAATATTCATAACAATGCCTGTGGCAGGGCAGTAACAAGATCTCAGGGCACTGAAATTACCATCCAAAATCACAGTATCCAAAAGCTAATGACAAAATCTTGTCCCTCACTTGACACTCTATTTGGGATACAGTTCCAAATGTAGTTAGGCTCTAACCTTTAATGGTTAGATGGAAACCTTATGAGATTCAGGGCTATTTTGACTCTCTTGGTTTAAAGTAAAGCCTTGGTAGATCCCCGCTGCCTCTCTGGTCATACTTGAGTGTCACAGGGTATCTATTACCTCGGTACTTCTCTGATTTTCCAAAGTCAAGAGTATTTCCTAAGAAAGAGATTTTCTTTCTTAGGGGGTTTAATCTCACAACTCTTCCTCTGCTGAGATGAAAGCAAAGCAATGAGGGATGAAAACATTTAGTATCCAATATTATGGTTAATTCTAGGTAGGATTATCTTTTTGTTGGTTGTTCTGTGAGTGTTTTCTTCCCAAGCAGGGGTCAAATGGGGTGAAGGAAAGAGGTACTTTTGGCTTCCCTTTTAAAGAAAGATGACATCATTAGTAGTATTAGTATAAGTCCTCTCAGCTAATATTTATTGACATATACTATTTGGAGCATGGAGTTAAAGTCATGAAAAAAATTACATTTACTGTAGGGAATCTACTACCTAAACAAAAGACACATTAAAAGTCATTGTAATTAATTCTTACAGTAAGTGTAACAATAATCATTCTTAACAAATTATTTTATACTTAAAATAAAAAACTTTAGAAATATTGTCATGATTAAACATTAATATAACATTTTCAGTTGTGGTTTTATATGTTGTATATTACACTTGATATTTTGGCCTCTATGTGCAAAGTATGCTTTCATTGTAGGAATTACAACTTGTATTTTCTATTTTAAATGATTATAATACTTTTTAGTAGTGCAGTACGTGCATTGATGTTGTTAGTGGCTTATGTCAGATACAGTCTGCAGATGAGAGAGTCCCAGCCATCTATGTGATGCTTTGAGGAAGTGTATGCAGCAAAAGCAAGAAAAACTGATAAAGTGGATTCCTTCTCACGGGGACAGCGATGAGGGAAGATCAGAGCACACTCTAGATCAGCTGGATTTTTGATAATGGATAATAAAAACTTCTGTTTCATACAGAGGACTGTCCACCCCTTTTAACAACTTTTATTTAGTTGTTCAAATTAGTCTGCCATTTGTTTCGTGCTTGATTTTAAGGAACTTTGTAGAATTAACCATTGTGTGGATGTGTTTTGAAGAGATGAAACATTATTTGTAGCCTTCCTGTAAGATGGACTTAGATGGAGCTTGACTTTTAAGTCCTTTCCTTGGAAACATCTCATGTGGTCTATGTCTCTGATTTCTGCATTTGGAAACCTAGAGGAAGTCAGTGTTTAGACTCAGATTAGCTTGCCTGGTCCCTAGTAATGAATGTTCTGAGCTTAAGCATTGTTTACTCTCTTTTGAAGTACAGATTATTTTAAGTATGAATCAAAAATAATACAAAGGCTGCTCTGTTACAGTAGGGATAAACAATAGCGCAACATTTCAACTCTGGCAGAAATATTTCCTGGAGTCATCTTACAAGAGATCTTTTTATGGCACCTTTCTTGTTCAGGATCCTATTGTCATGACTGTGTCTGTTCTACTTCCCTGGCCTCTGCTAGTGTCCAGCATAAAGGAGGGAGGTGACAGGAAGGACAGTTTATCAGTTAATGTTTGTCAGTATCCAGGGAGATGTGTTCTCTTGGCTGCATTAAATATTTTCATTCAGTGCCTATTTCAGTGAACACAAATGAATTCAGCATGCTTTGAACCACAAAACACATACACGTAGCAGCAAAGGCTAACTTGTTCAGGGGCCTTACTACAGGTAAGTGTTAAAAGGTTTAAACCAGAGGTTTATCTCCACTTCACTCAAGAATAACAGATAGAAAGAATAACTCCATGTATTTATAATTCTGGAATTTTGGTTAGAGCACTGATAATCCTTCATGGAAATGCAGAAAGAGAAGCCAAATCCATGAACTAGCTGATAGTATTTCCCATCACATTCAGGTTTAGTGGAGTCACATAGGAAGACTATTCATTGTAACCATTTGAAGAAGATCAGTCCTAAGCAAGCTCTGCTTTCATGCAAAGAACCACTAAGGATTATTGAAAATAATGAAGACTGAGTTCTAATGTGCCAGGGAAGCATCCATCTAAGGAGAAATTAAAGTTGACTGTGTTGGTGCATGCTTCTAATCATAGAACTTAGGAGGCTAAGACAGGCGAGTCATGCATTTGAAGCTAGTCTGGGCTACATAAGATTTTGTCTGAAATACAAACACAATAAAAGAGAAAGAAATATTTTTTCCCTTTTCTCTGTCTCCTTCTGCAAGTCAAGGCTCTGGAAACCAAATATTTCATGATTGTTTCTAAGGACATTGTTCCCCTAGTTAATATCAGACAAAACATTTTCTCTTTGACAGTTACTGTCTTTCAAAACTGCGTGGAGCACAGCTTTGATAATCGCCTTCTTGTTTAAAACTTTGCGTGGCACTGCTTATAAAGTTTAGTTCAAAATCCCACCCCCAATCTATCTTGAGTTCGTTATCCTTATTTTGAGGAACTCGTCTCCATTCTTCTATATCTTTCAAAGACACCTTGTGCTTTTTCTCCAGTAGCTTTTGTTCTGCTTCATTCACTCACCAAATTCGTACACAGTAAGGTAGTAAGGTGCTTTCCACCCAATGTGATGGTATTTGGACGTAGGGCTCTGGAACGTAAATAGGGTCAGCTAAGGTCATGAGTATGGGGCATATAAGATGGTATTGGTGTTCTGGACAGAGTTGGATATTCCCACTGTGCAAAGCTATAGCAAGGAGGCTGATGTTTGCAAACCAGGTAATAGCCCTCACCAGAACCATATCATGTTGGCACCTTGACTTTAGAAGCTTTCTAGCTTCTAGAACTGGAAAAAAGAAATATCTGCTACTTAAGTCACCTGGGATGACTAAACTAAGACAATTTGGTACATGCCTTGGTATAGAATGTGCTCTTCACATCCTTCAGCACGGATGACCTGCCCTTGGCTAACTCTTATTTCTTTAAAACTGTTGCTTCTTTAAGGGCTTAGAAAGCTTTCATAGCATGCCAAAGTTCATTCCAAGCAGCACACACACTCACACCTCCCTTAGGAAGGTTTCCTTGGCTGAGCAGTGTTCCCTGTACCCCAGCTGCTAGCTCACTCTCCCTCTTCTAAATACCTGTGCATTATACATGTTTTGCAATGTGTATTAGACATGTTTTGCAGTGTGCATTAGACATGTTTTGCAGTGTGCATTAGATTCATTTTGCAGTGTGCATTAGATACGTTTTGCAGTGTGCATTAGACACGTTTTGCAGTATGCATTAGATATGTTTTGCAGTATGCATTAGACATGTTTTTCAGTGTGCATTAGACACGTTTTGCAGTGTGCATTAGACACGTTTTGCAGTAACCCTCTTTGGCACCACTCCTTGACTAGGTAATGGCTCAGCATCTGCTTCCTTGCTTCTGATTAGCTTTCTGGGATGCTGGCAGAGGCCTATCCATCCTGCTCACTGGTAAGTGCTTCTTAAAATGCCTAGCACACAGTAATTGTAAAATTTGTTCAGTGCTCGGATGAAATGACCTGCTGCAGGGTGTCCTCTTAATGAGTATGGTGGCTTCTGGAACTGGGCAGTTCTAACAAAGTGACTGTAAAGTCTGTGTGAACTCTATGTGTTCTGCTGTCTTTCTGACAGACAGTGCAGCCATTTCAATGGCTGCCATCAGCCTTTTGAGGCAGGGAGAAAATAAATATCTTTTTTGGGGGGAGTGTAATTGCGATTAATTTCCAGATGGATCTTTTCGTTTCATGTAAAATATGTGGTCTTTGTCAGGGCTTCTTTGCTGTTGTCAGAGTATGAAGTCAAAAAGGTTTGCCCATTAGCAAAACTGTCACCGGTGTGTTCTTGTTTTTTAAATGATTCCGATTAACAATGCACTGTTTGGTCCTTTATCCTGACTCTGTACAGCTCTCATTGTTATAAACAATATTGTCTGTGCTTCCAGAGACAGCGATATTTTAGCTTTCAAGTTGATGCTGTCTATTCTCTAGCTTGAAAAAAAATACACCAATTCAAAACTTTAAAGACAAAGGAGATGTCTTTGTCTTTAAAACTTTAAAATCATAGGAGATGTAGTTCTGCTTTTCTGCTTGGTTTTGGAGGAATGCCAGCATTGTGAAGTGCTTTTCTAAAATCTTTTAAGTCGAATACGAATTGACTTATTAATAGTTATGTGCTCACTGGGAGAAGGCGAGTGGAGGGAGTGTAGATACACTGGAGTCTGACTTGTTCTGAATTTTTAAAAAATTTAAATTACATGTGATTTTGGACAGATGCATAAGAAATAAAAATATATTAATATGGCAGTGTGTGACATCTCAGCACATTTGTACATTGTGTAATGTTCACCTAAATCAGATGGAACATACATGTTTGCACAAACACCCTTCTTCATAGTGAATACATTTTCTATCCCCTTCTCAACTGGGAAGCACAGTTTACTATTCTCTGTTGTCACTATGATGTGAACTAGCATGCCCTCGCTCCTGGATATTGGGTAGCTTTGACTTAGTACCACTGACAAGCTCACCCAATCTGTTCTCACTGCCCATCCTCCCCAGTCTCTGGTAACTACCATTCTCCTCTCAGCTTCAATATTGAATTTTTTATGTTTATTTATTACTTCAGGTTACATCTCCATATTGACTTTTAAGCTCTGCATATGTGTGAGGTCAGGTGGCACTTGCTTTTCTATCGCAGGCTGTCCCCTTAAGACTATGATTTCCAGTTTGCAAATAATAGGATTCCAATCTTTCTGTGGCTAAGTAGTATTTAATTGGATATCTATCTATCTATCTATCTATCTATCTATCTATCTATCTATCTATCTATCTTTCATCTATCTCTCTATCTATCTCTCTATCATCTATCTATCTATCATTTATCTGTCTGTCTGTCTATCTATCTATCATCTATCATCTATCTATCTATCTATCTGTCTGTCTATCTATCTATCTATCTATCTATCTATCTATCTATCTATCTCATTTCAAGCTATATTCCTCAGTTGGTGGCACTCAGGGTGTTTCCATTTCATTGCTACTATGAACAGTGCGGTAATAAAATGTAAGTTCAAATACTTCTTTGGCATACAAAGGCAAATACATACATATATGTATACACACGTGTGTGTCCAAGAGAGATCACTGCATCATGTTATAGTACTTCTTTTATTCTTTGAGGGACCTCCATGCAGTTTTCCATAATGTCAATACTAATTCCCACTTCCATCAACTCAGTTTAAGACCTCCCCCCTTTCTACACCTGTCCTGCACTTGATGAATTTGATCTTTCTGATGACAGCCATCCTTACTGGTGTGAGGCAATAGTTCATACCATTTTAATTTGCATTTCTCTGCTGATTAGAATATTGATATGCAATGTGAATACTGTATGCATTGAATTTCATTTTATTCATCTGGAGAATGGGGGTAATAATAACGAATTTGAAGTAATTTGTTGGGTAAAAATATCATTAAGGCATTATATTACTTAAAACATTAGATTATTAAAAAGCTGCAGCTATTTCTTAAGTAGAGAGACCTGGGCACTCCTGAAGACAGTGTTCTCAGCCTGGCTTTTACTAAAATGGCATATGTACTATAGAAGGGCCTCTGTACACTGGATTAAATTTCTTTATTTGCTTCCATATACTCTTCTTGTCCTAACAAATGATGGGATTGGACGTGGTCCTGCGTGATACATACTAATCCTGAGGAAAACCAATTTAAGATATGGCTGCATTAAATCTAAAACGCGAGGCTAATTTATTCCTTTAAGATTTCAGTGCATTAAGCTTATCAGCTAAATGAATCTACTCTTTATATTGCTCTCTGAGGATTAATTTATAGCCTTGGAGAGAAAACCTCGGTTGAGCTCTTTTGATACTTGTATTGAAGTAAGCACTTCAAGAACCTACACTTGTCTCAAATACCACACCTTCTGTTTAAGTAGCATTTTTTCTCCTTTTCCATTTGGAGGGATTTGCTGTGTTAAGTATAGAAAACATATATGTTTGTACTGAAAGAGTTATGTATACTCATGTCTTTGAAATTTAAAGATTTACTTTTTGCTTTGTTTTATTTTGTTTTTCAAGACAGGTTTTCTCTGTGTGACAGCTCTGGCTATTCTGGACTCATTTTGTAGACCAGGCTGGCTTTGAACTCACAGAGATCCACCTGCCTCTGCCTCCCAAGTGCTGGGATTAAAGGCGTGTGCCACCACACCTGGCTGGATTTAAACATATATGCAAGTATATATCTGCAGGTGGATATGAACTTGTGAGCACAAGGTTTCCATGGAGGCCAGAGGCATCCTAGGAACCGAAGCTGGAGGTACAGATGGTTGTAATCCATTTGACATAGGTGCTGAGAACTCAATTCAGGGCCTCTGGAAGAGCAGCAAGTGCTCTTAGCTGCTGAGCTGCCTCTCCAGCCCCGTCTCAGATATTTAAAAGGAATATAGAAGCTGTTGATCTCACTTCCTTGTTGAAAATGTAGCTAATGTGGCAATTACGCTAAGGTGATAGTGGCTTCAAAAAGTGATAATGTATTAATTTTATTATAATTGGAATGTCAGAGTAAATGGTAATAAAATATAAATCATTATTCTATTAATTTATAACTTAAAGAAAGCTGAAAATGCAATATTAGTGTAAAAATTCATTCTGTGATGCATATTTTTCCTACAGAAGAAATCATCTCAAGATAATTGTGTGAAGTAGTCTTAATAAGTGCTTCCTATGTGTCACATAATACTGTAGCATTTAGTGTTATCTTTTCATGACACCCTGTGGAAAGTGTTCCTATTATCCTCTGAGGAGAATTCAGAAAAGAGCAGGTCAGCGACTATTCAGGGTTTCCCCATAGGTAATTAGAAGAGATGGGCAGGCATCCTGAGGGTCAGGTTCCCTGGAAACACACTGAAATGAAGACCTGAGTAGAGGAAGTGTATCTTGGGTGCTCTTGGGAGCAGCGCCTAGAAAGGAGTATGTTGATAAAGGCTAGGCTCGTAGGATTGTGAATTACCATGGAGACTGAAGACATAGTAGTGACCTTGGCTTCTGCTATAGAGAATTCCCTGGCTGCAGACAGGCTTTACATCTGTCCTTAGCTGACTGATGGGACTGCCCTTTAGGAAAGGTACAGCCTCACCTTTGGCTAAGGGAAGTCCCCAGGTAAATTTCAGCAGCCACCTGGAGGAATGGGTATCTGACTATCACAATCCATCTCCAGGTGCCCTCACTCCTTATTAGAAAATAGAGACTTTGCAGATAACATAAGTTAAGCCTCTGGACATGAGATCATACTGGTTTTGGGGTAGTTTTGCTGACTGGTATTATGGAAGAATGGAAAGGGAGGAGACAGAGGGAAGTCCTGGAAAGATGGACAAGGGAATCTGTGCTGCTACAGTCCAAGAACTGTGAATGGATGGTTCCCCAAGGTCTCTAGAGGGTACTTGGTCCTGTTGGTATTTGATTTCAGATTTGTGGCATCACAAACTGAGTGAAGGGGTGAAGGGGTTGGGAAGATGACTCAGGAGGTAAGAGCATGTGCTGGGCAAGCAGAAGGATCTGAATTCAAATCCCTAGACATAGGTCGAAAGACTGGTGTGGTCTCCCCAGACCAAGGTTAAAACCCTTGTGTGGTTCCAAGCATATCTATAATTCCAATGCTGTGATGGGCAGAGATAGGAGAATCACCAGGGTTTTTGGCCACTAGCCTGGTTCCAGGTTCAATTTTAACCCCATCTCATGGGATTAGGTGGAGCATGATAGAGCAGGACGCATGTCATCCTTTTCTGGCTTTTGTGCTTGTACATGCATGTACACATATGTGAGAATACAGCAACTTTCTCTCTCTTTATCTCTCTCTCTCTCTCTCTCTCTCTCTCTCTCACACACACACACACACACACACACACACAATGGATGTTTTCTGAGGCTGATTGGTTTTGGCTGTTTTACTAAGGCCACCCAAGGAAACTAATCCTACAGGCCTTGTGTTCCTTGTGTTCTTGGGTTGCTGCCTCCCATAAGTTTATCCCATCTAGAAACTGCTCCCTTAGGACTCTGGTGGATTGATGTTTTTTTTTGTTTGTTTTTGTTTTTTTTTCCTGAGGAATCTTATAAGGAGGAGAGTGGAACCCCAGCTCTGGTGCCACAGGTGGTTTAGGGACCAAATCTTCTGTCTTCTGCATGCCCTCATCTATAGATAGCACCTTTCTTGGTCAAAGTGATGTGACTAGGAGTTCTGCCTTCCTGGAAGCTCCAAACCCCTGTTTACTCTAACACTACCATTGCATATGTCTGATTGTGATCAGTTAGCAAGGTGTCACCATAAAGCGTCACAGCATACCTCCTGGATATCAGGTCTGTCCTCTGTCTGCACTGGATGCTTTCAATATTATGTATTGATGTGATGATTCTCAACAGCCTGGACCTTCTTTCTCCCTGCTGCTGGTGACTTGGTACAAGAATGAAAGGACCAGACAGCAGCCTCAGCTTACTCTAACATGTCCCACGGGGATGCACTCCCTGTTCTGGGGTGCACAGAGCAGAGGATGGTGGTCTGTATTTTGAAATGAAGCTGCAATGCATCACCAGCTGTGTTGAAGGGCTGTCCTACAGTGCTCATGGACTTGTCTGGGCTGCTAAGAGGCCAGCATGGACTGCTTGCCACTCTCTAGGCTCAGAGAGGTGCCATAACATTCCAAATCACTCACTTAAGCAGCAGTTGAGTTGGAACCCAACACCCCCTCCTATTAGTGTTTCTTGACTCCCATGAACTAGATTTAAATATCAAAATGAGTTAGCTGGTGTCTAAAAACAACCTTCATTTTTGCTGAGTGATTTTCATATTCCATTTACACCAAAATTTTAACATAATAATGAAACAATTTCATGAATGGTTCTATTCTGTGATTTTATTTTGTGTAGGGTGAATGTGTGTGTGTGTGTGTGTGTGTGTGTGTGTGTGTGTGTGTATGTCTGTGTGTGCATACTGCAAAATTCAGTCATCTTTTAACACCTCTAAATACTGTGCAACATTTCAGACAGGCCACACATACAATAATAGTTCTTTAGAATTATATTGGAGCTGAAAAGTTCCTGTTGTCTGGTGACACAGCCATTATAACACCATAGTGCACCATATTCTTCACTATGGTGGTGATGTGCTGCAACCAACCTACTCAACCACCATGGGAAAGTAAAACACATGGAACTGTGTTACAGCACTCAGTACTTGACAATAATAAATGACTATGCTACTGGTTTATGTTATTATGTTATTCTTGTATGATTATATATACATATATAGTAGAAATAATTAATTAAATTGTTTACCAGTATTTATATTACTGTTAATTGATTGGTGGCTGTTAATCCTTAACCAGCCATTATAAATGAACACACAGACACCATGTGGATTTTAACAAGCTTTGGCCTGAATTGAGCAATTTTGGCCCATCTAAGCTAGCTCTTAATTCTATTTCTCAATAAAGACCCGTATAATATACATATGTCCCCTGGGCTGTTTTTCTCCATACTATGCCAATGTTCCAGGTCATGTGGAATGAGGTCCTTTTCTCTAACTCATGGCATGTGTCTTCCTTCCTGCTCTTTGCTGCTTGCATAGAGGCTTCTTCTACTTCATCTACTGGAGGCTTCTACTCTTTGAGGTTTCTTCTACTATCAACCTCTCTGCTTCAGAAGCCCAACACCTTACTCCCACCTACCTCTGTCTTTGCCCAATCTCAGGCCTCAGCATTTATTCAACCAATCAGAGAATGCCTCAGAAGAGGTGGTAACCAGATCTCAGCACTGAAATCAGCCCTTATTAGACCTTTCCCAACAATATGTATGTATGTATGTATGTATGTATGTATGTATGTATGTATGTATGTATGTAGAGAGAGAGAGAGAGATGAATGTAGAGAAACGAAAGGTGTTCCCCCAGCAGCAACTTTCTTTGTTCTGTATTTACTGCATCTTTTGAACATGTCCCTTTGTTAAGTGATACATAGTTGTACTTAACATTCCTTTTAACACATAAGGCCATTATACAAAGTATCCTCATATTTCAGACAGAGACCATGACCAAAAGGCTCACTGGTTGAAATTTAGAGAACAACTAATAATGAAGTTCCCATTCTATATTGAAACAACTATGTCACAAGCCCAAGGCTCAGCGAACATTGTAGAAGTAAGGGCAGAAGGAGTGTAAGAGCCAGAGAACCAAGAAATCAGCCTCAAAACTATATCTGCTAGAAATGACAGGAAAGATAGACCCATAATACCTTAATGGTATGGTTGCCTACACAAGACCTGAGCCAAGAGAATACAATGGGCATGTTAATGTGGAAAGAGGAAATCTCATGGAGCCCCACTACTAGACAAAGAACTACAGGCAGCTAACCATTGCTGAATGAGAATAGTCTTCCTCAGGGAGGAACCCCTGAATTGCTTATACAATACCCAGTGGTCAGCCCTGAAAACATCACACACAAATAACACTATAAGTACTGAAGTGTGTGTGTGTATGTGTGTGTAAAATTAAGAAAAAGAGGTTATGAATTTGAGAGGGAGTGAGGGGAATAAATACATGGGAGGTGTTGGAGGTGTAAGAGGGAGAAGGGACTTAATTATATTTCAATTAAGAATTGCAAAAAGAAAAGAAAAGAAAGCTCTCAAAGGGGGGAAAAGCCTGAATCAGTAAATAAAGTCTCTTTGCTTCTGTCAATACTAGCCATTCATTAAAATAAATATTATGATCTGGATTTAATTTTCAGTCTTTTAGTGTGAGAATAAAAGGCTTTCTCTTGTAGTAAGTCTTAACAAAAAATTTCCTGTCTGCACTAAAGCTTTAGGGAGAAAACCAGGAAGCTTCTTACGGGTTGCCAAAAAGAAGTGTCTTAGTTACAAATACACATTCGAGATGGGGAGATGTTCTGGGGTTACATCAGTTTAAGAATGTCTAAGGTTACAGGTAGGGTGACAGTGGTGTTATTGGTGATTAAGAATATAACAGGGTTCATTTCTAGAATGCTTTTATTATGGCAAGACATAGGAAAAGGTGATTGGAAGGGACATTGCTTCAGGCTGTCCACTAATCACAAATGTGGAACTTGGAAGAAATCTCAGAGCAGGGAGTTATGATATTTGTCAAGAGGATGAAGTCTAGAGAGTAGAGAGCCTTTTAAAACTGTGGATTGTTTACATATGTGTGACACTGCTGTCAAGCGGCCAAAAAGCTGCTCAGTGGTTCCCTGTCTCAGGGCTGTGCTGTCATGTTAATTAATAACTCCCTGCAATGCGAACCACCTTCTTGCCTAAAGCTGTGCTGGAAATAGCAGGTTGTTTTTGTAGAGACTCACAGACATAAGGCATATGATGTCTGTGGCAGACTCCTTCGTGACACTGTTGTTAAAACAGGACACTTTAAAAACAGGACGCGTTTTCAGTCTGCAAGTTCCTGAGGCATTCAAGTCAATGACTTTTCATGCACACATGCCTGTGTGTGTGTGTGTGTGTGTGTGTGTGTGTGTGTGTGTGTACACATGGACATGTGTGTACATGTGATTGTACCTGTGTGTGTGGGGGGGGGGGCTGTGTGCACTGGAGGAAGTTCCTTTTTCTGCCTTTGCTAGCATTTTTTTCCTACTCTACCATTTGTGAGGATTTGGCACAGATTTTCATTAGTAAGAGCAATTCATCCAGGGAAAAGTTTAGTCTCAGCCTTGAAGCATTTTCTAAAGTTTAGGGAATGGAAAAGATGGATCGAGTGTTCACATGACTACAACGCAGCTTCAGTTGGGGGTGGGGAGAGGCAGAAGGTTTGTTCCCTGAGAGGCTTGTCTCAGGAGGGCCAATGGATATGATATTTGACCCTGGATTTATTAACTGAGAAGTAGAAATTACCTGTGACTAGGACAGCCAATGAGATAGGAAGACAAACCATTTCTAACTCAATTAGAAACATAACTCTTTTCACAGTTGACCTTGAAATAAAGGGAAGCCCCATGTGTTGGGTAGTGGGATGCCTTTCACACTAGTTACTCTGAAAATGGTATTATGAAAACCAGTTTCTTTAAAAATACATAATTCTCTTCAGACCTGTGCTGGATAAATAGCTCTTAAGAGCCTCGGCAGATGTAAATAATGTGGAGTAATCACTGTAAGAGTAATTGTGTCGATTGTGGAATCATTCCTATACACAAAGGGATTGTCTCAGACACTGTGAACTTGAAACAGTTTTACTGTGTAATTTTTAAGCAACCCAATGTTTCCTACGCCACATGGCAACAGTTATGAGATCAAGTCTGGACACAAGTAAATAAATAATGTTAAATTCTGGGCCAATAAATGAAAACCAGTTGCAGGCTTCTTCTTTTATACCACTGTGAAGTGGCTGGGGGAACCACTTTTGGGGGAAGGTGCGGGGTTGGTGGAATGCTTTTACCTGCCAGGTCTGTGGTCCTGCAAGGGTACAGTCCTCCTGGAGAGCCCTGTCCGGGTCAAGGATGCAGTCCTCCTGGAGAGCCCTGTCCGGATCAAGGATTCAGTCCTCCTGGATAGCCCTGTCCGGGTCAAGGATGCAGTCCTCCTGGAGAGCCCTGTCCGGGTCATTTTTCTCTATTTTCTAATGTTGTTTACAACCTAAGTCTGTGTCAGTGCAGCTTTTGAACTTCACTATTACAATGGAGGGTTTGGTGGTGAAATCTTTAGGATTCTCACTCCTATTAAGTTTTGGCAGGTTGTGGAGATGCCTGGCAAACCTCAATTTATGGATAAATCTAATCTATGTACAGGTGATAGTAAAATGTCTAGGATCCCTGCAAAAGGAATGTTCTTGAGAGATGGATCCTTACAAATGACTGTATGCACAGTGGTGCTAAAGCTACTTTCAGTAAACATCGAAAACTGTGTATGAGCCACAGTGTCTGAAAATACCAAGTGATGTGAAAATGTGTTAGAATTAGCTGACATTAAAAAATATTTTTATTAGTTTTAATATGTGTGTGCGTGCTCACATGCACGTGCATGCGTGTGTGCGTGCGTGTGTGTATGTGTGTGTGTGTGTGTGTGTGTGTGTATACATAAGTGCACGTAAGTACAGGTGTCTTTGGAAGTCAGAGATGTCAGATCCCTTGGACCTGGAGATAGTAGGAAGCTGTGAGCCAGCCTGGGTGCTCAGAACTGAACTCAGGTCCTCTGGAAGAACAGCATGTGCTCCTAAACACCAAACCATCTCTCCAGCCCACATATTTTCCTTAATATTAGCCAAAGCAGTTTGTCTATAGCAGAATATTAAACATACCTTTAAACTTCTCCTTCCCTTCTTCCTTCTTTCATCCTCTGTCATGCTCATTCATTCATCCATCTGTATGCCCTTTCACTTTTTCAACTATGGCTAGATGGATTCTATGTCCTTAGCCTTGTAGAAAAACTCATGGTTCAGTATGTGGGAGTGAACAATCTTTGCGAGTGTTTTTCTTGTGAGAGAAGTCAGACAGAAAAGAAAAAGAAAAGATAAATAAAACAGCAGGCCGTGATAAGTGCTAGAAAGACCACACAGTGGTATGCCGACTTTTAGTCCGAAGAGAGGTCTTGTCCAGAATGGCGACACTACAGTGATAAGTGAGTACTGAGATGGCCCTGCTGATGCTGCTGGGGGCAGGAGCAGAGGGAATGGCAAGGAATACAGAGGGGACAAAGAGGATCTAGGCGTTAATGTGGCTATGCAGTGGGGAAAGAGAAGACCAGCGCTGGCAGCAGGGAAGAGGGGAGGAGAGAGGTGAACGTGCCACACGGGCATTAAAGATCTGAAGTTTGGATTTGCTATGGCCATATGGGGGGGGGGGTTGTAGGAAGACTACCAGCAGCCAAAAGATGTGAAGAGTCAGGGGTTTCTTGTTCACTGCACCACAGACTCTCCAGTTAACGAAGACACAGCAGAGGGATTATTCTCAGTCTCCCGTATGGGGAAAAAGTTTGAAATGTTTAAAAGTCCCATCTCCGAATCTTACAGTAGCATCCATCTACTCCATCTGATGCAGCA
The DNA here is from genome assembly GCA_907164525.1 of Lophiomys imhausi. NCBI lineage: Eukaryota > Metazoa > Chordata > Mammalia > Rodentia > Muridae > Lophiomys > Lophiomys imhausi. The sequence continues at coordinate 7,196,559 of CAJQZJ010032773.1, forward strand.
TCTGGGAAGCTCGTAGCTACTGCAAGTGTTTATAGTTGTTCTTTGCTGTTGTTAGATCCTGCCCTGCATGTAATTTTCCTTGTAAGATTCTATTGAAATAGGCAGTACGTTTATGATGCTCCAGAGTAAAAGGCAAAATAGAAAATTGGATATTACTTTGGTTAGGGAGGTGGCTCCGCAGTAAAGTCCTTGCCATACTAGCATGAGGGTCTAAGTTGGTCTCTGGCACCCACATAGAAAAGCTTCCATAGGTGGTGGTGTGTGTTCTTAACTCCAGCATCAGGAAAGCGACAAAGGCCCACTGGTCAGCCAGCCTAGACTAGCAGCTAGTACCAGGCCACGTGAGAAACTGTCTTAAAAGCAAGGTGGGTGACACTTGAGAAATGTGTGAGGTTGACATCTCACACCACCATATGCTACCTGAACACACATTGGTATGCATCTTCTTCCACAGGAACACACACACACATAGGTATGCAAACAAAGAAAGTAATTCACCTGCCTGATTTGTCATCACACCTGTCTATACTGGCTTATGCAGTTTCCTTTAGAAAATCTTTTATAATAGGTGTGTGTGTGTGTGTGTGTGTGTCTGTGTGTGTGTGTGTGTGTCTGTGTGTGTGTGTGTATGTGTGTGTGTGTTGCTCTAACTCAAGGCATTATGCATGCAAGGCAAGTATGACATGCCCCGCTTTTGTTTATGCAGCTATAAGCAACTGTCTATGTGTCTCTGTCTGTCTCTGTAGTTTCCCATGAGATTTTTTTTAAATACTTTATTTTTTTTTCTTCAAGTTACATCTCAGTCACAAACCCCTCCCTATTCCCCCTTCCTACCCTGCCCTTCCACCCTCTTCCCCCAGAAGTTTCCTCTTTCAGTCCAACATATGGTTCCTTCTCTTATAACAGTAAGTATTATACAAAACAACGGATATAAATATGCCACATTTGTGAGAGTTAAATGGCCCAGTATACCTTCCCAATGTCCAGTTTATACATATTTGGCCCCTGACTTTAACATTCTACTATCTAACCATCTCCATGAGTTTAAAGGTCTATATCTGACTCAACATTCATACTAACTTGCAACACACTTTTAAGAGTATCTT
>CAJQZJ010032773.1:7202664-7221297 GCA_907164525.1 Lophiomys imhausi
AAGATACTCTTAAAAGTGTGTTGCAAGTTAGTATGAATGTTGAGTCACATATAGACCTTTAAACTCATGGAGATGGTTAGATAGTAGAATGTTAAAGTCAGGGGCCAAATATGTATAAAGTGGACATTGGGAAGGTATACTAGGCCATTTAACTCTCATAAATGTGGCATATTTATATCTGTTGTTTTGTATAATACTTACTGTTATAAGAGAAGGAACCATCTGTTGGTCTGAAAGGGGAAACTTCTGGGGGGAAGAGGGTGGAAGGGCGGGATAGGAAGGGGGAATAGGGAGGGGTTTGTGACTGAGATGTAACTTGAAGAAAAAAAAATAAAGTATTTAAAAAAAAAAAAAAAGGACTAAGGCCCTCTGTAGACAAGAGCCATGCCTTAACTCGCTGAAAGTGGCTTGGTGTTAGCACTCCATTTAACTTTGGCCGGTAGTGACTCTAAAGTAGGCACCTAAGGACCTGTGACCCACTGCACCACGCCCTCCATGAGCACTAACATAGCATGGATGTCCCTCTCTGAGAGCCACACGACACTTCTGGGCTGCCACTCTTCTTCTGGAAATCCCTACTGAGAAGTTTCTTTAACTTCCTTACCATACGACAGACTTCTGAAGGCAGACATATTTCAGCATCCATTGACACAGCACAAGGAGCTACTAAAAACCTGAAACGCAACCTACATTTGCTCCTTTTCCGTCTTCCCACACAAAGAGCATCATTTTTTATTAGTACTGGTTTCTGCTGTTTCAGGTTTTTAAAAATAGATAACTTTAACCTCATCAAGTTTATTCATTTTCAAAATTATGATTTACTACTATGTATCAATACATAAGATGCAGGGTGAGGGAGATGGCTCATCAGGTCTTGCCTAACTATGCAAGCCTGGTAATCTGAGTTCAATCCTGGGAACCCATGTGAAAGGTCAGATGTAATGGCCCACATCTGTCATTTCAGCGCTCTCTTTTGTGAGATGTACGGTGGATGCAGGAGAATCTGATGAAACCTTGTGGGCCATTAGGCAGGGCAGCAGCAGGACAAGAAAGTCCTTGCCTCAAAACAAGGTGGAAGAACTGGAAAATCAGCCCTCTGACCGCAATACACATGTTGCACATGCATTCACCAGTACTTTCTTACACACCTGCATATGCACACACACACACACACACACTCTACAAACATGTGTGTGTCTGTGTGTATATATGCATTGCGCATGTCCTATGAGTCAAGGATTGCTATTAAAATGTGTATTGGCTCATCATCCACAAAATAAGCAAATTGATGCTGTTCCTTTATATATTTTGTAAGAAGAAAACAAAAGCCTTCTTCCCAAAACTGCATGGCAAGTACGAAGTAGACCAGAGATCCAGACCCAGGTACCATGTCTATATTTTCTGTCACTGTGTAGTGTCTTTATCACAATCTTCATATCTATGAACATTATCATGTATTGTCACTCACCTTTAATCCCAGAGCATGGACTACAAAGCCATGTAGCCAGAGGTACAGCCCACATATTCCAAGTTACACTTATCCTTTTAGTGCATAGTCAAGTGTAAGTGGTCACATTCCATGAGCAGGAAAGGTCATGGTTACTAGTTGGGATCGAGAGGGGAGAAGAAAGCTATCAAGCTCGTACAGAGCACCTAAAACAGGTTCTCAGCAAAGCCAGGGCCACCTACCACACACACCAGTATTGAAGATACTAAGCTGTGTAGGCCATATAACCAGAGAAGATAATTAGTGTGTGACCTAGATACAGTTTTGAACATAAGTACACATAGTTGTCATGAAAACATCTTCATTCTGTGCATGTGAAGCAGGTAGTCTGCTCTATGCAGGCAATAAAAATATAAACATCAAAGGTGGAAAAACTAAGTAAAGATATATGTGCAGTCAACAATGGGAACATCAGAATCAAGGTGAGAGAGACAAAGGGTACAGAACAAGCAATGGGAAGCAGACCTTAAATTCTACAGAACCAATGAGAACTATAGTGAGGGGATAAACTTTACAATAAATACACAAAGTAATGAGGGGGACCCCAAACTAGCCACCATCCTGCAGCACCTCCTTTGCTGTGTAGCTTCAGCACAGTTCTCTAGCTTGTGAGATAAGGAACATGAGAAAGTGCAGATGACTCAAGTACCAGCAAACTGGATTCCATCAAGGTACCTCGAATCCATTGCTTTTACCTATGCAGAGGACAACTGTAGTGCACACACACACACACACACACACACACACACACACACACACCACTGAACAAATAACAGAAATGCATTAAGGAAAGAACAAGAAGCCACTAAGTGAATGTGCCTGCAAGCTTATCAGTAGGCAAGAAGTGATGGGAGTTAGGGCCAGGGTGATGGCAATAGTTAAAAAGAAAAGGACCAGGGACACATATAAGAAATTCTGAAGGTCTTGCAATTATTGCAACCAGACCTGGGCAAAATCAAAGTGGCACTAAGGCTCTAGAAAACACCTTCTTCCTCAGTAAGACCTCTAGCTTCCAAAGTTGGCATGGCCTCTTGGTACAAAGCTGCCATATTGTTCCTCTGGGCCACCTTTGTTCACTTCCTTAGTAGCCCCAGCCATGATCTCTGTTTAGTCCTTGACAAGAGTAAACCTGATGGACAAGCTTCCCTTTAACTATACCAACCCCTAGGGTGGTGTTCAGCACCACAGTACAACAGAGACAAAGCTAATGTACACAGAGAACAACTTTACTAAAGACTAAAATAAGCTAAAAGGAAACAATTCCCACAGATAACATGAATTGGAAGCAAGATAACAGCAGTTGGTCTTTTCTAGTCATAGAGCACAACAGCATTCCACCCTTCCCATTTTCCATGTCTCCCCAGATGGCAGAACTCATCTTTAATGGCCCCTATCCAGGAAACCCTCCTATACAAGTTTCTCCAAGGAGACTGTGATATGTAAACAGCCTTAGTTTGCAATATAAAAACCAGCTTTTCCCCCAATATATTGACATGGGGCATGGTTTTGTTCTTCAACCTTCTAATATTCACCAATGCACAGCATAACTACCTCCAACTCACAGCAAACACAAGTATATGGACACATACCAAAGGCATGAATGCCTTTACTGAGAAGGCACATTAAGGAAAGTAAGAGTTTCAGTATGGAGCCAACTGATGCAGAGGGAACATTTAGAGAATACTGTATTATTCCCTTCTAGGGTATTGAAGAAAGAAATTTTTTGTGTTGTTTCTTATTTTGTTTTTGCTCAATTTTGACAAAGGTGACTTGAGTGGACATGAGTTCTAAAGGAGGTAAGTGGGAAGGAGAGAAAAAGAAGCAAGAGAATGATGCAATTAAATTGGGAAATGTTAGATCTGAGATGTGAAATACATGCAATGGAGATGCACACCCACCAGACAGACAGTGGGACAGAGAGACAGAGGGACAGAGAGGGGAGGGGGGAGAGAGAGAGAATCTGAAGCTTGTAAGAGAGGTTGGTCCTTCAGATGATTAAAGGGGTGTTCTAAGAATGTTATACAAGAGAGTAAGTATAGATTTTAAAAAAAGAGGAAGAAAGGAAGACAGAAGCTTCAGAAAACTCTCTACCATCCTGAGTGTGAGGTGGTAGAAGAAAGAAAGGATCAGGCAGGAAGAAAGGCAGTGAGAGAAAAGACAGTGTGGGGTGGAGGGGGCAGATGAATACAAAAAAGAGGTGGGCACAAGTCCACAACACTTCAGGGATAACAAGGCTGAAGAGCCCACTGGACATGAAAGAGAAGAACACAGAGAAATGCTGTTTGGCAGGCAGAGTTTAGTACAGTGGCAGAGGGAGCTCAGAACCGAGGGGATATGGGCACCAAGTGGACGCCAGATGCCATCCACTCAGAAGGCTGATGGGGAAGACAGAGCACTGGGCTTCAAGCTCTCTTAGACCTTATCATTGTACTCACCTGTATCTCCAGCACCAAGAACTATTCTGCCATGTAACGGGTACTCTGTAAATATTTACCCATTTGCTACCCTTTAATCAACAGATGTGTAATTAAATAAATGAGTTAGGGGATCAATTCTCCTGATTCTTGAGGGGCTAGGAAGAAGGAGTCTTGTGCCCATGCTTGGGTCACTGGGGCATGAGAGCTGTGGTTAATACTGTTTTACGACCTGGTTTTAAGTAGAGGCTGTGAGCACAGCTCACATAACAGCACAGGGGAGAAAAATTACTCTCAGGTTAGACACCTGAACTGGGTGAGGACAGCAGCTGGATTTAAGGGTGTGAATCCCTCTGTCAAAACCGCAGTGTGTGGTTTAGTGTATCAGAAATTGTGTAAATTGTGTATCACAGTCCCCTGCAGTTACTTAATTCTGTGGGTGGAGGGTAGCAAAACATTTGGCAAAAGCAAAAAGTTTCTAAATGCTCAACAACAAAAACTTAAGTGAAAATCCAACATGTAATGAATCCAGGGAGTGTGTGGCAGCAATCACACATGTTGCAGGTTGCAACATCACTGTAGCTCTGGTTCAGAACACCCAGAACATGCACTTTGTTTCACACCTGCCGTGACGCCAGGCAACAACCACAAACCCTGCCCAAAACACTTTAGCTCGGATTCCAGACTATTGGGTGTGCTAGTAGGGCTTTTGCTATTCATACAAAGTTGTCTGATGTTATTGAAGCATAATGTTTTAATTACAGAAAACAAAGACTTTCAATATGTTCTTTCCATCCTTTGCATGAACAATTCATATTGTTTTATGTCAGAATGTTTGATTTTTAAAACTGCTGAGTTGCTGACTAGACTTTCAATAAAACAAAACAAAAAAATCATTCAATGGATTTTGGCTTGAGATTAAGACAGAATTTCCAAGTATTTCTGAACTAGCCCCAGACATATTTTTGCCATCTTGCACTACATTACTTATGCTGCACAGCATTCTCAGCAATGTTGATCATAATATCAAACTATGGATCAAGTCTGAAAATTACTGAAGATATTCTACATACTGGAATATTAAATATAAATATGCCCAAGAGTTAATTCTTTATGTAAAATTAACCAAGCACGTTTATCTCCTTATACAAATTTGCTTTTCCTTTATAAACGGAAAAAAAATATATACTAATCAATTACTTTAGAATTTATTTTTTTTAATAATTTATTTTTTATTTCTTCAAGTTACATCTCAATCACAATCCCCTCCCTACTCGCCCCTCCAGTCCCACCCTTCCACCATCCTCCCCCTCATCCCCCCCATCCTCTTCTCTTCTTTTTTTTTTTTTTTTTAGATTAAGGTATTTCTTTTTCCCCAACAGCTCTCCCTTTCAGTCCAAAAAATGGTTCTTTTTCTTATAACTATAAATACAATACAAAACAACAGAAATAAATAGGCCACAATTATAAGAGTTATATGGCTTAGCATACATTCCCAATGTCCAGTCCATATGTATTTGGCACCTGACTTTAACATTCTACTATCTAACCATCTCCATGAGTTTAAAGTTCTATATCTAACGCAGCTTTCATACTAACTTGCCTCATAATTTTAAAAATATCTTCTTAGATCCAGAATACCCTCTTGATTCCTAAACAACTCAAAATTTAACTATGAGACTCTAGCTATCTATTCTTCAACCACCTCAGAGACCTGAGAGGGATAAATATATCTGATTATATAGGAAGTGCAGGGCCTGCAGCTTCCAAAACTAAAAAATGACATACCAGTGGCTGCCTGGACAGTTCCCATTTTCTCTCCATACATTACAGCATCAATCTTCAGCCATTTGGCCCCATTTCTCTGACAGACATTGGTTGTAGAGCAGGAATTATGAAGGACTTACCTACCCTGTTTTGGCAGAGCTAGGCTGTCGACTTACCTGCTTCCAAGTTTTATCCTTTTTGGACAGAAGTCTGTCTACAGTTGAAGCAAGGGGTTTTTCTTGCCAAGAGAACGGCTTACCACCAATTCAATCATCTCCCACTGGAGATTCTTCGATGCTCATCTTCTACTTGGAGTAGAATAGGGGGTGCTGTCAGGAGCTGACATGTCTCGATATCAAAAAATCTTAAGTTAAGAAAACATCTTTGAATGCCATATTCTGCAGATCTCTTGAGGTTTTTGAAGATGCCCTATCTATCTCTTATATTTAGATAAGCAAATATTGCTTGTCTCTTAGCAACTTGATTTCTGAGTAGCTTAGAAAATAACTGTGATAGACTGTCATAGTAACTAACAAAATGACACGTTTTCATGACTATTAGTTTCCATTTCTTAATTATCCTAAACAGTTTATGTCGGTTGATAGCGAGAGGTCAAAACTTGACATTTCATTTTTAAGTATTACTACGAACGCTTCTTAAAGGTACTGTTCGTAGTAATACTTTAGAATTTATTATCAGTAGATGTTTTATTTATATACTTATTCTATATACCTTTATCCCAGGGATCACATATAATTTTCTCAAAACAAAAGAGCAACCAGTGGAAATGTTTGAGGATCCCTAGTCTAGACAACTACAGCACCAAGACACTGAAAGGAACTCTGGGTAGTACATTGTTCAGAAGGAGAAGGTAGGGGGCAGCAAGATGGCTGCAACCAGCACAAATACCGTCTGAGTGAAGGTAAAACCCTCTGGGTCGCCAGGAGTTTGTTCTTGCACTGAACAGCAGTGTGAGAGACACAGACCCATCTGAGCTCACCCCGAACTAGGCATCTGGGCACTCAGACAAACAGACACACTAGAAGGAGTCTCCTTACCGTAACAGAAGAGCTCATGAGTCTGAGCAAGTCAGGACTTCAGCTGGCAGCTGCAACCCCCAAGCAGAGGTCCTCCACAGCTTCCTGAGCCCCCAGCTTCCATGCAATCATCCCTGCACCCAAAGAGAGGACCAGCAGAGACACGGGATGGTAAGATCCCAGGGCATTCATCCTGATGTCTCCAAAATGCCAGCAGCCGGCTAGCCAGTGGATGGTTGTTCTCATACTGAGCTGTCCTAAGGCAGTCACAGCATTATTGAAGTGCCACTGACTCCCTGTCGAATCCCCTCTGTGACCTGCGCCCATGAGCATGGCACCTAGTCTACAGTGTCCAGAGTTCCTTCCCTGCAGCAGTAAAGCACTCCAGTCTTCAGGGTCAAGAACTCCTGCTCTGGAGCAGTGAAACAGCCGGAGTCATTGCACGACTGTCAGAATGCTTCCGGCTGTGAAGCACAACTGTACCTGGGATTCTCAGCGACCCACAGGGAAAGAACACAGCCTCAGACCTAAACTGACACAGTTCAGGCAGACTATCCTGAGACACAATGCTTCTGCGCCTGAGATTTTCAGAGAACCAAAAGGGTGGACCACTACCACAGACCTGACACCCAAAAGCGGAGAACTGTCAGACTTCCCACTTGCTCTGACAGGCTTTCCTGAGACAAAGTGCTTCTAACTGAGAGGTGCATACTGCATCTATGATTCACAGAGATCTGCAGGGCTAGACCTTGTTCACAGACTTGTCACCCAGGCTTCAGGGGAACAATCAGATAGTCTGCCTGCATGAGCACACTGCCCTGAGACACAGTGCTTCTGTCAGAGAAGTGCAAGCCTCATCTGTGATTCTCAGGGAACTGCTGGGGCAGACCTCACTCCAGAGGTGTCACCCAGGCTATGGGAACAGTTGGACACCTCACCAACTCTAGCACACTCCCGTGGGACATATTGCTTCTGGCTGAGAATTGTAAACTGTGTCTGTGATTCCCAGAGAACTTCAGGAATAGACCCCACCCACAGACTTGTCACCCAGAATACAGGAACAGTCAGATATCCTGCTGACACTAGCAGGCTGCCCTGGGGTACAGGGCTTCTTCTGACTCAGACCTGAAAACCTTATCAGAGACTCCCAGGTAACTGTAGGGGTGGACTTCACCCACAGACCTGTGGGAACAGCTGGACATCTCACCACCTCTAGCCTACAGTCTGTGGCCTGCCAACCCCCACTGACCTCACTAGGTAAACCAGCTGGATCACAGGATCCTGCAGATTGGATTACCACATCCCACCTCAATCTCTGACCTGAGTACCCAGTTGGGACACTGCAGGAAAGAGTGAGCTGGGGTCACTGAGGATCACTGAGATCTAGTCTCCAACACAAGTCCTCACCCATTTTCTGGAGAAGTACAGGTCACCAACATCATACGGCCTCTGCACTAAACCTCTTTCCTTGACACCAAGTCCAGAGGACACCAAGAACATTCAGCTAAGGACAACCAGATGGCTAAAGAAGAAAACCAGTAAAAGTCAGGGAAATATGACTCCAAAAAGACTCAACTATACTAATTCAGTAAGCCCTGATGACCCCATCATAGCTGAAACACAAGAAAATATGACAAATCTATACTTATGAAAATGTTAGATGCCTTAAAAGAAGAAAATAAATCCCTCAAGGAATTTAAAGAAATCACAATGCAACAGAATGACAGCAATGGAGAAATCCATTACAGACATCCAGGAAAACTCAATCAAACCAGCAAAAGAAAGGGACAAAGCTAGTATAGAAATACAGGCAAAGACAATCAAGCAGGAGAAGGAAATGAATAAAAAGGGTTCAAGACCAGAAATTGGAAAGGAAAGCAATAAAGAAACACAAGCAGAGAAAATCCTGGAAGTGGAAAGAAAGAGAAGAGGAACTATAGACTCAAGTATCACCAGTAGAATACAATAAATGGAAGACAGAATCTCAGGTATGGGAGACTCAATTGATGAAATCAGTACAATAGCCAAAGAAAACGAAAAGTCTAAAACAATTCACACATACAAGACTCAATTAAAAGTCAGAACCTCAGAATTATAGGAATAGATAAAAGAAAAGACTTCCAACTCCAAGGATCAGGAAAATATTTTCAACAAAATCATAGAAGAAAATTTCCCAAACCTAAAGAAAGAGATGGCTCTAAAAGTCCGAGAGGAATAAAGAACACCAAATAGATTAGACCAGAAAAGAATTCCACCCACCACACAATAATTGAAACTACAAATGTACAGAACAAAGAAAGAATATTAAAAGCTGTAAGAGAAAAAGACAAAGTGACATATAATGGCAGACCCATCAGAATCACACCTGACTTCTCCTCAGAAACTTTAAAAGCCAGAAGAGCCTGGACAGATATCCTATAGGCCATAAGAGACCACAGGTGCCAGCCCAGGCTACTATACCCAGCAAAATGGAGATGGAGAAAACAAAATATTCCATGACAAACTCAAAGTTAAATAAGATCTATCCACAAATCCAGTCCTACAGAAGATCCTAGAAGGAAAACTCCAATCCAGACTATATAATAACAACCAAGAAAACACAGTAAACAAATAACTCCACTGCAACAACAACAAAAAAAAACACAAACAAACTACTAGCACCTGCATCAAAATAACAGGAAATAGCAATCACTGGTCATTAATATCCCTCAATATCAATGGACTCAACTCCCTAATAAAAAGACACAGAATGGATTTGGAAACAAGATCCATCATTCTGCTATATACAAGAAAGATAAACTGTACCTCAGAGTGAAGGGCTAGAATAAGATCTTCCAAGCAAATGGTCTCAAGAAGCAAGCTATAATAGCCATCCTAATATCAAGTAAAATAGACTTTCAACCAAACTTAATTTTACAAAAAGATAGCAAAGGACACTACATTCTCATCAAAGGAAAGATTGAACAAGATGACATCTCAATCCTGAACATCTATGCCCCAAATATAAGGACACCAACATTTGTGAAAGAAACATTACTTAAACTTAAACCACACATTGATCGCCACACATTAATAGTGGGAGACTTCAACCAACAGGCAGGTCATCAAGACAGAAAGCAAACAGAGAAATAATGAAACTAACAGAGATCATGAACCAAATGAACCTAACAGATATCTACAGAACGTTTCACCCAAATACAAAACAATATACCTTCTTCTCAGTACCTCACCTTCTCCAAAACTGGCCACATAGTAGGCCACAAAACAAGCCTCACCCGATACAAGAAAATTGAAATAATCCCTGAATTTTATTGGATCACCATGAATTAAAGCTGGACTTCAACAACAAAAGAAATAACAAAAAGCATACACATTCATGGAACAGAACAACTCACTACTCAATAATGACTGGGTCAGGGAACAAATAAAGAAGGATATCAAAGACTTTCTAAAATTCAATGAAAAGTAAGTCACAACATACCTAAACTTACGGGACACAGTGAAAGCAGTGCTACAAGGAAAGTTCATAGCACTAAGTGCCTTCAAAAAGAAACTGGAGAGATCTCACATTAGAAGCTTAACAGCACAACTGAAAGTTCTAGAAAAAAAGCAAACACTCTCAAGAGAAGTAGACAGCAGGAAATCATCAAACTCAGGGTTGAAATCAGTAACTTAGAAAGAAAGAGAGCAACCCAAAGAATTAACAAAACCAAGAGCTGGTTCATTGAGAAAATCAACAAAATAGACAAACCCTTAGCCAAACTAACTAAAAGGCAGAGAGAAAATATCTAAATCAACAAAATCAGAAATTAAAAGGGGGAAATAACAACATACACTATGGAAATTCAAAGAATCATTAGATATTACTTCAAAAACCTGTACTCTACAAAATTGGAAAAACCTAAGTGAAATGGACAGTTTTCTTGATAGATCCCACATACCAATGTTAAATAAAAACCAAGTAAACAAATTAAACAGTCCTATAACCCTGAAGGAAATAGAAATTAAAAGTTTCCCAATCAAAAAAAAAAAAAAAAAAAACCCAGGACCAGATGGTTTCAGTACAGAATTCTACCAGACCTTCAGAGAACTAATGCCAATACTCTTCAAACTCTTCCACAACATTTAAACAGAATAAACACTGCCAAACTCATTCTATGAGGCCACAGTTACCCTGATATCTAAATTACACAAAGACCCAACAAAGAAAGAGAACATCAGTCCAATCTCCCTTATGAACATAGATACAAAAATACTCATTAAAATACTTGCAAACCGAATCTAAGAACATATCAAAAGTATCATACACCATGATCAAGTAAGCTTCATTCCAGGCATGCAGGGATGGTTCAACATATGAAAATCCATCAACGTAATCCCCAATATAAACAATCTGAAAGAAAAACCCACAGACCTGGAAAAAGCAATTCTCAATTTCATATGGAACAACAAAAAACCCAGAATAGCTAAATCAATCCTGTACAATAAAAAAACATCTGGAGGTATCATCATCCCAGATTTCAAGCTGTACTACGGAGCAATAGTAATAAAAACAGCATGGCACTGGTATAGAAACAGACCAGTGGATCAATGGAATCTAGTTGAAGACCCAGAAATGAACCCACACACCTATGGTCACTTAATTTTTGACAAAGAAGCCAAAACCTTACAAAGGAAAAAGGACAGCATCTTCAACAAACGGTACTGGTTCAACTGGATGTCCACATGTAAAAGAATGAAATTCGACCCATACTTATCACCTTGTACAAAACTTAAGTCCAAGTGGATTAAAGACCTTAACATAGGCCAGACACACTAAATCTACTAGAAGAGAAAGTGGGGAAAACCCTCAAACTCATCTGCACAGGTGACAACTTCCTGAGCAGAACACCAACAGCTCAGGACCTGAGACCAACAATCAATAAATGGTACCTCATGAAACTGAAAAGCTTCTGTAAGGCAAAAGACACTGTCAACTACAGGTTGTGAAAAAATCTTCACCAACCCTATATCTGACAGAGGACTAAAATCCAAAATTTGCAAAGAACTAAAGAAATTAAATGCCAAGAAACCAAATAATCCAATCAAAAAAATGGGGAACAGATTTAAACAGAGAATTCACAAAGGAGGAATTCCTAATGGCTGAGAGACACTTGAAAATTTGCTCAGAATCCTTAATCATCACAGAAATGCAACTCAAGACGACTCTGAGATTCCATCTCACACCTGTCAGAATGGCTAAGATCAAAAGCTCATATGAAGAGCTTTTGCACACATGCTGGCGAGGGTGTGGAGAAAGGGGAACCCTCCTCCATTGCTGGTGGGAATGCAGGCTTGTGCAACCACTATGGAGGTCAGTCTGGCGATATCTTAGAAAACTTGGAATAGCTCTGCCTCAGGACCCAGCCATACCACTTCTGGGTATACATCCAAATGATTCCTCACCAAATCACAAGGAAGTTTCCTCATCTATGTTTATAGCAGCCTTATTCGTAATAGCTAGAAACTGGAAAAAACCCAGATGTCCCTCAACTGAAGAATGGAGTAAAAAACTGTGGTACATCTACACAATGGAATACTACTCAGCTATCAGAAACAATGAAATCATGCAATTTGCAGCCAAATGGATGGAACTAGAGAAGCTCATCCTGAGTGAGCTAACCCAGACTCAGAAGGATGCACATGGCATCTATTCACTTATAGTCAGATTTTAGCCATATAGTACAGGATAACTATACTACAACAAATACACCAAAGGGAACATGAACATAGACTTTTTTCCTGTCAGTGAGACACTTTGCCCAAGGCTCTTGGCCCTCATATGACTGCTGAACTGGGGCGGGGGACTGTTGTGTAGGGACACTCCACTCCAGAGGAGTAGGATGGAAGGGGTGGGGGTAGAGGATTGGAGGGCGGGACTGGGAGGGGTGGAAAGAGGACACTACGATGGAGATATAACCTGAAGTTAAAAAAAAGAACCAAATGAAAATTTTAAAAAAAGAAAGAAAGAAAAAAAACCACATGATCATCTCATTAGATGCTGAAAAAGCATTTGACAAAATTCAACACTCCTTCATGCTAAAAGTCTTGGAGACATATCAGCGCCTGACGGCAACCCTATTCTACTCCAAGTAGAGGATAAGCATCGAAGAACCTCCACTGTAAGATGGTTGAATTGGTGGCAAGCCTTTCTCTTGGCATGAAAAAACCCCTTGCACCAACTGCAGACAGACTGCTGTCCAAAAAGGACAAAACTTGGTAGCGGGGAAGTTGACAGCCTAACTCTGCCAAGACAGGGTAGGAAAAACCCCTTGCTTCAACTGTAGACAGACTGCTGTCCAAAAAGGACAAAACTTGGAAGCAGGTAAGTCGACAGCCTAGCTCTGCCAAGACAGGGTAGGTGAGTCCTTCATAACCCCTGCTCTACAATCAATGTCTGTCAGAGAAATGGGGCCAAATGACTGAAGATTGATGCTGTAATGTATGGAGAGAAAATGGGAGCTGTCCAGGCAGCCACTGGTATGTCATTTCTTAGTTTGGGAAGCTGCAGCCCTGCACTTCCTATATAATCAGATATATTTGTCCCTCTCAGGTCTCTGAGGTGGTTGAAGAATAGATAGCTAGAGTCTCATAGTTAAATTTTGAGTTGTTTGGGAATCATGAGGGTGTTCTAAGAAGATGCTTTTTAAATTGTGATGAAAGTTGAGTTGGATATAGAACTTTAAACTCATGGAGATAGGTCGACAGTAGAATGTTGAAGTCAGGTGCCAAATACATATAGACTGGACATTGGGATTGTATGCCAAGCCATATAACTCTTATAATTTTGGCCTAATTACCTCTGTTGTTTTGTATTGTATTTATTATTATAAGAGCAAGAGCCATTTGTTGGACTGAAAGGGGGAGCTGTTGGGGGGAAAAGATATATCTTAAACTTAAAAAAAAGGAAGGGGATGGGTGGGTTGAGGCGGAAGAGGGTGGGAGGGTGGGACTGGAGGCGGGGTAGGGAGGGGATTTCAACTGAGATGTAACTTGAAGAAATAAAAAATAAAGTAAAAAAAAAAAAGTCTTGGAGAGATCTGGCATACAAGGATCATACCTAGAAATAATAAAGGCAATATACAGCAAGTCAGTAGCCAACATCAAATTAAATGGAGGGAAACTTAAAGCATTTCCCCTCAAATCAGGGACAAGGCAAGGATGCCCACTCTCTCCATATCTTTTTAACATAGTACTTGAAGTTCTAGCCACATCAATAAGACAACTAAAGGAGATCAAGGGAATACAAATTGGAAAGGAAGAAGTGAACATATCCCTATTTTCAGATGATATAATAGTATACATAAGTGACCCTAAAAATTCTACAAGAGAACTCCTCAGCTAATAAATACTTTCAGCAATGTGGCTGAATACAAAATTAACCTTAAGAAATCAGTAGCCCTTCTTTAGAAAAAAGATTAATGGGCTGAGAAAGAAATTAGGGAAACAACACCCTTTACAATAGCCATAAATAATATAAAATATCTGGGGGTTACTCTAACCAAGCAAGTAAAAGACTTGTATGACAAGAATTTCAAGTCTCTGAAGAAAGAAATTGAAGAGGATATCAGAAAATGAAAAGATCTCCCAGGCTTGTGGACAGGTAGGAAAACATAATAAAAATGGCCATCCTACTGAAAGCAATATACAGATTTAATCCAATTCCTATCAAAATACCAACACAATTCTTTACAGATCTTGAAAGAACAATTCTCAACTTCATGTGGAATAGCAAAAACAAACAAACAAACAGAAAACCCAGAATAGCTAAATCAACCCTGTACAATAAAAGAACATCTGGAGATATCACCATCCCTGATCTCAAGCTGTACTAAAGAGCAATAGTAATAAAAACAGCATGATACTGGCATAGAAACATACTGGTGGATCAATGGAACTGAATTGAAGACCCAGAAATAAACCCACATATCTACGGTCACTTAACTTTTGATAAAGAAGCCAAAATTATACAATGGAAGAGGAAATCATATTCAACAAATGGTGCTGGTCTAACTAGATGTCAACATGTAGAAGGATGCAAATAGACCTATATTTATCACCCTGCACAAAACTTAAGTCCAAGTGGATCAAAGACATAAACATAAATGCTGATGCACTAAATCTAATAAGAGAAAGTAGGGGAAAGCCTTGAACTCATTGACACAGATGACAACTTCCTGAACAGAACACCAATAGCTCAGACTTTAAAACCAACAACCAATATATAGGACATTATGAAACTGAAAAGCTTCTGTAAGGCAAAGGACACTGTCATTAGAACAAAACAACAGCCTACAGACTGGGAAAAGATCTTCACCAACCCTACATCTGACAGAGGGCTAATATCCAAAGTTTACAAAGAACTCAAGAAATTAAACACCAAGAAACCAAATAATCCAATCAAAAAGGGATACAGAGGTAAATAAAAAATTCACAAAGAGGAATCTCTAATGGCCAAGAGATATTTGAAGAAATGTTCAACATCCTTAGTCATCAGGGAAATGTAACTCAAAATGACTCTGAGCCTTCATCTCGCACCTGTCAGAATGGCTAAGATCAAAAACTCAAGTGATAGCATGATGAGGATGTGGAGAAAGAAGAATATTCTCCATTGCTGGTGGGAATGCAAACTTGTACAACCACTTTGGAAATCAGTCTGGCAATATCTCAGAAAACTGAGATATTCTCCCTTAAGACCCAGCCATACCACTCCTGGGCATATGTCCAAAAGATTCTTCACCAAACTGCAAGGATATCAGCTCAACTATGGTCATAGCAGCTTTAGTCACAGAAGCTAGAAACTAGAAACGATCCAGATGCTCTTCAACTGAAGAATCGATTTTTAAAATACTATGGTACATCTACACAATGGAATACTACTCAGCTATCAGAAACAAGGAAATCATGCAATTTGCAACCAAATGGATGGAACTAGAAAAGTTCATCCTGAGTGAACTAACGTAGACCCACAAAGAAACACATGGCATGTGTTCACTTATAACTGGATTTTAGACATAAAGTACAGGATAACTATCCTAAAACCCACAGACACAAAGGAACAGGAACCTAGCATACCTATACTATGAGAAGTTCCACCTAGCAACAGAACAAAGCAGATGTTGAGACAAACAATCAAACATTAGGTGGAGCTCTGGTAGTGCTGTAAGAGAGAGGGGGGAAGAATAGAGAGACCAGGAGGGGTCAGGATCAGCACATGAAGATCCACAGAACCAATCTAAACCCCTAGAGTCTTACAGAGACTGAAACACTAACCCAAAATAAGAAGAAAAAAACTTAGTCTAGACCTAGACTCCCCTATACTAATATAGAGGATAGGCAACTTAGTCATTATACATATCCCTTAGCAAGTAGAAGGGGACAGTCTCAGTGAAGGACTTTGTTACCTGTTAGTGGCACATCTTACCTTAGCTGAGCTGCCATGTCAAGCCCCAGAAGAAGAGGAAGCTCTTAGCCCCCATGTGACTGATGAACTGAGACGTTTTGATATATGGGACCTCCACACACTGGAGGACAAGGATAGATGGAAGAAGGGGTAGAGGATGGGAGGCTGGGACCAGTAGGGGAGGTGGGAGGGAGCTGTAATCAAGATGCAACTTGAACTAATAAATAAATAAATGAAGAAGAAGAAGGAGGAGGAGGAGGAGGAGGAGGAGGAGGAGCATGCAGGGAGAAAGGAATGAAGACATTGAATTGAGTCAAGTGTCCATAGAACCATCATAGTCAGCTTTCCTTTACTGTAACAAAATATTCGAGACAAGCCACTTAAAAAGAGAAAGGGTTATTTTGACTCCTCCATTCTAACCCCACTATGTGAAAGGCTGAAGCAGAAGGATATTGAGTTCTGAACTTTGCAGTGAGACTCTATATTCAAATACTGAAGGGAACAATGGAAAAGGGGTGGGTAAAGGAAAGAGAAAGGAAAATAAAGAAGAATGAAAACAGAAATAAAACACCCTGGAATTTAGGGGATACTCATAGCTAGAGGGCTAGAAAGCTTGCAAAGATGCTGAGGGGAAGCCACCAGATTCAAGTGAGTAGAGGATCTCTACAACTTGTCAATGGTTAGACAGATGCCTGGAATCTCCAGAAATTCTAATCAGCACAATCTCATATTCTCTGGCAGCACTGGGAAGCTGGCAAGCTGGAGCTGTCAGAGATGCAGATGAGCCACCACAATGGATCCATCCACATGGAGACATGAGGGGATAACTTCATCCCTGGTGGCAGGATCGATCGTTTCACAGTTTTAGAAAAAACTCTACAGATAGGTTCTAATCCAAACAGCCACAATGAACCCATCTTCTCTCCTCAAAATGGAGCTATATTTTATTAGTATCATGCCAAGGTCATTAGGCCTCCCAGACAAAAGAAGTCTTGGAAATTACCCTGTCCAACCTTTTCACTGTCGTGACATCATAGTTAAAACCTGATGGCACTATCTTTGAACACTGGGCATCCCTGGGCTGCTCCATGTCTTGGCCTCTTCTGCAGTATTCCTATGTGTACATGGCTGGCTTCTGGATAATTACTGAAATTAATACAAGTCACTCTCAAGGATTTCTCCTGAAGCAGACAATGGCCTCTAGCCTTTATGACGTCAGACTTTGTCTGGCTAAGAGATGTGACACATTTTGGTGGTGTTAGCTACTGATGCTTGTGGACTTGTCTGTGTCAGCAGGTGAGTAGGAATTGTTTTTCAAGCCACCTTTGAATAATTGAGAGCTACTGATCAGCTAGTAGAGACTCTTACATGTCACATGTTTATATTCCCAGGGCCTCTGTGTATATACAATAGGTATATAAATTAGACACCTATTGATAAAACATAAATATATTTATTTTAGGGTAATTACTTGGTATACAGATAATTTTATCATTTGTTAAAGACAAAGTCAAATTTGCACGCTAATACAATGGGTGTTCTTGTTTAATTTTATACAGGGAATTAGCTCTTGGCTGAATGTTTGATACTGCAGGATGTAGGATATCTACAGTGTTTTTCAGAACTGATCCACATTTTGAACTTGTAATCGCTAAAGTTGAGAACATGGCTTCACAAAAAAATATATACAGTACAAAACTGCAGATGTATGTTTAAGACCATGTCAGCAATTGTTGTAAATTTTCTACTAACCCCAAGTCAAAATTCATTGAACAGTTTTTATGAAGGACAAGGCAGCATATCAGACAGCAGTTTTTGAAGGTAGTAATACAAAACAATCCAATGGTATATAAGTTTGTTGTTTATATAATGAAGAATAACAGTGCAGAAATGTTAAAAAGTATTTGCTTTATATAGTTAAAGCATTATGTTTATAAGAGCAATAAATGGGGGCTGGAGAGATGGCTCAGAGGTTAAGAGCATTGGCTGCTCTTCCAGGGGTCCTGAGTTCAATTCCCAGCAACCACATGGTGGCTCGTAACCATCTATATTGAGATCTGGCGCCCTCTTCTGGCCTGCATGCAGACAGAACACTGTATACATAATAAATAAATAAATAATAAGAGCAATAAATGCAGATAATACAAGCCTGTAGTTGCACCACTTGGGAGGTGGAAGCCTACATAGTTCAAAGCCAACTCTGACTACAACAGAGTCTGAATCTTTTTTGAACAGAAATTTTATATATATGTATGTATATGTATATATATTCCTAAATATATATCATATAAAATATATATAAGATATATAACTATATATGTATATATTTAATAAGATATTTAACTATATTTATTTAAAGTAAATAAATATATTTTATTAAAATAAATTTAATAATATATTCAATGATATAATATATTTAATAAATATATTAATAAATAATATATTTCATTAAAATGTGAGTCTCAG
>CAJQZJ010032773.1:7221307-7252517 GCA_907164525.1 Lophiomys imhausi
TACCATGTGTTCAAAAGACCGAAGTCACGTGATGTAGCCACTGGTGAGGGCTGTCAGGAATCCCTCCAATTCGGTTTAAATTTCATTTTGAATTAATTGTTGCTCTTGGGGAGTTTAGAAACTTTAAGTTTAAATGTTGTCACACTTTTTACAGCCACCATCTTCTGTCATTCTACCCCATATGGTCATAACCTACATTTCCAGAAGCAGAGAGCTAGAGAAGTGATGAAGATTACTGTCAACTAGGAAGCCATAAAGACATGTGCAATCATGAAAGCCATTTTTACAGTACAGAAGCACCTCACTTATCTAAGGGCTATCAGGGCATATTTTATATAAGCTTAAGCCTTGGCGTTCTAACTGCAGAGCAAAGGTCTGGAATCTACCTAGGCCCAGTGCTAATTAGAGCTTAATTCAGCAGTTGGGCAGAGCTTTAGCCTCCTTATTTCTTCAAGTTATCCTGGAGTAACTAAATCAGTCTTGGAAATGTGCTAATCTCACATCAGGTAAGAATAGGACTGGAAGCAATAAGGAGGGACAGCCTGAAGGGTAGACAGGAGAGATCCCAAGAACTCTTAAAAAATCACATCAGACACAAACAGCGAAGCACTAGGGCTGAGGTAACCAAGGCGGATGGGTGATCCTCTCCTCCTCCAGCGCTGAAGTCTTCCCTGGAGGATCTCAGCCTGCAACATGATAGTTTCAATGATGTGAGGTCCTTGGCAACCTTTGTAACCTCCTAAAGACCGTGGGAAAGGGTTTAAGGGGAGTTCTGGAGGTGGTCACTCCAAAGGTTTTCAGTGTTTGACAATGTGAAGGCTACTGTGAGTCCCTAGACTCCACATAAAGGTCTCAAAAGTGTGTCCCATTGCCTATGACCTGATGCCTGCTTTGGGATAACGTGTGGTCCCTCCCAGTTAGATCTGGGGCAGTCCAATGTGAAGGAAACTGGGGGCTCTGAACAACAACAACAAAAAAAAAAAGACCAAGAAAAAGTCTCCTGAGATGGAGAAAGAACCTTAAGATCACAGGGCCAAAGACCGGACAAAACGCTTTGGAGATTAGATGGTGCGTTTGCCTCTCACTGGAGGGTCTACTGCAGCAGGTATCTTCTGAAACCAGGACACAACCACCCATGTCACGTTTCGACAAAAAGACTCACATCTTCACCATCCATCCCAGGCCTTAAGCTGGGCCCAGAGGCCTGAAACACTCACCTGCAGAAAGCAATGTCCTACTGGAGTGTGCTCAGAAAGTGTGATGTTATACACCTGCTTCTGGAAAACGGGCTCATTGTCATTCACGTCGTCCACAGTAATGCTCACCAGGCAGGTGGCAGAAAGTGGCGGCTCTCCGAGGTCCTGGGCCACCACTCTCAGCTCCACTACCTCCTGGACCTCTCGGTCTAGAGCTCGGATAGTGCTGATCAAACCGTTTTCGGGGTTGATGCCGAAGGATGGCACACACTCTACCTTGGGTGACAGAGCCTCAGAGTCGCAGGAGTCCGAGAGTTGCACTAGCGCGTATCGCAGCCTGGCGTGATCTGTGCCAGCCTGGTCGGCATCCAAAGCGCTGACCCAAACCACCAAGGTGCCTGGGACCGCGGCCTCGGACACAGAGGCCCAGTAACGCTCCTGGCTAAAGATGGGTGGCTGGTCGTTGAGGTCCGAGACCCAGAGCAGCAGCAGCTCCTCCGTGCTCAATGGCGGGGACCCTGCATCGGTGGCCACTAGTCGTAACTCGTAGAGATCTTGGCTTTCCCTGTCTAAGACGCTCTGGGTGCAAAGGAAAAATACTCCAGGAGAACCGCCCGGCCGCAGCACAAAGGCTCCATTCCCACCCTCCAAGGACAGCTTTATGCTGCCTGCCCCAAGGTGTGCACCAAGCACCCCTGCATCCTCGTCTTCCTTCTCTGGGTCACCATCTGCATCGGACACTGAGACTCGAGCCACGTAGTCGCCTGGCCGGGCGCCCTCAGAGATACGAGCCGTACCTCCTTCGGTGAGAAAGAGCAGGTGGATGGCAGGTGGGTTGTCATTCACGTCTAGCACTTCAATGGACAAGCGCATGGTGGCTACCTCTGGCTCGGCGCCCCCGTCGCGGGCCTGGACCACCAGTTGGTGCCAGGCCTGCTCCTCGCGGTCTAGAGGTCTCTGCACCCGCACTACGCCGCTCAGCTCCTCCACCGAGAAATAGCCCGGATCGCCCGGTGGCCCACCACCTGCGCCCACCACAGGCACCTGCCGCTCCCGGATGCTGTAGCGTACCAAGCCATTGGGCCCCAAGTCGCGATCGGTGGCACGCACGCGACACACCTCAGCGCCCGGCTGGGCGTCCTCACGCACTGAGGCGCGGTACTCGCTCTGCTCAAAAACTGGCGGGTTGTCGTTCTCATCCAGCACACGCAGCTGAACGTGCAGGCGACCGGTGCGCCGAGGGCGGCCACCATCCCAAGCCTCAATGTGCAGCTCGTGCGCCGCTGCCGCCTCTCGGTCCAAGCGCCGCAGCAGCACCAAGTCTAAGGGCTCCAGGGATGATGAGGACACAGCCAGGGGCGCCGACACCTGTAACCCCGGCGTCCCGTAGCGCAACTGGAAGAAGGATCCTGCGGGGTCCTGGGGCAGGTCGGACTCTTGCAGCAAGGTGTAGCCCTGGATGCTGAACAGCCCCGAGTCCGGGTCCTGGGCACCTGGCAGGCGGAAAGCTGTCCCCGGCGGGCTGAGTTCCGACACTTCCAGTTGCAAGGAGTCACGGGGAAAGCGAGGCGAATGGTCGTTCACGTCGTTGACCAGGATCTCCACCTGCACCACCTCTCCCAGCAGCGTGGCGGCTACGAAACTGTAGTGGTCCCGCTGCTCGCGGTCCAGGCGCCGTGCAGTGCGGATGATGCCAGTGTCCGGATGCACGTGGAAGTCGTCTAGCAGAGGGGAGTCATCTGAGTCCTCCGACAGAAAAAAGCCATTCCCCTCCTGCTGCTGTGAGGCTGGCAACCCCGCGCGAATGTCGCCCACCAGGGTGTCGGGAGGCAGCCCCTCGTCCACAGAGAGGCTGAGGTTGAACACCTGGGCAGATGAGCCCGAGGCAGCCCACAGCCATGCGTGCACGAAAAACCGGACCAGGGAGAGTTGTGCCCTGGAGCCGCAGGGCCGCTCACGGGGTGACCCCGCTGGCTGACGACCTTCGCCCATCCTCCGCCCAGCAGGGCTCATTTCTCCTCCTGCTCTTTAGGAAGGACCCCGGCAGCTGCCAGATTGTATTGAGATCACAGAACAATCCAGGAGCCTCTTTAGTATCAGAGCCAGAGAAGAAAAGACTTTGTTTTGCAAACAAACCAAAAGACCCAGGAGTTCCCAGGGTGACATCTGCAACTGGTGCAAATGTCCTCCGCCCGCAGCTCAGGCAGGCGGGGGCGTCTCTAGCTGCCACTGCCGCCGCGGCCACCTCTTCAGCCCCTGGATGTCTCTAAGCGAGTCCCATCTCTTTTTCTCTCTTCTTCTATTCTTTTTACATCTGTTCCTTGTTGTGCTCGGCTGGCTGCTTCCCCCTGGTAAAATCAGGTGCATTATTTCTTTTGCCAAAAAGGAGGAAATTATTTAAGGCGCGCACACAGAGAGGAAGGGGATCCGGCCGGGAAGGGGGTGGAGTAAGGGCGGGGAGGCCGAGAGGGGGCGCAGGGCGGGGGGGACGGGGGGGGGGGCCGCCCGGGGCGCCAGCCGCCAGGGGGGGGGGCCCCCCCCCCCCCCCCCCCCGCGGCATCTCCCGGCGCTGGGGACTGAGCTACGCCCTCTCCGACCTGACCTTCTATTCCTCAGTCCCCTCCCCGTACGTGATGCAGCTCGCACCAGGGTGAATTCCAACCTGAGAGCCCGGTTCTGTAAGAGGGCGCAAAAGGAGCCAACCGGGTGGACCCGCAGCCCTGGACCGTGGGTCTGATGGGAGAAGCGCGGACTGGTTGTCTGGCCCGGCTTTGCGTGCAAAGTATACTCGATTGGAGGCGAGGCCAGCAGCCTGCCCCCAAGCTCTCTCTCCATCCTCTGGACAGCCCCTCCAGCGAGCTTGCCCATAGCTCCAAGGAAGGGAGTAGGGGTCATTATGATCGATCACTTTTGGGAGTCAAACTTGTGATCTCTATTTGGCGAGAGAACCTCATCCCCAGCGGAAGGACAGATGGAGTCAAAGGCCGGTGCACAGCTGGGGCCAGTTTGACTGCAAAGCAGGGAAGGCAGAACTTGGGAAAAAAAGAAAGAGAGAGAGAAAGAGGGAAAAAAAACCTTCCAGAAACCCAGAAAAATCTGTGGGACACATGGTCCAAAGCACGCTTTATTATGCCGCGCTACTATTCAGGGACGCGCTAGCATCTTGTCACTCCCTCTGCCACGGTGATGACGACAATGGATGGGGCTTGCGAATCTTTAGGCATGCAGCGCCATCACCTCCCAGCACATTTTATGACGATGATTTATGGGCAGACAGAGTTTGTGGCTTAAGCCCCAGAACCTAAGCTCTAGCTCCATCCATAAGAGAAGAACTTCGCTAGAATCTGCTGCTGATACCTCTTCCAAAGTAGCTTGGGGCTGAACCCAACGACAATTCCACTCAGCCTTCCTAGTCACCGGTTTCCCTCCAGTTATCCATAATTATCTGTAGAAACTGATAAATGGTCTCTAAGAAAATATGTTCCACCGAAGGAGTCTGCCCTCTTGAGAATGGCCGGACATATGTAGCGAAAGGTTTATGCAAGTTTGCATTTCGGCCAGAAGGAAGAATTAATTTCCTTGATACTGATCTGTGTTAGAGGGAGGGCCAAAACTCCAGCATACTGGTTCCCAGTAACCCCAGTGAAATGCATTTTATTTTCAGTGCTGTATGTATATTATTGCTAATCAGCAGCCACAACCACACTGCCCCTCTGACAAAACAATACTAAGAAGATTTTCTGTGCAGTAGATAGGTTTTATGTACTAGAGATGTTGTTAAAACAAAGTCAGCCTCCTTTTTATCAATAAAGTGGCCTTAAGCACTCGAAGATCAGGCTTGAGACTTTGAAGTCTTCTTTCCCACCTAATGCAAAGGCACCAGGAATCTTACATCCCCACCACCAACCCACCACCACCATCACCACCACCACCACCACCACCATCACCACACCCACCACCATCACCACCTCCCCACCATCACCACCACCACCATCACTGCCATCACCACCACCATCACTGCCACCACCACTGTCCCTTTATAACTGACTTTGCACCAAACATTCAGCTTGAGTTTCTAGAGCCAACACAAGCCATTTTAACCCACGTTTCAGAACCTTCAGGATAGTTTCATTACCTTGGACTGTTTCGGGCTCCTTCCTAAAATGCCTGCCTGACTCCTCTCCTGCTCATCACAGAACCTTTGAGTTGTTGAGCTTCCCAGCCTAGAACTCTTTCTGCCCAGCAGAACAGGCTCTTTCTCATTCAGGTCTCAATTAAGATGCCAACTAAGGGGACTTCTACCTCACCACCCTCCTAGTAGCCCCTGCAGGGTAATCCTGGATCCTCACATTGTATTTCATTCCGAGTACCTCTGAGTACCTGAGATCAGCTTGTTTGGTTCATCTGTCTGTACTGTTACTCCACCTAACCCTCTTCACAGAGTTGAAGTACTGCTTTATCCCACCACCAAGAGTGAGAGTGTCTAGGGCACAATAAGTCATTCGTCGCTAAATGTATCCAGTGGCTGGAATAACTGATAGGCAGATAATAGCTTTGAAACCACAACTAAAAATTAATTGGCCCTGGAGATCCTTCCCTGTGGTGGCTCACAGCTTCGCCTTACTGGTTTTACTCATCCTATGCAGCTTCCTGGGCCTGCTACTTTGATCTTTTCAAGCTTATCTGTAAACTGTATTGCCACCCAATACTTCCTTGAGACCAAAAGAAAAGGCAGGGTCTTTTCATGCATGTGGCACTGACACATATTTT
Source organism: Lophiomys imhausi (assembly GCA_907164525.1). Lineage (NCBI taxonomy): Eukaryota > Metazoa > Chordata > Mammalia > Rodentia > Muridae > Lophiomys > Lophiomys imhausi. The sequence continues at coordinate 7,227,274 of CAJQZJ010032773.1, forward strand.
GTTAACAGAGGTTTATGTTTAAAACAAATGAGAAGTTGGGTCTTGGGATGCAATACCAAGTTTCCTGGCCATGTCTCAGTGCCCTTCCCTGAATGTTTCGAGGAGATTTCTAGAGTAAAAGTCCAGTTCTCTAAAAAAAAAATTTAAAAAGGAGAGAACTTCAAAAACATGTGAGAAAGCTTTTGGTAACGTGGTCTCAATGCCCTGCAAGAGGCAGGCCAATGACAGAGCCTTTGAAAGAGGAACAATGGTGGGAGGGGCAAGGCTCTGTGCCATACATAACCAGCTTACTCTGCTCTATGAAGTAAGACGAGTTATGGAGTTTTGCTAAGTTTCTGTTCCCTTAAGTGAGAGCAATGCCAGGATGTTAGGAACTTTAAAGGGGCCATGTGAGTGGATTGCAAACAGGAAACACTCCCTGTTAATAGCATGCGGTCTTGTTTTTGTGGGGAAATGTTCTAGGAGTAAATTGTAATCTCAGCTGTCACTTCTCATCCTCCAGAGTGTAAAATTCCCACAATCATTAGCAGAAACTATCTCAGCCAGAGAGGCTGGTGGCTATCCTCACCAGGTGCTATCTGGTCTCAGCGGACCAGGCAGACCATTCTGAACACCACCTCCTTTTTGACGGTAGACACAGTTCTTTGCATTGTAATTGTTAAATGGAATTATTAGCTCTATAAAAAATTGCTCAAAGCAGAGTTCAGAGCAAGTCTTGCTAATCCTTTAGGACAAGAATTATAATGGTAGCCTTGTCTTGCAGATGAGGAAACTGAGTCTCGGGGACATTGCAAGTGATGTGACCAAAGTCATACATAGCCGGTGAGTAATGCAGTGGTCCCTGACCCTGGATAATTCTGCTGTCAGGTTCATTTTTCTCTGCTGGTTATTTTTCTCAGCAGTTTCCTTTAAGGGCAGGTCTTCTGAATTCTCATGGATAGCAATACAGTGATACAATGAATTGGAGAACAAGCTGGGCAAATTCCAAAATGAGTTGCTGGGATAAACAGCATGTTTGTGGAAATGAAAGGGACAAAGAGTGGCCACAGGAAGTGATTGCTTGGGAGTTCAACAAAAGGACATCAGCTATTCCAAAATGAAAGTTAAAGGTGGGTGTTTAGGAACTTGTGAGATGCAGAGGCTTTCCAGCATTCCCCTCAGGGACTGGCCCTATGAGGATAACAATGTCAGGGACTCCACTTAGCAATGGAATTACCATTGCCATCAACCAAATATTTCTGAAAAAAATTGAGCCAAAGAATATTTGGAGCTTGAGATGGTTCCATTTTATAGGTCAGGTTGATTAGGCTGTGGTGCCCTGCCATTCAGTCACACCCTAGTCTAACCATTGCTGAGAAGTTATTTTGTATGTCATCAACATTTATAATTGGATCATGGAGGTCAAGTAGCCTACCCTCCATAATAGGGTAGGGTTGTTATTTAATCTTTTGAAGGCCTTTCAAATAAAAAGGAGAGTATTCTCTGTCAAGATTGTAGCATATAAGTCCCCCACTGAATTTTCAGCATGCTAACTGCCTATGTTGTTCGGGTCTCTTGTAACTATAATAAAACGCCTGACATGGTTATCTTATTTAAAGAAATATGACTATTTTAGTGCATATATTTTGATGTTTCAGTCCATCATCAGTTGTTCCTGTTGCTGTGGGTGAAGTTGTGCTTCATGGAGTAAATATATGGCAGAGAGGAATTTCCCAACACATGGCCGAGAACAAAAGACAGAAGTGTCTGGAGTCCAGGAGTCTCCTGCAAGACCAAACCCTCAGTGAGGGGAAGAGCCCTCTCCACTAGGTCTTACCTGATAAAATCTCTACAACCTCCAAATCTACCACCTTGGAGAAGAAGCCTTCCCCACATTTTGGGGAATGTTCTACATCTAAACTACCATGCTGACATATAGATGTTGGCCTTGCCCGCCTCCATTAGTTAAGACTGCCAAGTACTTAAAACAAGCAAGTAGTATTTAAGATAAGTAGAGACCTAGATTGATTGGTTGGTTGGTTGGTTGGTTGGTTGGTAGACGGATAATTGATGGCTAAATGTTTGATAGGTAGGTAGATAGATGATAGGTACCTGATAGGTAGAGAATAGAAAATCGATAGGTGGTAGATAGATATGTAGAGGTAGAGAAATATTTAGATAGATGAAATAGGGAATATTTAAATAAATGAAATAAGTTCTGGAGAATCCTAATACAGAGGTTTGGTTTGTTTTGTTTCCCATGGAAATTACTTTGTAGTTAATTTTATGCCTTGCATTTAAATTCCAGATTCAGTGAGGGACCCTGTCTCACAAATTAAGACAGACACATTCTCCTTGCCCCTGTCATGAGACTGGGAGACAATTGCAGAAGAGGTGGCAGAAGGGTTGTAGGAGCCAGAGGTTTCAGAACAGTGCTGCCAAACAGTGTTCTCCCGACTTGGCATGCTTAGTGCTCATGAATCCACAGCATCTGTGGTTACTGCATGCACAAAATTTGCATAAGAGCAAGTCAGCTTGGTCTTCTAGCATGGTCGAAGAAAGGCTCACAAAGCTGTGCCCCCAGCTGATGAGCAATTGGCACTTGATAGCTACCAGGGGAAGGGATGTGGCCCCAGCAGAGTTGTCATGCTCCTGTGGACTGCCCTACCCCCACACACATCCTGGAAGAACTGATGATTTTTAAGCACCCAGTGCTTAAAAAGAGAAGAATATGTGAAGTTGAAAGGGAAATATAAAAGGGGGTCCTGGAAGGAGTTGAAGAAAGGGAACTGGGGGATTGATTTGATCAAAACACATTGAACACACATATGAAATTACTTAATACAGCTAAGATTTTTTAAAACTTGATTCTAATTAAAAACTTTCTACAAAGAGAACAAATAAGATGGGTAGTGATTGAGGACGACACTCCATATTGATGACTGGCCTCCGCCCGAACACATATTTGCACACATCTCCACACTCATCTGTGTAAACACACATGGATACATGTACTCATACAAAATTTTTTTTTAAAGATTTATTTATTATATATACAGTGTTCTGTCTGCAGGTATATCGGCAGGCCAGAAGAGGGCACCAGATTTCATTGTAGATGGTTGTGAGCCACCATGTGGTTGCTGGGAATTGAACTCATGACCTCTGGAAGAGCAGCCAGTGCTCTTACCACTGAGCCATCTCTCCAGCCCTCATACAAAATTTTTAAAGAGACAAGTGAAATTATAATTCTATCAGATATAATGGAAATTATATGGGTAATCACGTTCACCTCCATACCTTACATACTTAGTTATCCAAAAAAAGTTAGTTTTTCTTTTCTTTTGATTCTACACATAATTATTTCTTCTAATTTTCAACTCAATATAATATGATGGGTTCTACATAGCATGAGTGTTTCAGGCATTAACATATGTTATTTTCCCTCTGATTCTCTGGGAATATAGAAAATGCTTCAAAAAGATTTGCAACATTTTATTCTAGCATTGGGTTGGCATCTTATTAAGTATGTAACTACATTGACTCATGTTTTCAAATTTGGTGGAAGCTACAATGTAAGTTACACATAGAGTTGTCCCCCAGCTAGTGATTCTTTGGTTTATAATTTCTTTATTGTAGGACAAATGTGATACTCTACTTCTAGTCTGGAATTTTGTCTTTTCTGGCTGGTAATAAACAGTCAGCCATACAATCACAAGAGCAAGCATCCCCTACTCTACAATGGATTGAACTGTCAGATTTCTGGGAACACATATATCTAATATTATGTGGTGTTATAGTCAACCTTTCAGACTGTTTCACTAATTTGAAACATAGATATTTCCATCAATTAAATAAGTATTAGCAATCAATAAACACGTTATTATGAAATACATCTTGTGATCAATAAGTTTATCCAACTACAATCTAAGTGTTATGAACACATTTAAGGCTAACTGGAGTTAATCCTTCCCATTGTTAACTGGGAAGAATTTTCATTTTATAGCATTTTCAATATATGATGGGTTTATCAAGATGTAACCCCATAGTAACCAAGCAGCATCTACACTGAAGTTATCCCTGTTTGGGGAAAGTGTGTTACGTGTGTGAAAAAGAATCTCTGGCTAAAGAAAGAGGTGCCTGGTTTTCTCCTGTTGCCCTCTTCTCATAACTTTCTTCTCCTCCTCCCCCATAACTGGTTAGACTGTCCACCTTCTCCCTTCTCCCTCCAGCAAGGCAATCAAACATTCTCAACCATATAGCCACTGAGAGTTGGCTTCCCTAACTCCATTGTTGGCACTCCTTGTCCTTCTTTAGATGTAGTGATCCATCTCCCTACTTTCTGAACCCTTTAATCATTTTGTTTCTGTTCTCTGAACTCTCTCCAATTTTCCTATATGTCGGGTAAGATGTGAAAACCAAAACCACACACCATCTTCTAACGGAGTCTATGCATTGCCAAACCTCATGAGGCTAAAACTTATGTCTACAAGGAGAATGAAAGCCAAGTTGAACAGGTACTTAACAAGTGGATGTCAGAACAGGTGTGACACCTGGACCTCCATTCCACAAATTCGCACCTTCTGAGCAGGTAATTGTTCCATGTAGAAAGATAATGTGGTTGCTTTTACACAAAGGAATTTTAGAATATTCATGTGTTTCTGTAAAACTGAATAAAAGACATCCCTTGCAAATGAAAAAAGATAAATAGCATTTAATCCTCACATTTTTCTAGGTATTGATTACACAAAGATATAGTGGTTTATCCATTACTTAGGACACAGCAAGGTTCATTGAAATATATATATATATATATATATATATATATATATATATATATATATCAGACAGACAGACAGACAGACAGACAGACAGACAGATAGAGATAGCACATTATAATCATTCCAGGCAAGAGAAAGCAGAGGAAATACCCAGGCCCTGCCAATCCCACAAATATTCAGTGGGAAAAACACCTGGATTCTTCCCAAGCCACAGCTGTTCAATTGGAAAACGCCTGGATCCCATTGAATCAAGGCAGTTAAAGGGAAAGAGCCACATCCTGCCCAGTGTATCTGCTTGGAACGACATGCAAACATGAATTCTATTTGATCAAGGCATAAGACACAGTTCTTTGAGAAATGAATAAACCCTGATGGATTAAAGCATGGTTGTCGATTAACACACGAAAATGGGGACAGACTAGCTACAGCGTCTCTCTAGGAGAAATGCTTCAATGCATACATTGGGAAGGGGAATGTCTGTCACAGGTTTATGCTTACGTCACTAGCACTGATTTTTTTTTTCCTCCTCTTGTGGCTCTGCCAGAAGGTCTCCTTGATTCTGGCTGGCTGGATCACACAGATCTGCATGCTTCCTCCCTGGTTCCTTAGATCTAAGGTAGAGAGTGAGGCAGAGCTGAGCGAGTTAGTGTTGTTTTACTTCAGTAAGGACAACAACACAGCCATGTACCCAGTAGGACTCACCAAGCCTTTCTGAACACACATGGTAATTTAGATCTTCATCATCATATGCTCCATGGTCCCCTCTTTTTTATTTTTTGTTTGTTTTTACATAAACTCTTTTAGTCAAATAGAACATTTTCACTATATTTTCCAACTACATTTTAACAGATCATGATTTTAAAATACCACTCTTGGCCCTGAAACTAAGAGTTAAACGGTCATTGAGTTGAAGGCTCCCCACTTTAATGTATAAAGCAGTGCTTCTCAACCTTCCTATTTTTCCATGTGACCGTTTAATACAGTTCCTCATCTTGTGGGGGCCTCCAACCATAAAATTATGTTTGTTGCTGCTTCATAACTGTAATTTTACTACTGTTAGGAATCATAATGTAAATATCTGATATGAAGGATGGTATTAGGTGACCCCTGTGAAAGGGCCATTTGATCCCAAAAGGGATCGTGACACACAGGTTGAGAACCACTGGGGTAAAGACTGTATCATTGCTTACTCCTTAAAAGATGTCCTTAAGGTCTGGAGAGATGGCTCAGCAGTTAAGAGCACTGTGTGCTCTTCCAAAAGACACAGGTTCAAATCCCAGCACCCACATTGCACTTTGAAACTTTCTGCAATGGCCAGGCTTGAGAGGGAGAGACAGGTAGATCTCTGTGAGTTCAAGGCCAGCCTGGTCTACAAATTGAGTCCAGGACAACCAGGGCTGTTATGCAGAGAAAACCTATTTCAAAAAAAAAAAAAAAGAATTAAAAAAAGATGTTTTTAAGGCAACAGTGGTGTGCATACTTGTGACCTCATCACTTAGGAGGTAGAGACTGGAGGATAAGGGTTCAAGGCCATCCTTAGCTAGGTAATGAGTCTGAAGCCAGCCTGGGCTACAGAAGCCCCTATCTAAAAAGAAAAAAGGATGATTTTTACATGGCAGTCAAGATAATTCTGAGGAAAGAACTTGTGCCTTGAGAAGCCACAAACGTCAAGTCACGGGGCTCTAGAACCCTAAGGGTTCTACCCAAAGACTCCCAAAGAAGATGAAAATCTGAGGGTGGAAGATGGCGGCGAACTGCACGGACACATTCTGAATGTGGGAGAGAAGAGCCATAGAGAACACAGAGTTGTGGGACACTGTGCAAAAACCGGAGGGTCTGGCCCCTCCGGGAACACACACAGCTCCCAAGGGACTGTTAAAAGTCCCAGGGCAAGGCTCTCCCCCCATCTCTTGCAGACAGGGAAGCCACTAAATCTGGGATTCGGGAACTCCCATTTGGAGAGGCGACTGGTAAGATTGATCCCAACACACAGCAGGCAGACTCAAAGGCCACATGGCGATTGCCCACTAGCCAACTGGGCTTCCCATACCTCAGGAAGACCTTATAACTATTTAGGAAATTTTGCAGAATAGTTGAAGTCTTGTGGTTTTTTGGTTTTTTTTGTTTTGTTTTGTTTTGTTTTTTTGTTGTTTTTTCAAGAGGTAGAAAAAGGGCGCTCAGCGGGAGATCCGCAGCCGCTTGAGCGGGAGCGGAAGGTGGGCCGGCAGAGCAGTTGGGGAGGGAAGCAGAAGCTGGCGGGAGGGGCTGAAGCTCCGCCCAACCACGGCAAAGCAGCAAGGGAAGGAGGCCGGCTCTGGTGGGAGGAGCCGAAGCTCCGCCCACCCACAGCAAAGCAGCTAGGGTGCTAGGCCGGCTCTGACGCAGGGAGGAGCCGAAGCTCTGCCAACCCACGGCAAAGCAGCTAGGACGGGAAGCCGGCTCTGATGCCGGGAGGAGCCGAAGCTCCGCCAACCCACGGCAAAGCAGCTAGGACGGGAGGCCGGCTCTGACGCCGGGAGGAGCCGAAGCTCCGCCAACCCACGGCAAAGCAGCTAGGACGGGAGGCCTGGTCAGAAGGCGGGAGGGACCGAACGAAGCTCTGCCCACCCAAGGCGGAGCAGATAGGGAGGGAAGCGGCCAGGCCTGTGGCGGAGAAACTTGTGGGTAACCAGAAGCCAGGGGACCATAGCTGTATTTGGGTAAACCCAGACACATTAGGTGTGGAGACAGGCCCTGTCAGCCTCCCTGACGACAAACAAAGCCCACAAAATCTCTGCCAGGGCAAACAGGTCTATAGCATTAGAACCATTGAAGGTGATCACTCAGTGTGCAAAATAGAGAAGTCTGAACTGGGAGCAGTGTAACTATCCCGGATAATTACTCACTACCTGGGAATAGGCTGCACCAGCTCACAACGATTCAGGCTATTAAAACCACATTGACCCTGAGATCACACTGTAAGCAAGGACAGATAGCCAAGCAATTCGACTCCTTCACCAAAGCATCCCCTGTGGATCCAAACACAGAAAACGACAAGAACAGAGAGCTAAAAACACACACATGGCCAAAGGTCCAAAAAAAAAAATAGAAATCAAGGAAATATGACTCCAACAAAGCAGAATTATCCTAGTTCATCCAATTCGGATGACCTCACACCAACAGAAACACATGAAAATGTTGACAATTCTGCATTATGGAAAGTGATAGAGTCCCTGCAAGAAGAACTTAAATCTATGAAGGAATTCAAAGAAGCCACAATTTTACAAGCCAAAACAATGAACAATACCATTAAAGAGCTCCAAGCCAAGGTGACAGAGCTTGAACAGGAAAAAGACAAAGCAATGAAAGATTTTCAGACAAAAACAAGTAAGCTGGAGAAGGAAATGTACAAAACGAACAATACCATACAAGACATGAAAATAGAAATAGAAACAATAAAGAAAACACAGTCAGAGTTAAAAGAGGAAGTGGAGAACCAAGGGAAGAGAACAGGAACTACGGATGCGAGTATCAACAACAGGATGCAAGAGATGGAAGACAGAATCTCAGGCATGGAAGATTTGATGGAAGAAATCAGTACAACATTCAAAGAAAACGAGAAGGCTAAAAAATCTCTCACCCACAACATCCAAGAAATCAAGGACTCAATGAAAAGACGGAACCTAAGAATCATAGGCATAGAGGAAAGAGAAGACTCCCGACTCCAAGGTCCAGGAAATATCTTCAACAAAGTCATAGAAGAAAACTTCCCAAACCTGAAAAAAGAGATGCCAATAAAAATCCTAGAGGCTTACAGAACACCGAACAGATTAGATCAGAAAAGAAACTCCTCTTGCCACATAATAATTGAAACACCAAATGTACAGAACAAAGAAAGGATATTAAAAGCTGTAAGAGAAAAAGGCCAAGTCACATAATACAATGGCAGACCCATCAGAATTACACCTGACTTTTCCTCAGAAACTTTAAAAGCTAGAAGGGCCTGGACAGATATCCTACAAGTCCTGAGAGATCATAGGTGCCCAGCCAGACTACTATATCCAGCAAAACTCTCCATCAACATAGATGGAGAAAACAAGATATTCCATGACAAAATCAAATTTAAACAATATCTCCCCATAAACCCAGCCCTACAGAAAATCCTAGAATGAAAATTCCATCCCAGAGAAGAAAACTTCACCCAAGAAAACAAAGGGAATAGAAAACCCCTCAGCAACTAAACCAAAAGAGACACAGGACCATCACCTATATCAAACTAATGGGAAACAACAACCCTAGGTCACTAATATCCATCAACATCAATGGTCTCAACTCCCCAATAAAAAGACACAGATTTACAGAGTGGATCCACAAGCAAGACCCGTCTCTTTGCTGCATACAAGAAACACATCTCACTACCAGAGATAGTCACTACCTCAGAGTAAAGGGCTGGGAAAAGGTTTTCCAAGCAAATGGACCCAGGAAGCAAGCTGGAGTAGCCATCCTAATATCAAACAAAACAGACTTCCAACTGAAGTTAATGAAAAAAGACAAAGAAGGGCATTATATACTCATTAAAGGGAATATTCATCAAGAGGAAATCTCAATACTGAACATCTATGCCCCAAATACAAAGGCACCTACTTTTGTAAAAGAAACACTTCTAAAACTTAAATCGCACATCGATCACAACACATTAGTAGTGGGAGACTTCAACATCCCACTCACAACAATTGACAGATCATCAAGACTGAGGCCAAACAGAGAAATATTGAGTCTAACAGAGATCATGAAACAAATGGACCTAACAGACATCTACAGAACGTTTCACCCAAACACAAAGGAATACACCTTTTTCTCAGCACCCCACGGAACCTTCTCCAAAATCGACCATATAGTTGGACACAAAGACAGCCTCAACAGATACAAAAAATTGAAATAACCCCTTGTATCTTACCAGACCACCACGGAATAAAGCTGGTCTTCAACAGCAAAAGAATCAACAGAAAGCCTACACACACATGGAAATTGAACAGCTCCTTACTGGATGACCACTGGGTCAGGGAAGAAATAAAGAAGGAAATCAAAGACTTCTTAAAATCCAACGACAATGAAGACACAACATACCCAAACCTGTGGGATACAATAAAAGCTGTGCTACGAGGAAAGTTCGTAGCACTAAGTGCATTCAAAAAGAAAATTGTGACAGCTCATATTAGTGAATTATCAGCTAAGCTGGGTGAGTTGGAAAAAAAAAAAGAAGCAAACACGCCCAAGAGGAGCAGAAGGCAGGAAATCATCAAACTTAGGGCTGAAATCAACAACTTAGAATCAAAAAGAACTATACAAAGAATAAATAAAACCAAGAGTTGGTTCTTCGAGAAAATCAACAAAATAGACAGACCCCTAGCCAAATTAACTAAAAGGCAAAGGGAAAGAACCCAAAACAACAAAATCAGAAATGAAGAAATGAAAAGGGAGAAATAACAACAGACATCGAGGAGATCCAGAAAATATTGGGTCCTACTTTAAAAATCTATACTCCACCAAATTTGAAAACCTAAGCGAAATGGACAATTTCCTCGATACATTCCACCTACCAAAACTAAATCAAAATCAGATTAACAGCTTAAACAGCCCAATAACCCCTAAGGAAATAGAAACAGTCATTAATAATCTCCCAACCAAAAAAAAGCCCAGGGCCAGATGGCTTTAGCACGGAATTCTACCGGACTTTCAAAGAGGAGCTAACACCATTACTCTTCAAACTCTTCCACCACATAGAAACAGAAAGAACACTGCCAAACTCATTCTATGAGGCCACTGTCATTCTGATTCCTAAACCACACAAAGACCCAACAAAGAAAGAGAACTTCAGACCAATCTCCCTCATGAACATAGATGCAAAGATACTTAATAAAATACTAGCAAACCGAATTCAAGAACACATCAAAAATATCATACATCATGATCAAGTAGGCTTCATCCCAGGAATGCAGGGATGGTTCAACATACGAAAATCTATCAACGTCATTCACCATATAAACAAGATGAAAGAAAAAAACCACATGATAATCTCGCTAGATGCAGAAAAAGCATTTGACAAAATCCAACACCCCTTCATGCTAAAAGTCCTGGAGAGAACGGGCATACAAGGGCCGTACCTAGAAATAATAAAGGCAATATACAGCAAGCCAGTGGCCAACATTAAATTAAATGGAGAGATGCTTGAAGCATTTCCTCTAAACTCAGGGACAAGACAAGGATGTCCACTTTAACCATATCTCTTCAATATAGTACTTGAAGTTCTTGCTAGAGCAATAAGACAACTAAAGGAAATCAAAGGGATAAACATTGGAAATGAAGAAGTCAAATTATCCCTATTCACAGATGATATGTTAGTATACATAAGCGACCCCAAAAACTCCACCAAAGAACTCTTACAGCTGATAAACAACTTCAGCAAGGTGGCTGGATACAAAATTAACTCAAAAAAATCAGAAGCCCTTCTTTATACAACAAACAAGCATACCGAAAAAGAAATAAGGGAAACAACCCCCTTCACAATAGCCACAAACAATATAAAGTACCTGGGGGTAACTCTAACCAAGCAAGTAAAGGACCTATGTAAGAAGAACTTCAAGCCCCTGAAGAAAGAAATGGAAGAGGCCTTTAGAAGATGGAAAGATCTCCCGTGCTCATGGATTGGTAGGATCAACATAATAAAAATGGCTATTCTACCAAAAGCAATATATAGATTCAATGCAATTCCTATCAAAATACCAACACAATTCTTTATAGACTTGGAAAAAGCTATACTCAACTTCATATGGAACAACAAAAAACCCAGAATAGCTAAATCAATCCTGTACAATAAAAAAGCATCTGGAGGTATCACAATCCCAGATTTCAAGCTGTACTACAGAGCAATAATAATAAAAACAGCATGGTACTGGTATAGAAACAGACCAGTGGATCAATGAAATCGAATTGAAGACCCAAACATGGACCCACACACCTATGGCCAACTAATCTTTGACAAAGAGGCCAAAACTGCACAATGGAAAAAGGACAGCATCTTCAACAAATGGTGCTGGTCCAACTGGATGTCCACTTGTAAAAGAATGAAATTAGACCCATACCTATCACCTTGTACAAAACTTAATTCCAAGTGGATCAAAGACCTTAACATAAGGCCAGCCACACTAAAGATAATAGAAGAAAAAGTAGGAGAAACCCTCGAACTCATTGGCACAGGTGACAACTTCCTGAACAGAACACCAACAGCTCAGGACTTGAGATCAACAATCAATAAATGGGACCTCATGAAACTGAAAAGCTTCTGTAAGGCAAAGGACACTGTCATTCGAACAAAACGGCAGCCTACAGACTGGGAGAAAATCTTCACCAACCCCACATCTGATAGAGGGCTATTATCTAAAATCTACAAAGAACTCAAGAAACTAAATGCCAAGAAACCAAATAATCCAATCAAAATTGGGAGACGGAGCTAAATAGAGAATTCACAAAGGAGGAATCCCTAATGGCCGAGAGTCACCTGAAGAAATGCTCAACATCCTTAATCATCAGAGAAATGCAACTCAAGACGACCCTGAGATTCCATCTCACACCTGTCAGAATGGCTAAGATAAAGAGCTCAAATGACAGCACATGCTGGCGAGGGTGTGGAGAAAGGGGAACCCTCCTCCATTGCTGGTGCGAATGCAGACTTGTGCAACCACTATGGAGGTCTGTCTGGAGATATCTTAGAAATCTAGGAATAACCTTGCCTCAGGACCCAGCCATACCACTTCTGGGTATACACCCAAAGGACCTCTCACGGAGACATAGGGAAGTCTCCTCATCTATGTTCATAGCAGCCTTATTTGTAATAGCTAGAAACTGGAAACAACCCAGATGTCCCTCAACTGAAGAATGGATTAAAAAATTGTGGTACATCTATACAATGGAATACTACTCAGCTATAAGAAACAATGAAATCATGCAATTTGCAACCAAATGGATGGATCTAGAGAAGCTCATCCTGAGTGAGCTAACCCAGACTCAGAAGGATGCACATGGCATCTATTCACTTATAGTAGGATTTTAGCTATATCGTACAGGATATCTGTACTACAACCAACACACCAAAAGGAACATGGACATAAATTTCTTTTTTCTTTTCATTTCTTTTTCTTTTTCCTTTCCCTCTTTTTTTCTCTTTCTTTTTCCTCTCTTTTTTTGTTGTTGTTCTTTGTTTTTGTGGGTTTGTGTGTCTGTTGGTTTTATTTTTTTAGTTCCCCCCCCCCGTAGCAAGGAGACACCTTTCACTGACAGTACTGCCTCGTAGACCCCCGGTGTATGAAGAGGCCCTCAGCCCTCATATGACTCCTGATCTGTGGTGAGAGACTGGTATGCAGGGACACTCCACCCCAGAGGATCAAGATGGAAGGGTCAGGGAGTAGAGCATGGGAGGGTGGGCCTGGGAAGCAGGAAAAGAGGACAATATGTCAAGGATGTAACCTGTAGCAACAAACAAATAAATTTACTAATTTAAAAAAAAAGCAGGTAACAACGTTAATACACTGTAAATAAATTAAAGGACACAGCCGTTCAACCTGGTTTTATGAACCTCCAAGTATCGAAAAAACGTAGAGCTAAGGTAAAATACAGGAAAAATGTGGTGTTAACCCATGCCTTTAACTTCAGCAGAGACGGGAGGAGCACCAAAGTGTTAGTGGACTTACAAATTCTAGAGTTACACGGAAAAGGGTGGTGAGGGTACACACCCTTAATCCCATCATTCAAGAAGAGTACACCCTTAACCCCAACACACTAGAGACAGAAACAGGCAGATCTCAGAGCTCAAGGTCAGCCTGATACAAAACAAACTCTAAATAAAGAAAAACTTTGATCCAGGAGTGGTGGAACACATCTTTAATCCCCTTAGATGGGAACCACAGGTCTTGGATCCCAATATTTAGAATGCAGAGACACACACATAGGATTTGGAAGGACCTAAGTTTAAAAACTACTTACAAAAGGCCCACACAACACAAACAAATTGTCCTTCGAGACCTCAAAATATATACACTAAAGCTGGTTTAGCTCCAAAATAACAAAATAATTTCTTCTTTAAACCAGATTGAAAGATAACACTTTATATATTGTCAAAAACCAAATTTGCTTCAGGAGAAATATTACCTACCCCACCCCCCCCCAAAAAAAGAGGGTGATTGTCCCTGAGTGAGGAATAGGGCAGGGCTCTGTTCTTATCATTCCAGGAGAATCAAAGCATCCATTCAAGGAACCCAGGGACAACTGGACAACGGAAACCTCAGCAGAAATCAGAATCAGACACCAAAAGAAGACGAGTGACCCAGATGATTCAGCCTGACAGATTCCCTCAATAGATGTCTCCATCAAAAGCCTACAACCACAAAAACTCAATATCGCTAAGACCGTTCAGCCCTACACAATGCCCCAGCCAGAACCTCAGTAAAGCCTGGAAGTTCAGCTTCTGCCTACAAACTCCTTAGGTCATCTAAACAGCTGAGAACAGAAGGACTGAACATAAAAGGATTGTATAAACATTTTTAACCATTTTTCCATTTTGGTTTGGGCCCCAAACAGGTTTACTATGACCCAAATCAGCAGGAAGTCATTTTAAGAGAGCGACGTCCCATACCCAGAGGGTGGGGAGGGTGTTTCTCCGGCCTCCCTTTTTTCGGTTATTTGAAGGACAACTGAAAACACTGTTATTTAGGGGAAGAGATTACAAGTTGTTAAATGGTCCTGTTTAATGGGTTTTGGAGGTTAGACCCAGGGTATTCCTTCTTTCCCTTTTCTGTATCCTTCTTTATGTCCTATGTAGGAATGCACGGACGAGAGAAAAATCGAGACACAGCACAGGAAGGATCAAGAAGAAAGGTCACATTATTGAATATGCCCTTATACCCTTGTATACTGATACAAAATTAATAGTATATTTGGCTAAAGTGGTATTGACCATTGTTTATTGTGCAAAAATAACATTGTATTGGTCTACGTCAGTATTGATATTTGTATATTGATACAAAACTAAGATTATAGTTGGCCACAATGGTATTGACCCTTGTATATAGACGCAATATTAAGATTGTATTGGGCCGCATAGGCATTGATCTTTGTATATTGATACAAAATTAAGAGTATATTTAGCCACATTTGAATAGATCTTTGTATATTGATGCAAAATTTAAGGTAACGCTTCCTAATGGTATCGTACTTAGAGATACTTAAAAATGAAATGTGAAATTTTGGCCTCTTGATACCAACCGTCTTAAACTGTTTAGGATAGTTAAGAAAAACAAACTCCTAGTCATGCATACATGTCACCTTGTTAGCTACTAAGACAGTCTATCACAGATATTCTCTAAGCTACTCAGTAATCAAGTTGTTAAGAGACAAGCAACATTTGCTTATCTAAATACAAGAGATAGATAGGGCATCTTCAAAAACCCCAAGAGATCTGCAGAATATGGCATTCAAAGATGTGGTCTTGGGCTGGAGAGATGGCTCAGCGGTTAAGAGCACTGGCTGCTCTTCCAGAGGTCATGCCTTCATGAGTTCAATTCCCAGCAACCACATGGTGGCTCACAACCATCCATAATGAAATCTGGTGCCCTCTTCTGGCCTGCAGATGTGCCTGCAGACAGAACACTGTATGCATAGTAAATGGATCTTTAAAAAAAAAAAAAAAAAAAAAAGATGTGGTCTTAAATTAAGATTTTTTTTGATATCGTGACATATCAGCTCCTGACAGCACCCCCTATTCTACTCCAAGTAGAAGAAAAGCATCGAAGAATCTCCAATGTGAGATGGTTGAATTAGTGGCAAGCCTATCTCTTGACATGTAAAAACTCCTTGCTTCAACTGCAGACAGACTGCTGTCCAAAAAGGACAAAACTTGGTAGCAGGGAAGTCGACAGCCTAGCTCTGCCAAGACAGGGTAGGTTAGTCCTTCACAATCCCTGCTCTACAATAAATGTCTGTCAGAGAAACAGGACCAAAAGGCTGAAGACTGATGCTGCAATGTATGGAGAGAAAATGGGAACTGTCCAGGTAGTCACTGGTTTGTCATTTCTTAGTATTGGAAGCTGCAGCCCCTGCACTTCCTATACAATCAGATATATTTATCCTTCTCAGCTCTCTGAGGTGGTTGAAGAATAGACAGCTTGAGTCTCATAGCTAAATTTTGAGTTGTTTAGGAATCAAGAGGGCGTTCTAGATCTAAGAAGATGGTTATAATAGTGATGCAAGTTAGTATGAAAACTAAGTCAGTTATAGAACTTTAAACTCATGGAGATGGTTAGAAGGTAGAAGGTTAAACTCAGGGGCCAAATATGTATGAACTGGACATTGGGAAGGTATACCGGGCCATTTAACTCTCATAAATGTGGCATATTTAATTCTGCTGTTTTGTATAGAATTTACTGTTATAAGAGAAAGAACCATTTGTTGGAATGAAAAGAGAAGCTGTTGGGGGGGGGAAGAGGATGGAAGGGTGGGACAGGAAGGGGGAATAGGGAAGGGTTTGCGACTGAGATGTAACTTGAAAAAAAAATAAAGTACCTATTAAAAAAAAAAAAAGAAGATGAAAATCCCTGGAGGGTTGATGGTGAAATTCCACAGATTCAGTCCTCCTCAGCTCTCCTCTATTGAATACTAACTCTTTATTCTCCATTACTGTTTATATTCCAGTGCAAGAAAAGGGGGCAGAAAGAGCGGAATACCAGAGGCTTTTGGCAAGATACACTCAATGAATAAATACTGCAGTCTTCCCAGAAGCAAGCCCAGGTCCCACAGTCAGTGAGCGCCATGTCGGCCACCTTGAGTGAGAGTGTTTTAGTCATCAGGCTGAGCTCTAGGGAGTGGACAGCAAGCATCACAACTGCATTTGCAGGAACTGGCGATGTAGGTAGCATCCTGTGTCTGCAAAGGTACAAATGTCCCCTCTTTCATCTTGAGCTTACTTTATGTGTAAGTGCAGCTTCCACAGTCTTGCTATGTGTTCTATCTTCATGATCTTCTGTAAGGATTTCCAGCCCCTTTTCTGGTGCATTCTCATGCCTTGTTCACCCTGCCTCACCTATGATCTGAATTCATGATTCTTTCTTTTGAGCCCTTTTCTCTAATCCAGTTATAATGGAGAAGCTGAAAATAACAGCCACAAAAGTATAGCGGAGAAGAGATTCTTTAAAGACTCACATTCAAAAGACCTTTCCGGCGCAGGCGAATGACAAGTGCTGGGAAGGAACTACTGCAGACACAAGTGTGCCTTTCTGAGCAAGTGTGTTGAGCAGCCCAACAATAAAATGAAAAAAAAGGAGAGAAAAGAAAAAAAGACAGAGACATATATGACTTCAGAGAGCACTCACAGATGCTAACCTGTAAACTCTGCAGGTGGTCCTGAGTGAAGGATCTAGTAACTCAGCCCTTCTGGAAGACTGTCACCAGCAGCAAAGGCCCATTGTTAAAGCAAGCAAAAGGGTGGGTTATTCTTGCCTCACTTTCCCTTGCTTCTAGGCACATCCTCATGATTCTTTGTAGTAGGAAGAATCTGCCCTTCCCTAGGATGCCCTAGTCGTTGGAATGTGGTGGTGCATTCATTACTTTATGCAAAAGGCAAAATGCAGAGGTAATTAACTTCAGGGAATGACACAGGGACATAGTCTGGGCCCCACAAAGTCACACTAATTCTTAAACGTGGGAGAAGGAGGTGGGAGAAGGATCCAAATCAAAGAAGGATATGACAGAAGAAAACTAGAAGCTGGGATGAAGGAGTCATGAGCTCAGGGGATCTAGCAGCCTCTGCAAGCTGGCAAAATGAGGAACTGGAATTTCCCACAGTGCTTCCCAAAGAATGCAGCCTGTCAAGGCTTTGACTGCCATACTGAGGCTTTACTTGGACTTACCCACAGAACAGACAGTTAAGTTATATTGTATGAAACCACTAAACAGCAGCTATAGGAAATGAATGGCAGCACCCCACCTATTAGTCCTCTCCCCACAATGTACTGACTGAGTGTCACTGTACCCCCACCCCAATGCACTCTTCTCTCTCAAACCTGTGTGGTTTCATGGCACAGGAAGTAGAATTTATCCCAGCCCTGAGTTTGCATGCACCGAACAATGTCTCAAATGATCCATTCCAGCTGGAAATTTGGGCAGATTCCTTTCAGAAAATGTGTTTCTTACAATATCAAGATGAAATTATTTGATTTAAATGCATTATCCAGAGTTTTACCTTTGTAAAAATGTTACTAGAAAAATATCAGCACAAAATAGCACTCTGTTTAAAGAGCGAAAGAAATCCTGTCCAAATAAAACAGAATCATAATTATTAATGGTAGATGTGAATTTAGGTACAATGGAGAGTTGGTCGCCATTGACCTGTGGGAGAGAAAAAAGGTAAACAGTAGAAAAACAAAGATGACTTTTAAAGCAAAGTATTTGGCCCAACAGCTGGAAAATGGGGTTCTGGTTATATTGTGGAGTTAAATAAATCCCGACTGTGAAAACAAATCTAAGTGTTACATAATGGCCCATGAAATCTCCTCAGTGGAGGTCACTGGCCCAAGAGGTAAGGAATTTGCTAATGCACACACAATCCATTCATCTTCACCATTTCGCACTCAAATGGAAATGTGGCAGTTGCTAAGTTTTGAGCCACTAGAAAATATCTAAGACACAAACAATCACAGCATACACCCACATATATACCACACACACCATAAACATACACATACCACATACATACCACACTCTACACACCACACACACACACACACACACAACTACCATAAATGCACACATACACACCATAAACACACACACACACACCACACACCACAAACACATGTACCATACACACACACACACACACAAATCACACATACCATAAACACACAGACCACACATACACACAGATACACACACACACACACACACACACACACACACACATTATTGTAATTCTGAAATTTCCTCACTTTTATTGCAATTGTTCATTAGGTTGTCTTTTGTGTTGTGTTGCATGTTGCATGGTATTGGTATCTTCAGACATATCAGACATTGTGTTGTGTTGTGTGTTGCTGTGCTCCAACTCCAGCACCTTCCCAGCCCTTAACAAAGCCACCAAGCGTTCACAACATGGAACCTGAGTGCTCCTTGTGCCCCTCTCACTGTGGAGCTGGTATTGTCTCGCCACTTTAGCATTAACAGCATTTTCATTACTGCCTTGTAGCTTCAAATGAAATGATAGTTTGGAGCTGAATATCTTTAAGGTCTTTTCCAACTCTGCGATTCTATGGTTTTTTTCTCAGGAGGAATATTGTTTTCTCTCAAGTTTCTTTTTTTTTCCTTTCTTCCTTTTTTTTTTATTATTGTAGAATGCAGCAATGACTAACAGTTTGGAACCTTCCCCCTGACAAGTTTGTTTAATAAAAACAGTTCTCCTAAGAGCATCCTGATTTTTTTTCTTGCCCCTCAGTTATTAGTTCTAAACTCCAAATATATCTTTCTAATCAAAATCACCAACTACCAAAAATGTTGCCATATACTTGGGATTGGTGTGTGGGGGTTTGCACATCCAGAATTTGGAAATGCCAAATACTTCCAGAGGTAAAGCATTCTGAGTCAACATCAGAAAGCCTTTTATGAGCCCAGCCAGAGCTACCTTAAAAAGCACCTTCCTGTCCCCAGTGTACATTTGCGCAAGGCAGGTAAAGCCAGTGTGCTAAGAATGATGGGGAAACCTCTGTGGCTTCACTTTAAACAATCATGCAGCACACCTCGTTTCTCCCAGTCCTGCCTATAAAGCAGGATGAACAGTAAACTCTCAAGACTGAGGAGTCACTAATAAATGGAGCTTACCCCACAGAGGTGCGAAACAATAGCAATCACGCAGCAGTCCCTGAGAGGTGACAGCTTCCAATTGCCAGTTTTCCAGAGACACTCTTCTCATTACCAGGCAAAAGCAGACCCGTTAACTCAGCCAAGATCTATAGGTTGCTGCAGTGATCTCATCGGTCTGTGTCCCCAAAGAGGACTCAAGCAGGTGGTGCAGAGAGCAGCAAGCTGACATGTGGAGACATATTGCCAAGCATGCTGATCCACCAGCCTGGCTAATTTCCCTTCCACTTTGAGAAGAGCAATTATTTTAAATTGCCATAAATCGAAATGACTTTGCTCTTGCCACTAAAATATAACAAGTCTATAAACTATAATATAAATGAGTATTGCCTGACATTTTGATTTAAAAAAAAAAAAAGGAGTTGTATGTGAGAAACAGAGCCCAACCCGCTTCAGTTAGAGTTAAGATGGCAGCCCCAATCAAGGCTTCATGGTATCAAGGTGGGGTATAAACTTCCCACTCTTCTGGAAGGTTGTATAACAACGTATCTTTGTAACTTTGTTTTTCAAACTATCTAATTCTGTCAAAAATTCTGTTTTATAATGAAGGGAATATGTTCTGGGTACAAAAAGAAGGATGTTAGAAAGCTCATGTGGGATGTGAGGATGTGGTATGGGGAATACTAGGGAAGTCTTTCCCACTATCAGATGTTTGTGTGAAGCCAAAACTAGAACTGAAGAATGCCAGTTTTGAGGTCAGGGAAAATCTACCTTCCCAACCTCTCCAGGGCCAGAATGAGGATTGTTTCGGCCAAATATTCTTCATAGCTAAAACACATCCAGAATTCCAAATATGGAGTTCTAAGGGGAAAATTAGTATTTGGATTTAGAGTTAGTGCCCCTGGAGGGAAACAGGACATTGATTTATGAAGCTGAGCAAAATTATGACCAGCAGGACTATTAAGAATATGTTGCTTGAGTGAGCTTTGGCTAATTTGGGCTGTGGTTCTGGAACATTCCAGGGCTTTGATTTTTGACTCATGAGGTCCTAAAGTTCACACTCTAGTTAATTTTAGAGAGGTTTATATTTGGGCTTGGGCTATGAAATTGACCGAGAGATGTAACAGTTAAACACAGACAACATTCCTCCTCTTTTGTGCAGCTAAACATGTTGCCTAATTTGTGAGGATCCAACTCTTCCCCGACGTAATTAGACCATGGGGTACCTGGGGGAGTCAGACGCATTTTTTTCACTTGATATTTGAGAGAAAAAAAAACCAGAAAACAGAAACAAAACCAAAAACTGATCCTTTAGCTACATGTGTTAGGAATCTATAGAATAACCTAGTAGGAAATGGTCCCTTGCCTTAAGGAGTCACAATCTAGTGAGGAGGTATATGCCTAAACAATGAATCCTGTGTGAGATAAAGGAAGGAATAAGGATAAGGCCTGGGGGAAAGGCTCCTGGGGCTCCTGGGATGCTTCATTTTCATGCAGATCCCATCTCACTAGGGCAACTCTTGCTTTGCTCATCTCTTAGCAACCGATCTTTACATCTTTGGTTCCCGGGGCTTCCTACACACCATTTTTTTTCCCATGTCAGGTCCTGGTTAATTTTATTCACTTCTTTCTCCCTTGTGCCCCAGCAGTGTTGACAAATAGGTGGACTACTATGAATTAATGCCACCTCTGAACCTAGTTGGAACCACTACGGAATACACCCTTTAGGCAACAAATCCCTTTCCTTGAGTTGTAAGAGCGTCCTCACCTGAAGGCCATGCCTTTCAGCCAACACTTTGTTTGCCCTTCTCCCACTGGATTTCTCCTGTAAGGGCCTCATGGGGTTCCTGGCATGTGCAGGGTCTTTGGCATGGTCTGGTCTGTGCTGTATCTGGCTGTTCCACTCTATTAGTCAAGAGTGCCCAGTCCCTCACTGGAATGCTTCTCTGCTACTATTATTTGAGGGGAGAAACTGTCCCCACTATTGACACATTTTCTGCACTTGCCCATGTACAACTTTAGTTTTCTATCTAGACTATTCTAATAACCAAATGTGATTTCAGATCGTACACCCACTTTCTCTTCTCTGACTGACAATGGAATCTAACAGGTATCATACTACCCCAGGCCCCAAAATCACTTTCTCCCCCAAAACATGAAATCTTTATCTGATATGATTCACTGAGTTAGAATAATATGACCATTCTTCTAGTCAACTTCTTTCTCCTCCTCTTCTTCCCCCCCTTCCTAAACTCAAAGCCATCAGTCAGCTCTATGTTCACTACTTTTAAATAAAATGCAACTCTTTCCTCCATTCCTTTGCCATTTTTTTAATCTTCATGTTAACAATGCTAAAGCCATTGGATCCATATCCTGAGATCTAAGCCAGCCTGCCTCTGAACATGTTCCATCCCTAAGTATCAGGCTATAAAACACGAACGGAGTTACCCTTCCCAAGTACAGCTCAGTTATCCTCAGCTCCACCACTCCCTTACTTGAGAGCCCCACTGAGAGTCAAAATCAAATCTAGTCCAATGTGCAGTGATATTCACTACATAAACCCAGCTCATTTCCCAGCCTCCTTACATCTCCCCATTTCCTCCCAAGACTTTCAACAGCTTCATCTTTAGACAGTCCAAGGAAAAGATCACTGAACTATAGCCTTTCAAGTATATCCTAGACCCTGACACAAGCTCCACCTCCACACGTGCTGGAAAAAGACAAGCAGCTAGCTGACCCATGCATGCTGCTTGGCTCCCACTTAGGCCCCTGAGGCTCCTTCGCAGCATATAGCATAGTCTGAGTCATTATGCAGCTCTGCTAGGAACACTGCCATCTTGTGGCCAGAATAAAAAGTGACAAGCAAAGCTGCCCTCTCTCAAAGACAGACCCTGAGAAAACGAGGTTGGTTCCTCATTATTCCCTTTGCCCAGGTCTTAATACGAAGAAGTTATAAAACTTTATTTCCTAGCTCTCTCTGTTGTAGAGACCTATTGATCAATATCAAAGGGCTCATTTATTAATTTATTAAAGCCCTTACCAGATTGCAGGTCTCTCAGTGGTCCAGAAAAGTCCTTTGGTCTGATATTTTAAAGAGTGCTATGTGCTGTCAGCCCTAGCAGAGACTAGCGGGTGCCTACTGTTGCCTGATACAAACCACAAACATGGCCCACAGAGGTCCTCTGTGCTACTTACTGGAAGAATGGTGAATACTTGGTCTGCAGGCATGGTGACAAGTTCAAACCTGAAGGAAGATGTAGTGTTTCTGAAAACAGTCATTGAATGGTGAGATGTCAATTACATCTTGAAATTACTTGCTCCTCAACTCACAACTGTGTCAGACCCATCAGTATCACCAAGATGGATACAGTAGATGATGAGGCAGTCCAGGGAGTCTTGGGAGCCAGCCCTTTGACTTGCTGACTCTGACGTAGTCTGCCAGGGTATTGGTGCTCATGAGGAGCAGGACAAAAGAGTCAAGATGTTCCCTAGATAGGCTGCTTAGCACACTGCCCCAATCACTCAGGACTCAAGTCCTGATGTGGTCGCTTTCCCTCTCAAGAACTGAGAGAACCTCAAACGGTCTACTTGGAGGGTAGACCTGTGGACACGTTTGGTCATAATCTCAGGGATGGAGCAGATGGACCAGGGCCTTTCTGGGGATGGACCTAGTGGAGTGTGAAGACTTAGCTTAAATCACCATCTTTGGACAGTCTGTGTACAGGATAGAGTGAAGAGCATTCCCTTTAACTAGGCACAATGGTCCAAAGGACACCATAACCAACGAGCTAAGAAGGTGAAGCATCCCACAGAGTGAGGGTCAGCTACTCCTGTTGGGTCCTCCCAGCAACATGTTTAAGGTCAGCCTTGCTTCTGCTACTGAGTTTGATCTTAATCTCAGCAATAATTTTTTTCATGCCTTCAAGGATAAAGATTTTTTTGCAAATATCAGCTTATAGGCGATTCTAATATAGAAAAATAATTTTTCATCTGACAGAATAAAGATTTTTGGTGACATAAATAATGCAAATTTATAGAAACTTTGGAAATGTAATAAATCAAAAATACATTAATATTCAACCTATTGAACATAGCTTAACCTAGGCTTCCACAAACAGGCTGAGAATGTTGTATTACACATACACAATTGAACAAAAATCAGTGAATTAAAACCCTATTTTATAATAAAGTATGTAATATCACATGAAGCTTATTAAATACAATATGGTGGACAAGAAAGCATAGCACAGGGCTTGGTCCTTTCTCCACATTGTCATGTTTGTGACTGAGGGCTGCCACTCCCAACCACTGCACATCACTGGGAGAGAGGCCAGCCTTGAACTCACACTCTCACTGCCTCCACCTCAAGAGGGTTGGGGTTAGAGGTCTGCACCCCCCACCACCACCCACACACGGCTTTAGAATCCTGAGTGTTCAAGGATAATGAACAGTTGAAAACATATGCCACTCCACAGCAAGGACATGCTGTAAGAAATCAGTAGGCAGCTGGGTCATTGTGAGATGTCACAAATGTGATCACAGGAGCTGAGGCAACTCCCAGTGTCCCTAGGGGATATGATCTATGGCATGCTGCCTTGTCTGCCCTCTATCTTCACCAAAGTCTTGCAGCATGGTGCCTAACCACATTTTTCAGAGAGGTTTGGAAAGAAGCGCTGTAAGCAGAGGGGTGACATGACTTGTCTGGTGACATGTCAACAGTAAAACTAGGCCCATCCCCAAAAAGGATCACCACGGGGCAAACACCAAACTCCTAAGTCCTTCCTTTTAACCTTGAAAATAAAAAGCAACGTTGTCTTCCAAGTTGTTTAAAAGCAAGTCTGTTCTAAGCACTGGTTCCCCATGAAGGAGAGCTAGCCATTTCTAAGGAACGCTGCGACCACCAGAGATGTTCAGCAACAGCTATGGACTAAACTGTTAAGGAAATGTCACCAGTCATTCTGGAGCCCCTGTATCTCATGTGACATGGTAGAATACATGCTTTACAAATATTTTTTTTTCCACAGAGTCAATAACTATTTACCAGTTTAGGCTTCAGAAATAAATCAATATTGGAAAATAAGTCTAAGTGGATTCATCAAGAAAACGATTAGTAAGTTTGAGATTGCCCCTTGGTCTAGTGTTCTGCTTGGATTTTCTTTCGATTTCAGGACAAAAGCAGCAGCTTCGGCTGCAGCGGCAACTGTGACCAAGTGGCTGGAAAATGCCAGAAGGAAACCAGGCCCCACTTTCTCTCGCTTTCCCCTCAAGTCCCTTGAGTATCTGTTCCACTAGACTCAGTTGACTGAGTTCCACTTGCTTGCATGGATTCCTGGGAAACCCAGGATAGTTGAGGACTGTTCTTCCTATGAGGCACCCCCACTGGGATATAGCCAAAGTTTGGGATTCTCATGAATACTGAGTCCTCAACTCAAAAAGAAAAAGAAAACACACACACACACACACACACACACACACACACACACTCTTCTTGCCTGGTAGATGTTAAGGCCAAATACGCAAACCAGCAGGAGAGTGCAAAGACAAACATATGAAGATGTTGCTTTGTAGGTGCTGATAGGTTAATATAAGTTAGATTTAGTGAATACCTAAGTT
>CAJQZJ010032773.1:7252917-7264825 GCA_907164525.1 Lophiomys imhausi
TCCTGACGACTGAGGACCTGCCCCAGAGACTGTATCATTCTAAAAGGTTATGAAAGTAGTTGTTATGATTATCAATAGGTTTAGTGGATAGGTTAAAGGGGTTGTAGGAATTTATAGGATTAATAGTTAAGAAATTGTTGGTGTTTGTTATAAGTGAATTTAGTAATAAATAAGTGTTAAATAATAATTTAAAAGTTCGGTTACATTGCTTCACTCTCAGAGCCAGGGACAGGTGATCTGAAGACCAAGACCATTTGCTGGAAAGACCTCTTTAATCCTACACGCCAAGGCCAAGGAGGGTCTTCAACTGGAACCCCAGGAGGCTCTTTGAAATGCTGATTTTGTACATTTGATCATCAGCCATCCTGAAGAAAATCCCAGCGTAACTCCTAGATAAAGCGACAAGCCGTTCAGTCCCCTTGGCAGTATAATTTGAAGTGACAAGGTACTTTTAAAAATACACAAGATTGTCTTTCTAATATGAACCTCAGCATGGATATTGAAAGTCTTTAATGTGCCCAACAGCCTTTAAGTTTAGATAGGACTGGAAGCTGCCAGGACCCAGAAGAAGAGTCTCTTGCCATTCTTCATCTTCCCTAATTCCCTTGTTTCTCATTTGTGCTGATAACCAGCCACCTCTTATCTCTATCTCAGGCAAACAGCCAAGCAGACAAGGCAAAGTCAGTCCTCCCTGGATATGCTGTCAGCAGCTAATTAACATCCTTCCGGACTGAAGACTTTTCATTTCCTGTCTTCAGATGGGAAGGAAACGTGGTAAAGGAGTCTCTTTATATGGTTACATCAGCTGGTCTGTAAAATGGATGTGATAACTCCAACTGTCTGTTTTTCAGAGTGGTTATAGCACTGGGTAGGGCTGCCGTCCTGGCCCTCAGCATGCACCTTAGTGGGGTGCCCAAGTTTTTCTGTATGTCTGCATAAACCCAGTGCTCTTGCTTGGGGAAGAACTGCAGGCATACTCTAGTATAGCTTAGGGGGTGCTGGTCTGGGTAGCATTGTTTCTCTAAACCCACAGCAAAGCTCCTTCACGCTCACACATGCACATTGACTCCTACCTGTACATTCCTTTGCCTGCCCACATAAGTACTCTTTGCCAAGACCTATTATCTTATTTCTAAGATTTTTTTTTTTACAAAAACTGTGATGTGCAAATTAGAGATTTGTCTAATTAACTATTGTCAAAAGCTGAAGTTAATTTTCCAAATAATTATATTTGGTTCTATCTCACATGTCTTTTACTATTTTGAATACAGGTTGCTTGTTTAGGTAAAGGAGACCAATCGCAGAGCCTTCCACTTGTTAGGTGACTACTCTACCACTGTGCTAAGTGCTAAACCCTGTACATATGTTTGATGTTCAACTTGCTTTCTGCCTTTTTTAATGCAGTGTGTGAATGTGTGTGTGTGTGTGAGAATGTTTGCATGTACGTGCACAGGTGCATAGAAAGCAGATGACAACCTAATGTGTCATTGTCCTCAAGAATAATATTTACATGTTTTTGTGACAGGGTCTCTTATTGGCTTCCAACTCAGCTATTTAGGCTAGACTTCCTGGGCAACCAAATAAAGAATCCTCCTGTCTATGCCTCCTCAGTGATGAGTTTACAAGCTTGCACCATGCCTGACATTTTTATGTGTGTCTGGAGATCTAAGTCAGGTCCTCATGCTTCTGAAAAAAGCATTTTACTAACAAGGGTATCCCTCATTCCTACATTCGCCTTTTAAATAAGATAAGCTAAACCTTAATCTCTGGGAGTCTGTATGTCACTATGACATACTTTGGGATGTTCTTCCTACATCAACCACCTCAGATTGAGTTTTCTAGGCTTTCTTTCTTTTCATTTTAATGCGCCTGATTGTTTCTCGGGCCACTTTGTTGCTCTTGGTGTGACCATTCTTAATCATTTTAGCCTTTCGTATATTCTGGATTAAGGTTCACATAGCTAAAGCAGGTGATTGTTTTGTGCTTGCTAGCACAAGCAAAGACCTTGATGAATATCCTAATTTATGGCTGCCCTGATAGTTCATGCTTTTACCCACAAGCTGAAGAGGAGTCTACCTTAATAATTAGAGAACACAACTTGGAAATGTGACTTGTGGTATAAAGGCTGACTAACTTGCCCATGTCTCAGTGTGGTATCTCCATGAGCAAGATTCAAAACTATCCTTAAGAAAAATCATAAGGAGGGCTGGAGAGATGGCTCAGCAGTTAAGAGCACTGGTTGCTCTTCCAAAGGACTCAAGTTGAAATCCCAGCACCCACATGGCAGTTCACAGCTTTCTATAATAGCTGGGCATGGTAACACATGCCTTTAATCCCAGCACCTGGGAGTCAGAGACAGGCGGATCTTTATGAGTTCAAGTCCAATCTGGTCTACAGAGTGAGTCCAGGACAACCAAGAATGTCACACAGAGAAACCCTGTCTCAAAAAACAAACAAACAAACAAACAAAAAAGACAAGAAAGAAAATCATAAGGAGCTGCATGGCTCACATTGCAAAAGTTTTGTCAGTAAATGATAAGGATCTAAAGCATTTTATTTATGATTCCACATCTGTGACCATAAGCGGAATGACTGGTAGCATTTCAAGAGCCAGCAAGCTCCTGAAGATAAATGTATGAATGTGTGAGTTTGATATGGTAGGAATAAATAAAATATTTAGCCTACACCTTCTCTAATGATGCTGACATCAACAATGGCCGATCTTCATTGTCAACCTGACTGGATTTAAAATAACCATGGAACACCAGTTTTTCCTCCCCGCCCCCCAGAGCCGATGTGACCAGCTGCCTGAGGGCCTTTTCATATACCTTCTCTCCATGATAAACAGTGTCCACTTAAACTATGAGCCAAAATAAACTCGTCCATGGGTTTTTTTGTCAGTCACTTTTTTACAGCCAAGAGAAAGATAACTTGTGCAGTAGCCTTCAAAATCTTGTGGCTCAGGTAGAGCTGTATACAACTCAATATGCCTCTTGGCCATCATGGCTTCATGGGATCAGGAACAGTTTGCTCCCATATATTATTGTAATTTAACTTTTGAAAGTAAGCTGTTGATGCTTCTCCTTTTGAATGCTCTGGAACAGTTTTGCATTCGCCATGATCTTCCTTTGAAAACTGTGAAAGAGTTCGTAGTTAACACCATATGGTGAAAATGCTTTGTTGATTCTTTTCATCTGTTTTTCTGTTCTTTAGAGATATTTAGCATTCCCAAGAAGGAAGAAGTGTACAAGTCTGATCAAGGGCCCTAGAGTCAGATCACAGAAGGCACATCTCATTTCCTCAGGCTCACAGCTGAACCTTCTTTGTAACATCTCCCCAGAGACTTGACCTTCTCATCAGTCAAAGAGAACAGTGGCTACTTCCCCAAAGTCCTCTGAGCTTGTGAGAAACAAGTCTTAGAACCCGGCCAGGCAAATACTAAACCATCAGTGCCTGACAGTCATTATTGTCGTCATCATTGCCACTGTGCGTCATCTAGTTTGACCTGAAAATAGATGCATTTCTTGTATTCCCAGTGATTTAGGTAGTTTACTTCTGGGCTCTCCCCCCAACAAATTTATGAAGCAGATGGATAGGAAGGCCTAGAACAAAGACATCATCAAAGTGCTGACTTAATTTTCATA
Organism: Lophiomys imhausi; assembly: GCA_907164525.1. Taxonomy (NCBI): domain Eukaryota; kingdom Metazoa; phylum Chordata; class Mammalia; order Rodentia; family Muridae; genus Lophiomys; species Lophiomys imhausi. The sequence goes on from CAJQZJ010032773.1 coordinate 7,256,562, forward strand.
AATCTGTGATAGAAATAAACTAGAGAGTAAGTATTCATTTTTAGGAGTCAAGGTTTGTTAAAGTAGACAGAGAGTTGTGTTTCCATAGGACCAGTGAATGTAGTTACTGGGTTTGTGGGAAATATCATAGCTGTGCAACAGTTGATTATAGAAGGTGGGTTTATTGGAGAGATCATTGTGAAAAGAAGATTAGTCAGGAGTGAAAATACAATTTCTATCTACACACAGGAGAGAAGACAAGAGAAGGAAAGTGGAAAAGACAGCACCAAAGTACAGCAAGTACATCTTGACCTGTCTCAGTCATATCACCAGCACCTAAATCTCAAAACAAGCAGTATTGAAACCATGTATTTGCGACTTTTCTGTAGCTTTGATAAAACACTATGGCCAAAAGCAACCTAGAGAAGAAAGGGTTTATTTGGTTAACATTACAGAGGGATAACAGTCCATCATGGTTGAGAAGCATATCTGCAGGTTGGCATGGAAGCCTAGAGCTACATCTTGAACCACAAAGCACAAAGTAGAGCCAAACACAGGAAGTAGTGTGAGACTTTTAATCTCAAAGACTGCCCCCTAGGGACACACTTCCTTCAGCAAGACTATACCACCCAAACCTCCTCAAATAGTATCACCAACTGGGGACCAAGTGTTCAAATGCTGGAGACTGTGGCGGACATATTCTTTCAAACCACTGCTCTCAAATAGTTTGCATCCCTAAAAGCTCAGGAGGTCTATAAAAACCAGGAAAAGATGACTTCCTAGTGCACACTATGGCATACCTGATTATAAGATGAGCCACAGCAGAGAACAGAGACTTTCTAGGGCTCTCACACAATGCATGACAGCATCTAGTTGTGTGTGAGAGTCAAGGGCCCTGAAAATAATCTACTTGTGTGAATTGAATGATTGAATTTTGTTTACTAGCAAAGAGTTTTGTGTTATTGATGTTCTTTACACTTCTGGGGGGCTGAAATGTTTGAGAACTAAGTTGATTTGTGTAAAAGAAATTCTTGTCTTAGTCTTGTGAATGCTAATGTTGCTAACTGATTCTGGGAAAGTGAACTTGGCTTTCATCTCTTTGCTCTCAATTGGTGAACTTCAGATTAAGTTATAGAGGCACAATTGCAGACCTGCACCTTTGGGCCCTCTGCTAGCTCTGTGCATCTGGCTTTTTTCTGTCAGGGTCCACTTTTTTTGTGTTGTAGACACATGGAAGGGAACTATCTTAAATCTACACTGGAACTATGGAGAAACTCAAGCTTGATCTGAGTTCCACATATTTCCCTTGTTTCCTGAGCACCTCAGTGTGCGTCCTCCCTACTGGCACTGCTTCCTTATGATATGACACAACACATCAGGAGCCCCTGAGGTTCTGAGAGTCCTTTCTTTTAGCCATTTCTTGTGTCATATACTGTGTCAAAATTTATTTAAATTCTTTCTGCCTCTACAATTAAAACTGCTCATGATAGCATCTACCTTCTCAAATTAAAAGGCCTCAAAGAAACTAACTATACGTGAAAACATTTTTGAAGAAAATATTTTCAGTTTCATGGAAAAGGAATTATCAGTCTAGAACAGGTGTTCTCCTCCTCCTCTTCCTCACCCTCCTTCATCTCTTTAGTTATTTAGGGAATGACATCCCATAGTATATTTGGAGGTGAGAGGACAACTTGCAGGTATGGTGGGAATTTTGATTTCTTTAGATACACGATTGTATTGAATGAATGTGTTTTTTTGTTTTGGTCTCAAGTATGGAATATGGGGGTGTTCTGTCCACAGTTGAAAAATAGACTCATGAGAGGGGCTTGAAAAACATCCTGATGGTAGAGCATGTGAAACTTTGCCTGCTGGAAACTGTCACATGTCCATTGAAGGATGGACTCCTTGGAGAGCACATGATCTTGGTCAACAGGAAGTACCTCCTGCAGAGGGTGTGGGGTTGGCCAATTGGAAAGCATTCTTGTGTGGATTTTGAGGTATAAATGGAAGTCCCAGAAATGTGGAGGGGCTTTTACTTAGCATCATTTCTCATCCCTTCTCATTGCTGCTTAGTATCAAAATACTCCAGACAATGCTTTGCCAAAACTTTCTGCTGCCAAGACTTGCTGCTGATCCACAGCCCAGGATGGGCTGAAGACCCCAGCTCCAAGCAGGGTGTGACGACTGGCACCACCACTGCTGCCAATACTGGAGCTGGGTACCCACTGCCGCTGCTGCTGATTCCCATCACTGCTGATACCTGTCCCAGTGTATGCTGTATGACTGGTCTGCTGGAATCCTGACAAACTGTCCCAAGGACCTACGACTAAAGACTAAAGAGATCTACATCTTCTGTCTCTATTAATATCCTTTCTCTTGTACCTCGTGTCAGTGGGTTGGAAGGTGGCTAGAGATATTAATATAGAAATAAAGAATTTTAAAATAGGCCTTCCTGCAGGAGTTGTTTCTCTCCTGCCATCATATGGGATCCTGTGATCAAATTCAGGTTGTCAACCTTAGCAAGGAAGCTGCCTTACACATCCTGTCAACTCTAGAACTCATTTTCAATAATACAGGATACAGTTCTTAAAATAAATGTGGACTTGGCTTAGCCCTGGAATCTAAATGAAAACCTTTTGCCTGAGAAGTCTCTGATCCATGCTATGTGGAGTCAACTGATATATCATTCAGAGTCTATGATCAAATAATCAATGCTACCGAGAATGAGCATCCACCGTAGGCAAGTTACAGATCACCCTAGGTGCCTGTCCGCAGATGAATAAAGAAAACGTGATCCATGTGCACAATATAGAGTATCATTTAGCCACGAAGAAGAACAACATTGTGTCTTTTGCAGGAAATGGACAGAATCAAAAGGTATTATGCAAAATAAAATAAACATACTCAGCCCCATGCATATTGCATTCTGTCACTCATACATAGAATCTAAGGGGTGAAGGAAAGAGTGAGTAGAAAGTGAATGCAAAAAGGAAAACAATTAGGGATGTGGAAGAGGAGTTCAAAATGGCAATTCATGAGGTGAATAAGATCAGAGTATATTGTATTAATGTATGTTATTATGAAAATTATATTAATTCATGTCATAATGGAACTCCTCATTTGTATAATGAAAGTACACTAGTAAAAACACTGGTGACTGCCGGGCATGGTGGTGCATTCCTTTAATCCCAGCACTCAGGAGGCAGAGGCATGTGGATCTCTGTGAGTTCAAGGCCAGCCTGCTCTACAAAGTGAGTCCAGGACAGTCAAGGATACACACAGAAATCCTGTCTCGAAAAACCTAAATAATAATAATATACTGACGGTTCATTTTTTCCAGAAAGACACTGGTTCTTCTGGGTTCCTGAAGACACTGAGAACCCTTATAGAGTTCAGCCATAGGATGCTTACCAAATGTGTGAGGGGTCCTTGGTCCTATCTTCAGCAACACTCACACACATGAAACTTGTGTAACACCACACACACACACACACACACACACACACACACACACACACACACACGTCTGGTCTCAGGCACTCCCAGAAGCCAAGAGACTCCACCTACCCTCCCCCATTCTCTACTCCTCACCATGACACCTGCCATACCTTCGGTGTCTTTCCATCCTGTGATCCCTGAGTCCTCCAGACACCCGAATCCAGCATAGAGGAGAGGTGACAGGGTGATGACCCTGTTGTTCAAAATCCAGGTGCTCTCAGTAAGGCAGTTGGTGTGTGACACTATTAGTACAGGAGGGATGTAAGCAAACATCCACTCACTCCAGATAGGAGGGAGATACCAGAAAAACAAACAACAACACACACATTTTAGAAACTCCCCTTCATGGTAAAAAAGTCAGCAGCCATCCTCATAGCTGCTCTGGACAGTGCCACAGAACAGACCTGGGCTGAGCAATGCAGCTAAAGAGCACTCAGAAGGTGGCATGTGTGTCTAAGGAACTGACTTTTAATTTTACTTTATGTTAATGTGGTCTTATATGGCAGTATGATATATATTTTTAAAGGTACTTTAGCCTTTCTTCTTCTTCTTCTTCTTCTTCTTCTTCTTCTTCTTCTTCTTCTTCTTCTTCTTCTTCTTCTTCTTCTTTTTCTGCTTTCCAGACATACAACTCCTAAAGCCCATTGGGACTGCTGAAGTGATGTGTATGTTAATGAGCTGACTCTTCTGGTGGCTCCTGGACAGCCTAAAGATGGATGCTTGTTGCCATGGAAACCACTCACAGGATTGAGAATTGGCACTGGAGCTCCATACCCCTATCCTACCTCAACAAGAAAAGAGGTGCCTGAGTCTGAGGTTGACTTTGATGCAATCAGATCATGAAACCTCCATAAAAACCGTAAAGGCCACAATTCAGAAGCTTCCAGGCTGGTGAGCTGTAAGGATTTAGAGGGCCGTAGGATGAGCCTGGCGAGGTCCTAGAAGCCTCTCATCTCTTTCCATCCTTTTTTCATACACAGCAACCTATGTTTGTCCCCTTTGTAATAAACTGACAATATGATCAGTAGACCATTTTCCAGAGTTCTGCTTGATGCTCTGGTAAAGGAGAAAACTGGAGGGAAGTCTGGGGGTCTTCTCTTTGCAGCCAGAATGTCCCACAGAATCTGTGACTAACCTTTTACTCTTAGCACCTGAAGTAGGGGGTGGTCTGCATCTAACCTGTGACGTATGAGGCTGTTTCCAGACAAACACTGGCAGGACTGAGTTGAGTTGACTTGTAGCCTGCTCTGTCAGTGTCTGCACAGGTTTGCTTGTTGTAGGGAGAAAAATAATTCATATGTTTTGCTGACATCAGAACCCATGAAGAGCCAAGAGAAATTTCGTGAGATTTTGCTGTGTTGTTTTTCCGGGAAAGCAGTAAGAGCAGCCCGGGTCCAGTGGATTTCCAAGCCTTACCTATGTTAATGTTGAGGTTTTAGAAAGGGCAAGTTTCCAAGAGAATGAGAAAAGAGATGCCAGGCTCCAACAGGGGCAGAGATAGTTGCCTCCTTTGACCTGGCTGTCGACCCTGTTTGGAGGCTTCAAGATCCTAGAGGCCAACACTGAGAAAATGGACCGGGGCTAGGACACCTCTTCTGACTCCCTGCAGACCCAGGAGAATTCTGTTCTATTCTTTTGTGTAATTGGAGTTTCTCCCTTCCTCTAACCAGCTTTGTGATAGGCAGAAGTGTTGGTTGCTAGGAGACTGAATTGCCTTTTCAAATAGTACTTTAGACAGAAACAATTGGTGTGATTTTCTTCCTTAGTAAAATGAAAACTGGTGAAACATTCACAGTGCTCTATTTTGTATGTCACGCTTTTGTACTTCTCTGTGTATTTGTTTTCACAATCATAGGTCCTTTCATTTGCTTTTCCCACACTGCAAGAAAGACAACAAAAATTGACTGCTCTCTCAGTTGTCTTTAAGAGAGAAAAGCATTCCCAGGCTTGTTCCCAGGCATGGTGAGGTGACATTTAGCCTGCTTTGCTCCCCAGGGAGTTGGCAATGAGAAGCAAGAATAATGTTTCGATAGAATTGAAAATCACAAACTGACACCTATTAAAACTTATTTATTTTGCGTGTAGTGGCTTGTTATTTTATGCAACTGTTTCTTGCTTTGGTTTTCTCACATTTGTAAAATTATGCAGTCTGACCAGATTATTTAGGGAGCAATGAAGCCACAAGTTAGACAAAGAATAAGTTGCTGACTTCCAAACACAGGTTCCATTACACAACAGTGGGAACAAGCAGTGTGAGCAGGCCCCCTTTAAATGTTTGAGCAGGTGTTCCTAAGGAGAAGTGGGAATGCACATGCTAATGCCAAAAAGGGAGTGTCAAGATGAGATTTCTCTTATAGTCAGAAATGCTATGCCTTGCATATAGTAAACTTTCATTAAAGACAAAATAATAATGGCAATGAACACAGCTTAGCTAATAAGGTTCTTTTCTTCCAAATCCCATAGCTTTTGCTTTAAAATCAAGTTGTCACCCTTTTTTTTTTTTTTTTTAACTTCCAGAACGCCTTGTTGTTCCTGAAGGTTGACTGTGCTGACAGACTGAAGCTCAAGGACTTACTTCTTTTGAACATTTGAGCAGTAGGAGAGTCCCCAAAAGAGGAGGGGGGCATTTCCTCCTCTTCCCACTTCCCCACTAGCTGAGAAATCAGTCTCTTTTTTGTTCCATTTCTTATAACATCTTTGTTTCATCTGTGAGCTAAGCTAAGTTCTTGGGGGGGGGGGGGGTGGAGAAGGAGCCTTGGTTGGGGCTTGCATGGAAACAATGAAAGAGAATGGTTCAAAGGCATCTGTTGCACCAGCTTTCAGCATGAAAGCGGCCACAAGTCCCATTTAGGGCCTCTCATCCTCCTCTAATTAGACTTGCCTTTCCTTAAGCGCCAGCATTCAAAAGAACATGCTGTTTTGTTTTTAACGTAGTTTAATACTCTTCTCTTTTAATTAACAGTAAGAATTCAGTTCTCCAGCTCAATGGCAGGATGCCTGTGATCCTGAAAGCTGTAGCCACAGACCAAGAAATGGAAGGCTGAAGGGAAAATTACTTTGAGATCATCAAGATGGAGAGTCCATTAGAACTAATCAGTTCAGTAGTCTTAGGATCCATGTTCTATTGCTTGCTCTATGCAATGTGTCTTTTAAAAAATATTGTGTGCCAAGGGCCTCAGAGTTCTCCTGGAACAAGAGTTAGAGGCAGCTGTGAGACATCAGCCTTGGACTCTGGGAGCAGAACCCAGGTCTTCTCCAAGTACAGCAAGTATACTTCACCGCTGAGCCATCTCTTCCTGAACACCTTCAGTTTCCACCAAGGAAAACGGACACGTTGTTGTTGAGGGAAGGTCTAATATCACTGCTTCTGATAGGTTGAATTCAATGCTGAAATCTGGTTACCGCCCCTTCTGAGGCATTCTCTTGATTGGTTAATAAAAGGATCTTATGGCCAATTAGCTGGGCAGAAAGAGTATAGGAAGGTGGGACTTCCTGAGATTAGACAGAAACCCTGAGCACAAACATGGAAAATCCCTCTCTTTCCACAGGGACACAGAAGGAGACAGGTCTTGAGAACACTGGAAGGTAATCATAGGCACATAACGATTTTGGATTAGGTCATCCGGGTTAACTCAGAGTAGCTAATTGAGAGTCTGTCCAGCTAAGAGCTAAGCGTTAAAACATTAAAAGGTCTTGTTGTATTTAATTATTGGGGGAAAGACTGTGGTGGCTTCTAGGCCCTCAGTCCAAGCAGTCCCCGGCTGTTGGACTTCCAGACTCCCGGACTCCCCTTGAACCCAGGCGAAGATTCTGCCAAGCTGCTGGTAATTCTACCAGCCTCATATAACAACTTATATTAGTTAACAGAGTTTAGGTTAGAGGTGGTGTAGGCTACCCTTAGTCCTGGGGCTCCTTCCCTAGGATAAATCAGGCAACTGGTTAAGGCACACAGGCCAGGCTGCCCGCTCCTCTGCCAAGCCGCTGGCTACTCTGCCCACCTATTCTTACAGTTTATACTTACTAATACTTACAATAATTAATTAAATTGCAGTTTCAGGTTGCAGTTTCACGTTGTGGAAGAGAAATTACACTCGAACAGTCCCTAGTATCTGCTCACCCATCTGCAGAGCTGTCCTGTTTCTGATCTTCTCACCCAGGGGATGTATGTGCTCACCTCAGCCTCTCTCCTTCTCTGCCCATACTGCAGGAATCACCGTCCTCTCCATGCCTGCCCAGGGGCATGAGTTCTGAGATGGAACCCTGCCTGATCCTCACTGCTCCTCCTCTTCCTTCCTTTACTCGCCTCTTGTAACCCTGGAAAGAGCAGCTGAAAGTGAAGAGCTCAATTCCTTGGAATTGTAAATGTTCACAGACAGGAATTCAGTCTACCAGGAGGGTTGTTTGATTTATTTTATTTTGCATAAAAACGACCGAAGAAGGATGGATTAAGCAGTAGTCAGGCTGGCCCAGGGTTTCCTCAGTGTGTTCTGATTGACCCAGGACTCTGAATGTGTTTTAGAAATTCTTCCCTCCTGAGTTTCAGATCATCAAGACACCATGCATAGATTCACCACCCAATAACTGATTGATGAATGAATAATTGCTGTCCATTGACTTGAAGCTCCTGGGCTGCCGATACAATAAGATTCCAGGGGTGTTATTTAAACAAATGAGTTTTCCTTGAAAAGGCTCCTTAGCCTGTGGGATTCTTAAATCAGTTTGGCTCATATCATAGATGAGGAGAGAGAGAGAGAGAGAGAGAGAGAGAGAGAGAGAGAGAGAGAGAG
>CAJQZJ010032773.1:7272172-7332590 GCA_907164525.1 Lophiomys imhausi
ACACACACACACACACACACACACACACACACACACACACACACACAGTGATCCAGGACAAAAATCAACCAGAGCTAAGGAATAGTTTGGGGTGTTATATGTTTGGAATGGGAATATTCTGATTTTAAATCAGGTAAAAAGTATGTTTTCTGACATTCCTTCATCTAAGAGGATTTTGGAGTTCCAATTGTTACTAAATTAAGGCCAAATAGAGAGTTCTTAGCAATATTCCTATTTGATACATTAAAACCATTAAACAATCAAGTTCCACTATATCTTTCAAAACAGATTTATTCATAAATATTACAGACTTGTAAAGGAACTTAAATACACTGCTCCATCACCCTTTGTGAAACAGTCTAAGGGCAACTGTACTGAGGAACAATTGACAATATGTGTGCATTAAAGTAGTGTGGGGTTTGGTGCATATACACTGTGAAATTATCAGTCTAATTACTATTACCATCACCTGAGAGAGATGTTGTTCTTTTAATGTCTGTTTTATGTATATGGGTTTTTCCTCTGTATGTATGTATGTATGTGTGTGTGTCGTGTGCATGCAGTGCCCACAGAGGCCACACGAGGGTGTCATATCCCCTGGAACTAGACTTAGAAAAGATTGTACACTGACTGCCACGTGGGTACTGGGAATTGAACCCAGCTCTTCTGGAAGAGGACCTGGTGCTCTTTATACTGAATTGTCTCTCCAGCCCAGTGGTCGCTATTTGTGTGGTAAGAATTCTTAAGATCTGTTCTCTTAGGTGACCTCAAGCACACCACACATTATTACTAGCTAGTTGCATTCACAGTGTGAGCATTCATTGGACTTTGTCATCTTACACCTTGGAAGTTCACACCCTGGCCCAGCACCTTCCTAGTTCCATCCCAGGGGCCTTCCAGGGACTTCTGGGCATATGTGAACATGCCTATCAGTAAACTGAAAGGGATAATTTCATATTTGGCAACAATCTACACATGCCAGAATTGCTCAGCCTTTGACATGTCTACAAACAGAGCGGAGAACATAAATGAAAGAACAAAGCCAAGAGAGAAGGAGACCGCTTGGCATTCTGTTACATGGAAGGCATCGTACATTTGAAAACAATTATTAAAGATCTAAGGGGCTTTTTGAGAAGACCGGAGGTTGAAATTGCTTCCCAGGGAGTGGAAGGATGGTTCCGTGGTTAGGGGCTCACACAACTCTTGCAGAGGACTAAAGTTTGGAGTTGAGCACTCATATTAGGCAGCCAATAATTGATTGCAGCTCCAGCTCCAGGGTGATCTGACACTTCTGGCTTCCTCCCGCACCTGCACTCATGCAAACCCATGCACAGATGTAATATATATATATATATATATATACACACACACACACATATATATATTTTAACAAATATTACTTCCCAGAGTAACAAAGCACTTAGACTGGAAACCACAACACAAAAGGACAAGAATGAACCACCCTCATCATTCTTTCTCTTTCAATTCTTCCTGTCTACCAGTGACCCAACAACATAAAGAAATACAGAGTGAGTTGCGAGAACAGTTCAGTGGTGGAGTCTTTGCTTAGCATCCTGAAAATGTGGGGTAGAAACAATTGAGTTAATTTGGTGCATTTTCCACTGTTCTGGCAAGCACAAAAATGCATAGGCACATATGAGCTATAAAATACAAAGTGTAAGTTTGGTGAGTTTGCATTTGAATTAAGTGCTTATATTTACATTTAAATGAACACTGAATAATGTAAAGATAAATGTTCAGACTCATGCTAATATTTATTTATTTTTGTTTAGAATGTTTAGCACACAGAAAACAGCATCAAGAAAAAAGGGGGAAATTTTATGTTTTAGTATCTACTGCTAATGGTACCTTCTGTCTGATTTGTAAACAGCAGGCCTTGAATTTTCATTTTGCTCTCAGTCATGTAAATTACGTAACTGATTTTAGTTCTAAATATTATGTGCTAATATATGTAAAATCATTTGGGATAATGTCAGGCATACAGCAAGTGTTTTATGAGCATTTTTTTTTTACCATTATTATCATTACTAATGTATTTAGAAAGACAAAATACATCTGCACATTGCTCTGAAGACAATAGGCACAACAAAATGTTAAAAGATGGTTTGTATAAATATTTCCTACTTATGTGTAGTTCATGAATGATATCTGGATACAATATGCTCTTTATGTAATCCCAAGCTTCTGTCCATTTTCCAAAAAAAAAAAACGTATTATTTACTTGAAAACTTTGTTTCTTAATTTCTGAAAAACTGAGGGAAAGATGGCTGTTACTCACAACATGGAAATGGGTATTTGACTTGCTTAATAAATTTGGAGTCTTAAATAACTTAGGGTCTTTCCTCTAAATGCATTAGAAACCATCTAGCATATGTTTACTGTGTGGTTTATACAAATGTATAAAAATCCATTCACTCAAAATCCACCAATGGATGGAGAGGCACATGGTAAACAAGGGGACAGTAATTAGCAAACAAAATGGAGCACTCCATGAGATAAGCTTCAAAGTGGATGAACCTTGAAAACATCGCCTAAGGGGAAGAATACAGTGACAAAAGACCAAAGTTCATGAGCCCACTCAAAGGGAACGTGGAGGACCAACATGTCCATGGGTGCCAAAAAGATAGATCAAGAAATGGGGCATGGGAGGGATGGCTAAGAAATGGGGAGCTTCTTTGAAGGTACTACAAATGCCTGGCAGGCTGGGGAGATGGCTCGGCAGATAAAGGTGTTTGGCACACAAGCCCAGGTATCCTGAGGAGAGTTCTATTCTGGGAATCCACAGAGGCAGGAGGAGGGAGTCAACCCCACCAAGTTGTCCTCGGCCTCCACATGGGTACAGATGCACACACGCACACAATGTAAATTGTAAATAAATATTTTCCAGATGTCCCACAACTGATATTGGTGATGGTAGCATAACTGTAAATTTACTAAAATCTATGGCATTGTGTATTTGAAGTGGGTGTACTGAACTCTGTGTGAATATCTCAATAATGTGGTATTTTTAATTTTTTAGTATTTTTGTATCCTTTGAGCATTTCATGCATGCCTATAATGAATTTTAGTTGTTTTGTTTACTCCTCCTTCTTTTGCCTTCCAATAGCATCCCTCTCTCTGTTCCCAAAGTTCCACTTCTTCCCAAGGCCTTAATTTCCTATCTTGATGGGTGTGACCCCGGAGTTTAATGAAGGTTGCCTGTGTAAGCATGGGTGTGAAGTTAATTACTGGAGTGCAGAAGGCTAACAGTGTCTACACCGCTGAAGACTGTCACTCTGTTCCCCATTCACCGCTAATGTCAATCATGGAGGGGGTTCATACTATCTTCCCCCAGTCTTATTTAGATCTTGTTGTGGGGCCCAATCCCATGTAGGTCATGTGCAGATTCCACAGCTGAAGTGCTATAATTTTACAAACAAGATATAAAAGTAGGCTGAACCAAAAAAAAAGTCTGCATTACTTTAAACAACCTTACAGACCAGGCATGGTCATTGTGCTATTACCAATCAAAAATATTACTAAACAATGGGATAATCTCAAAATAAATTTTAAAAATTTAAGAACATCCCCAAATAAGCGTTTCTGGACTGGTTTTTTAAATGTCTTCAAATTGTTGGATATTTTCCCAACTGATTTTCCTGTTGGCAGATATTAAAGATATCCCATATAACCAGTGAGATGAGATTTTTACTTCTCAACTCATTTACAAAATGGAACCAGTTTCAGCAGAATTACCATATAAAAGCAGTATAAATTCAAGAACAGTCTAGTGCAGTTTGGTGGTATACTGCACATGAAAATGGTAAAGGGCGGGGCTATGCTCGTTAACTCTACAATTTACTGTCAGCTTTTGTCTTTTGGTAATGTTACAAAGGTCAGGGTTATTGATGTTTGTAATAACACATGAACAAAAGAGACAGTGCATTTCTTCAGTGGAAACAATGAAGTAATGTTCAAACAGAGAGAAAGGGGATGATCCTAAGTACATTGGCTAAGAAAACAAAGTATTTAAATCTCCATATGCATTTCTAGAAATTATGACAAACCCACATGGTACAGCAAAGGTGAAACACACACCACACATACACACACACAGAGATATGCACACAGACACACACACAAACACACACACAGATAGACACATGGACATACACACACAAACATGCACATAAACAGAAACACACACACACAGACATGCACACACACACACACACACACACACACACACACAAACACACACACTCAGGCACAGGCACAAAAACACAAGGCCCATTCACAAAATATAACATTTTTCCTAAATAGTTTAATAAGAGTGTGGCATTAATATATTTGGCACATAGAATACTTTTAGGATTTTTTTTTTTTTGGTTTTTCGAGACAGGGTTTCTCTGAATATCTCTGGCTGTCCTGTACTCGCTTTGTAGACCAGGCTGGCCTCGAACTCACAAAGATCCGCCTGCCTCTGCCTCCCAAGTGCTGGGATTAAAGGCATGCGCCACCACCGCCTGGCTACTTTTAGGATTTTGACAGAGCCTGTTTAGGAAGAAAATCCCCTGGGGGGAGGCTCCTGGTGAGAGGAAGAAAAGTAATGAATGTTGGAGGACAGGGTTTGGCCAGAGGCTGTTGATTGCAGGTGGTAAAATCTCCTGGGGTGGGGAAGCAGTGGCCTGGGATGTTACAAGGCTGAGACCCTCTGTTCTGTACTGCCACCTCTGTCCTACAGAGGGGCGGGCCACCTCTAGCTCCAACTCTACCCAGGTTCTAGGATGGTTGGGCCTCTTATGTTAAGCAGGGCAGTGTTTGCACAGAACCTGTGGGCTCCATCCCATGTACTTTATCTTGACTGACTGTGCCTAAAGCCATGTAAATGTTACATAAACACTTGTTATAATGTATTATTTAGAGAGTAATAGCAAAGGGAAAGCTATATATACTTGGCATAGAGGCAGTTTTTAAACTCTGGTTGAGTGGATGGATATTTGATTGTGGAGCTGGGGACGCAGAAAGCCAACTCGTCTTCTAAGACATCTCATCCATTAATCCGGCCTCACATATATATTTGGTGAAGCCTAAATTTCTCCCCCGTTGCCACGATCCTGGTGGTTTCTACCTGCCAAACCCTTATTCAGAAAAATGAAGAACTAAACCCCTAACTCAGCTCACAAGGGCCTTCTCCAACAGGGCGCCATCTGCCGCACTAACTCCTCTGTAGTCCATACCCCTACCTCATTTTTTCTAGTTAGCAGCAGCCCTGGCTATCCTCTGAACCCAGAACATCTTCTCGTGCTCTGGGAATATCCTTCTCTTCCCTCTCCTTTCTCACTAAGCAGCGCTTAGTAGGGTGGGCAACCCCATGAAGGACTTTGAAGGCCTGTCAGAATGCCAGAACCTCCTGCACTCCATGGCAACCTGGGTGGGGCACTGATATGGCACTCACTTCTTGTTTTAGGACATGTTACATTGCTGTTACTACTGCTAAGTTTTGTTTGGTAGTGCCTACCCTGAAAGAATCACTCAATATATGAATGCCGAAATAGATCATCTAAATCAATCCGGAATAATTTTAGGCTGTAATTCTGCATGGAAGAGTACCGGCTATTTAGCTGCTGCCTGACCGAAACCTACCCTTTCATACTCTGCTCTGGGATGTGGCTGACGACTGGAAATTCAATAGAAGACAGACCCTTCCCAGGACCCTGGCTTCTCTCTCTCTCTTTCTCTCTCTCTCTCTCTCTCTCTCTCTCTCTCTTTCTCTCTCTCCTCTCTCTCTCTCTCTCTCTCTGTGTGTGTGTGTGTGTTTATTCCTTTCCCCCTTCTTTTCCTCTCCTATAAATAAACCTTTCTCTTTCCTTTTTAGAGGTGAACCCTGGTGGTGGTTTTTATTCCAAGTATAGTAAAGATTAAGCAAGTGAATTGAATTGCAGAATATGTCTCCATGAAGCTTCTCTAGAGAATTTCCCAGTGAAGTGAACACATGCCACAAAGGAGATTTACTAGACCGGCGGCTTACAGAACGGGGAGTAGGAGGTCCAGTGACAGCTAAAGTGTTGAAAAAGCTCAGTCCTTGAGGTTGGATACCTTAGCAGCCCCAATCTGGTGATGAAAGCCCGGAGGATTCCTGAAGAGTCATTGATCCTCAGTCTACATTGGAAACCCAAGGGATTTAGGCCCCATGTCAGCAAAGGAATACAGCAGCAGAAACAACAAGGTAGGAACACTCACCAGAAAGGAGTTAGAGGTGGGCAGGCAGAAAATAGCACTGCTCTCACTCAGATTTTAGATCTGATCAACACCCACACGCTCCTGTTAATCCTTCTAGGAAATATCCCCACAGACCTATGCAAAGCCATGACTGCTAGTTGTTTGCAGAGCCAATCAAGTTGACAAGCAACATGAACCACCATTAATCCCAACACAATTTAATTTTACAATAAATAATGAATGCTTCTTACAGAGTTCTGTGCAAACATTTGAACTATAAGAAGTTATTAAGCAGCTGGGTAGTGGTGGCACAAGTCTTTTATCCCTGCACCCAGGAGGCAGAGGCAGGCAGATCTTTGAGTTCAAGGCCAGCCTGGTCTACAGAGTTCCAGAACAGCCAGGGTTACACAGAGAAACTTTGTCTTGAAAAACAAACGAAAAAACAAAACAAAACAAAAAATAGTTATTAAGCTGGGTAATTTGTCTGTTATGTGGAAGACCTAATTCTAAAGTGCCAGCATTTTCAGTTACTCACCCCTATTCCACCTTCCAGCTTGTAGCTGCCTTTTTCTGAACCTTTTTAAGTTTCATGATTATACATAACAGACAACTGTTTGTGAAAACTTTTGCTACATAATACGGGATAGCACAAGGCACACTTTTAAAAATGTTCCTTCATGGAGCTGGAGAGATGGCTCAGAGGTTAAGAACACTGGCCGTTCTTCCAAAGGTCCTGAGTTCAATTTCCAGCAACCACATGGTGGCTCACAACCATCTACATTGAGATCTGGTGCCCTCTTCTGGAGTGAATGTGTACATGCCGGCAGAACACTGTATACACAATAAATAATCTTTAAAAAAAAAATGTTCCTTCAGTTGATACCTGGGCTTAACATACCAGCTGAGATTTTTATTAGGCAGGATAGGGACTCACTCATCTCCTTGTCCATGTCCTTTGTGGACTATGCAGGCTAATTTTATGTCAACTTGACACAAGCAAGTTATCTGAAAGGAGTGAATCTTAACTGTGAAAATGTCTCCATGTCAGATATAGCTATAGGCTATTTTTTAAAAATTAATCATTGAAGGGGGAGGGCCCAGCCTCTCATGGGTGGTGCCATCCCGGAGCTGGTGGTCCTGAGTTCTATAAAACAGGCTGACAAGCCAGGAGGAGCAAGCTAGTAAGCAACACTCTTCCATGGCCTCTGTATCAGTTCCTGCATCCAGATTCCTGCTCTGACTTCTTTCATTGATGAACAGTGATATGGACTTGTAAACCAAATAAACTCAACTTGCTTTTTGGTTATAATGTTTCATCACAGCAGCACAGAACTTCTCACTAACCTTAACCCTTACTACATATAAGCAATTTTGCTTTCTTCTGTTAAGATATGTTAGTCTCTCTAGGATGCTGATTTTCTTCCTAGTATTGGTTTATAAAATACATGCATAAGAAAATTGAAAATAATAGAAATGTATAAAGCAGACTGAATGCTCTCTGTAACTGTACCTCCCTTCACAAAGCCACTGTTATCAACTGATGTGACTTCATTAATTTTGAGTATCTATTAGCTTACAAAGATGCTTATACAGTTTTACATAAGTAGTACTTGGTAACCTTGCCCTAAGAATCTTAGTGTTTCCTTGCAGAGAATACTAAGAAATGTTTAAATGTCATAATCCATTAAATAAACTAGCCCTGTATGGACAGGACATTTGGGTTAGATTTAAGGATTAAAGAGCAAATGTGCAATACACTTGCTGAGTAGATGGTGTCAGTTACTCCTAGAAAGCAGTTTCCTAAAAATTTAATAGGGCAAAGGATTCAAATAGTTTCAGTCAGCTGTGGAAAACTACTCTTCGAAAGGCTGTAATGATCATACTCCAACTACAGCATGCAGGATGGGACTCGAGGACTTGAAATTGCTCAAACTCAGTGAAGCCTAACTTGGAATCATTTCCTGACAGGAGGTAAATTTTGAAGTCTTGACTGATGGGGAGCTAGGATCCAAAAGGCACAGGCTCTAAAACTCATTTACCAAGAGGCACAGGAACGTTAGCCCTTTTCTACATCATCCTCACAAGACTGCAGTCTTTTTTGCTACAAGTTCCACCTCTAACCCTATCTCAGTTATCTTCCCCATTTCTTAACCAGTTCTTGCTACAGAACACAACCCAAAGACCACATGACCTTCCTACAGACACACCATTATCTCCAGGAGATTCTTGGATCCAAGATACATCACCTATGTTCCCACACCTAGAGTCCTCCACTTTCTTATCTTAGAAAGTAACTTTGCTAGGGATTGGAGGTACAGACTCCTAGCAGATCATTTGCTCAGCTTTGTGAGGCCCTGGTTTGATCTGCACCATGGCAAACCAACCAACTTAACCACGTAGAACTCTGCACACTTGAAGGTCAGCTCAAATGCTTCTTGATGGATGACATCCTCAAGCCTCCCAGGAATTATGAACAGCTGTGTCTCCTGTTACTGCCCCCAGTTCCACTGACCTGTTACAGCAATTTCACAGCAAACTAAGGCTACAAGTCTCAGAGAGCAAATGCTTCTATCCTTTTGGGACCAAAATACAGTGCAGAACTTTGCAGAACAGGCAAACATGCTTTTGGAATAAGAGCTCAATCCACCCCCACCCTCTAAGTGTCTATGTAGCCCAAGATAATCTAGAACTCACTACATAGACCAAGCTATCTCAAACTAACAGAGAACAACCTGCTTCTGCTTCATTAGTCCTGGAATTAAAAGTATGCACCACTATGCCCAGCAAGAGCTCAGTCTTTTAATCCCAAATTATCAGTCACTATCTTAAATTTTCAAAGATTAAAAAAAAAAAGTGTTCCTCTCAAAACATCCTATAGTAACAGGGCAACTGATTTTGTAAATTTTTTTTTTTTTTTTGGTTTTTCGAGACAGGGTTTCTCTGAATATCTCTGGCTGTCCTGGACTCGCTTTGTAGACCAGGCTGGCCTCGAACTCACAAAGATCCGCCTGCCTCTGCCTCCCAAGTGCTGGGATTAAAGGCGTGCGCCACCACCGCCCGGCTCGATTTTGTAAATTTTTTAAAGATGATTTTCTAACAAAACTATCAAAATAGAGGTTTCCGAAATGGCTCAGAGGTTAAAAAGTACTGGCTTCTCTTCTAGAGGACCCAGGTTCCATTCCCAGCACTTACATGGTGGCTTAGAGCAATCTGTGACCCCAGTTCCAGGGATCTGACACCTTCTTCTGGCTTTCATGGGTACCAGGCACATATATGGTACACAGATGTAAATGTTGGCAAAACACCTACCTACACACATAAAAATTTAAAAAACAAAGAACAAAACACTGTCAAAATAACATGTGTTAGGAACAGCAATGGTCAATAAAGCTGCATTTTTTATATTTATATTTTACTTCTAAAACTATGAACTGTTCATTTTAGAAATAAAACACAGGTGAGGGAGATGAGGAGCAGTTTATTGTAAAATACAAAGCAGCAATGATTTCTGCAAGTGAGCCTCCACAAATGACAGACATCTTCATCAACACCAAGCTATGAACAGAAGAACAGCCATAAAGACACTAAAATCTCTTTCTCTTGATAATTTCTGGTTTCCAGCTGACTGGGTGAGTTT
This sequence comes from Lophiomys imhausi, assembly GCA_907164525.1. Taxonomy (NCBI): domain Eukaryota; kingdom Metazoa; phylum Chordata; class Mammalia; order Rodentia; family Muridae; genus Lophiomys; species Lophiomys imhausi. Next base: position 7,282,032 of record CAJQZJ010032773.1, read on the forward strand.
CTTCTGTCTAAAAACAGAACAGTAAACAAAGTGTTATTTTATTAGTTTGTTTCATTTCAACAAAAAGACCTTGTCTCTGCTAAATCACCCTACTTGGCAGGACATGTTGAATGGATCTTGAAGAATTTTAGAAACAGTCAACAAACTTCTGGCATTATCCAAGCCTAATAAAGGAAAAATGGGTTTATCTCATGTTCAGTTTGGAGTTTTCGCCTAAAGTTACATTTCCAGTTAGCTATTACAGCAACACCAACCCTTGGCTCCAGAGTTCGTTTCCACAGCAGTCTATTATTTGCTACTATTAATGTATCATTTTCCCAGTAACTGAATTGAAGAACTGGATTTAAAAACTAATGTAAGAATGGACTCATCAGCATCAAAACAACAACAACAACAAAACCCACAAAGCCCAGTGCAGATCACTATCCAATCACAAACCCCTTAATACAGTAGTAAATCCTTTTCTTCTAGTAATCAAAACAAGAAGGCCATGCTAAACGGGCATGCAGTTCTTTTGCTTTAAAATGTAAGGGAAGCGAGTGTGGTAGCTCAAGCCCATAATCCCAGCATCTCGGAGGAGGCAAAGGCAGAAGATTGCTGCAAGTTCAAGGTCAACTTGAACTGCAAAGTGAGTTCCAGGCCAGCCAGAGATACATGGGGAAACCTTGTCTCTACAAACAAAACACAAAATTAAAGTAACAAAGAAAGAAAAGAAGGAAGGAAGGGAGACAGACAGAAACTAAGAACTTACCGCAGTCTCATCCTCTCTATAAACTTTAATGGTTTTATCAGCTTCAGCTGTTAGTAACCGACTTTCTGACTGATCAAAAGCACAAGCAAATATTCCTGATTCACTGTCCAAAGACCCAGGTTGCACAGCTGCATGAACGCGCTGAAAATTGTAGCCAGTTCTCCAGTCCCAAAGATGCATAGTGCCATTGTCAGCTGTAAAGGAAAGACATGGTTACATTTTTATCCCTCAACAGCTGGGATGACCCATAAGCTAAACATCACATCAGCAACACAAAGACATAGAGCACACACACACACTCACTCAAATTCCCTAATATGGTTTTGTCTACTTTCATTTGTGTTTAATTAATTCAGAATTATAGACCTTAAAAGGCACTTTAACATTTGAAATTCAATCAACTATGGGGCAGTTGTTAGCATGTTTCCCTACCTTTATCACATGGGAACTCAAAGAGGACTAACCTATGCAACCTGCTCCATTGAATATCAATTAGCAAGATGACACATTACAAACAGGCACACACACCCTAGTCAGGTGAGTGCCGCTACAACACAGGGCTATAGGAACTGGTACTCACTCACTTCAACAGAGGAGCAAACAACACCATAAAAACCTGGGTTACCTCCAGATACCAGTACTCCATCAGCATTGACTGCCAGCGTGTTAATAATTGCATTATGACCGGAGAGATTTTGAATGAAGCCTCCATCAGGGAACTTCCACTGCTTTATGTTATCTGGAGAACCAGATGCAAATGTGTAACTGGAACAAAGATTGACAAGCCTTAGTGGGAAAGTACACTGCAGCGAAGAAACTCACAGCTTTGAGAAATCCCTGTGCTTACTGGTCCAGACAGCCTCAGAGAAATGTCACTGCTCATCACGGTACAAAATCATTACTATCTTTGTTCCAAGTTCCACCAGCCTTTCCAACTGCTGATGCATTTAAAATCCCAGAATAATGTTTTCATTTCTTCAGTGTATAACACGGAATTAGCACAACGAACATACACACACGCTGGGCACAAGAGTCTTGGAGAAAGGGAGAGAAGGAAGGAGGAGGGCAAGAGAAAGAGAAATGGAATGAAAGGAAAGAAAGAGGGACAAGAAAGGGAAGGAGAGGGGAGCACCTCGGGAAGAGAAGTGAGTGTCAAGAGACCTGAGCTGATGTCACTGTGACCTGACTTCTCTGGGAAGCGTGACTACAATGCTGATGGCTCTTCTTCTGTTGCTCCATCCTGCACATTAACTTTTTCTGTAAGAGTCAAACTATTCTGTCTCAGACAAGAGCTATTCTATGCTTGTCTCAGGCAAGACACCATATATGCACAATTCAGGACAGGTAAAGGCAGATCCAATATCCTGTATGTTTCGAACACACCCAGCCACTATTACCTCCTATTCTGACATGCAGTTCTAACCATGATGTAACCTTATTTGTCACTTTCTCCTTCATTCTATACTAAGCATGAGGCAAAACAGCAACAGATGGGAAATGAAAGAAAGCCTGTTCATAAGCAGCAGGTGTAAAAGCAGTCCATCCCAGTGCTGGAGTGTCACTAAGAATGGAGAAAGAAAAGCTAATCAGCAAATGCACTTACTGTCGCGGATGTAAGACAACAGCCCTGACTGACTTCTTATGATTCGTCAATGTTACTCTTGTCTTTCCAGCCACCAGATCCCATAATCGTATTGTGGTATCATGACTTCCTGTAATGAAGACACACACACAGAGACCGGGACAGAATCCACAAGTTAAAACACAATAAAACACAAAGTACTCCTCTATACACATTATATACACTAAATGAAAGTCCTCTACTGTGAATAATTTTCTCAAAGTTCTAAAACTGTTTTATGTTATATTTAGTTCTTTTTATCTTTTTAACTTTTTGCCTGATTGAGGTGCTAGAGAGATAGGTCAGCAGTTATGAGCCTTGCCTTCTCTTGCAGAAGGGCAAGGTTTGGTTCCAGGACCTATATAGTGATGTACAACCATCTGTAACTCCAGCTCTAGAGAGTCTGACACTTCCTTCTCACCCCTGTGGACACCAGGTACAGAGGTACATACATACATGCAGGCAAAACACACATATCTAAAGGTAAAAACTGAAATACCCAATCAACTATCAAAACATATAAACAGCAAATAAAGCAAATATGCAATTTTATCCTCTGGCAGGGAAGGAAAAAATGAATTTTTTTATCTTAATATTTCTGGTTGGGCTGGAGAGATGATGGCTCAGCGGTTAAGAGCAATGGCTGTTCTTCCAAAGGACCTGGGTTCAAATCCAAGCACCCACATAGTAGTACACAACTGTCTGTAATGGCCGGGAGTGGTGGCACATGCCTTTAATCCCAGCATTCGGAAGGCAGAGGCAAGTGAATCTCTGTGAGTTCAAGGCCAACCTGGTCTACAAAGTGAGTCCAGGACAGTCATGGATATACAGAGAAACCCTGTCTCAAAAATACAAAAAACAAAACAAAAACAAAAACAAAAAAATTTCTGGTTAACAAAACAAATCAAGTGAAAGAATTAATCTTCAGTCACAGTAAAGTTCCACTGTCTTTCAGGTAAAGTTCATACCAGTTCTGACTGGTGGCAGGGTATGTTTCCTAACTTTACTTCCCTAGAATGATGATCATGACATTCTAGAATGACACTTGCTGTATCTGATAGTTTTTTTTTGACAGCTTTTACAATGCCTAACATATTCTATGACACATAAAAAACAAAAGATTGCCGGCCATGGTGGTGCACGCCTTTAATCTCGGCACTTGGGAGACAGAGGCAGGTGGATCTCTGTGAGTTCAAGGCCAGTCTAGGACAGCCAAGGTTACACAGAGAAACTCTGTCTCAAAAAACCAAAAACCAACCAAACAAATAAACAACACCCAGAAAACATCTTGCAATCCTAAATTTTAAATGCCCAATTAATACAAAGTGACACTAAAACACAACACAGGCAGGAGTGGGCAGAGCCATGCACCTGCTATGAATGGGCAGCAGGGCTGAGGAGCAGTTCATACCGGTGATGATCTGTGGCTCCGCAGCTTGGCATCTCACGGTAGCAACTGCATTTGTGTGTCCAGACAAGGTGTGCACACTGGCTTTAGTCCTAACATCCCAGATCTGTAAAAACATAATCAACAGGCTATGAAAGAGACAGGCATCCATACCTCAAAGTTCTAAGTTTGCCAAACTAATGTGTCTGAACATAATGGTGAGAATGCTTACATGGAGGACAATGATCGATGTGCTATGGGGAAAGACAGTGGCCAAGGAAGAAAGTTTAAAGATGAGGACACTGATGTATCCCCTTAGTCCCATAATGGGACTAGAGAATTAAACAGCTAATGGAAAGCCACTGTGGTAGAATAGAATAGTGGTTCTCAACCTTCGTAATGCTTCGACCCTTTAATACAGTTCATGTTGTAGTGACCCCAACCATAAAACTATTTTCATTGCTACTTTATAACTGTAATTTTGCTACTGTTATGAATCATAATGTAAATATCTGTGTTTTCCAATGGTCTTAGACGACTCCTGTGAAAGGGTTGTTCTACCCCCAAAGCAGTCACACCCCAAAGGTTGAGAAGCACTGGCCAAGAATATGAAACTGTCATGTCAATATGACCTTAACAACAGTAAACATAGAACTGAAGAGTGAGACTGGACAAACACAGAAGTCACAAATTCCTGCATGGGGGGAGTGGGAGAGGGGATGGAGGGTGGGAGAGAGGGGGTGGCAATGGAGAGGTAACAAGGTAATAAATAAACGTTTAAAAGCCCCCACTAATATCAAGTGTGCATACGAGAAGACACAAGACACATAAAAGAAACGCACAGCTCGATCTCATTTACCCGGGCAGTGGAATCTCGACTACAAGTCACCAGGACATCGATTGTCGGATGCAAATCCAGACCATACACTGCACTGAGGTGGCCATGGTAGTGCCGGATAACCTACAGATAACAGCAGAAAAGTCACAATTTCTAACAGTAGACAGATCAGCAGTGGGGCCCGGGGATGCAGCTCCGAGGCAGAGCTAGCCTAGCAAGCAGAAGCCCGGGCATTCAAGCTGCAGCAGTGAAGCACAAACAAGCAGCACACAGCAGTTCAGGGTGTCTGAACCCCTTGGCTCCCAGCTTACCTTGTTATATTCAAGGTCCCAGCACTTCACTTGTTTGTCTTCTCCACAAGAGAACAGGTAAGGGCTCCTCGTGCTTACGATCACACCACGCACTGTACTGATGTGGCCAGTCAGTGACAGCTTTAATTTGCCACTAGCCAAGTCCCAAATCTGAAATCAAGTAATTGTTGTGCTTTATGCTGGTTACCTCACCCCCCCAAAAATGTTTAGAACACTGACATAACAATAAATGTATACACAGGGGAACTAAGACTCTTTAAGATGACTCCTCTCCAAGGAGAAGCAGGAAGAAAAAGGCACATTCAAACTAGGTAAGTATTCATAGAAGGCAACAAGGTTAAGACTCCCAATGCACACAAAGATTTACGGATGACAAAAATACCAACAGTACAGCATTAAACGTACCAGAGGCAACAGTGACTTAACCCAGAAAAGTACCAACAATGAAAACATTCAACCTCACTACATTTCTGCATTTCTACTTAAAATCAGACATCTATCTGTTTCTAGTGGTCACATCTGTGAACTTTTCTAATGAGCTACATGGTCAGTACAAAAGCTCACTAATTTTGGAAAGAAATTTCCACTTTCTGTACCAGCTCAAAGACATTTGGCCTAACACTTGTAGTTAAGAGAACCTGTGGAAAAAAATACAACACATAACAACCAGTCTGCGTAAAACGAACACAGGCTTATCCCAATGAAAATAATCAAACTAAAAATTGTAATGTTGAACAGAGGGAAACAGATGATAGAATTATCTGCATGTTGTACCCATTTAAAATACTGAATTTTTCATAATAGATCTTCAAGACAATGCTATGTGAGAAAAACAAGATTCAAAAATAAAAACTTAAGGACTTTGGCCAAGCATGGTGGTGCATGCTGCCTTTAATCCCAGCATCCCAGAGGCAGGTGGATCTCTGAATTTAAAATTAGCCTGGTCTATCTGACAAGTTCCAGTCCAGCTAAGGCTACAGTGAGGGGGGAAAAAGATTTTTAGAGATGTAGCTCAGTGGAGGAACAGTTGCCCAGCATGTGTAAAGCAGTGAGTTTGATTCCCAGTGCTGCATAAAAAGAAAATTTAAAAACTGATTTCTAAGCAAAACACACCTGTGTACACAGAACAAGGTTTAGCAGTAGATCCACTGGCAGAGTGGATCAACATAGACATACTGAGTCCACTAGAAGGTCTGACAGCGATAGGACTGCGCACCAGTTTAGCTCTCTCATAGGACTCTTCACTACTCCACAGAGTTATACTTTCATTCTCCAACCACAGAATACAAACTCACTTCAGTAACAGTTATAAAGAATTAACAGTAGAAGTTAACATGTTTACAAAACAAGTTTGAATTCCACTTTGCAAACAGGCATTGTTACTAGTTTTGACAGTAAATTTTGCTGCATACAACAATGCATGACAATATGTACTCCTCCCCAGGAAGTAATTTACGAAACAAACCTAATGCACTTCTTACTACCTTTATAGTTCTGTCAGCGGATCCAGTAACAAACCATTGATTTCCAGGTTCTACAGCGATACACCGAACCCAGCCAAGATGCCCACTGATAACCTGTGTAACAAAAAGTGAGGTGAGTAAACTCATCTACACATTATTTAAAATGCACTCAATTTTAAGCACAACCCAAATTTTAAGTGCATCATCTTCAAATTGTAGTTCTATAAAACTGACAATTACATTTTAGAGTAAAAAACATTAACTTATTTTCAAAGAATGACTGAATACTCAAATGAAATACATCTATTCAATGAAATACTAACCAAGAAAAAGGAATGCAATTTATCTCAAAATCATTGAATGAAGGAATACTGCTCTCAAGCAGCATCTACTATAGTGTAACCGTAAATTCTATTAACCTATATGTATTAACACCTAAACACCTATTACCTAAGAACCAACCCTAACCCTTTTGAAAGGACACCAAGGTTCTCTATTTGCAGGGTGTCCGTGGGAACAAGGTAATCAGAAGTCACCTGGCTCTGGCACTGTTATGGCACCTTCACTTCAGTTTGGCTCAGCTTCCTCTGGGGCCTAGCGTTGCCACTGTCCACTGACTCGAGCAGCCAGCTTGTCTCAGCCTCTCAGCTTGGGGTTGGCTTCCTCAGTCAGCTGAGACTGTCAAACTTACATGGCACAGACTGTGTGCCACACAGCCCAATGTTTGGTGTCACCACCAGCAGTTGGCGTATCCCTGCCTGGCACAGAGGCCTCTATGGGCTCCCTGGCTTCCTCAGCTACGCCCCTTGGCAGGAGTCTGTCTCTGTGAAGCTACGCCCCTTGGCGGAGTCTGTCTCTGTGGTGTCCTCACAGTCCGTTCTGTGGCCTCAGAGAGTGAGTACACTCACGCCTCACTCACTTGGGCAGTTGTGGCAGGTCTTAAGCCACGCTTTCTCTGCCAGGCCAAGCTAGGTCTGTAATGGTGCCGCTTCCCGAGGCCTTCCTCCTCAGCCTTACTGGCCTTGCCTGTGGCAGGAGCCTTCCTCTCAGACTCTGTCTCTTAGTTTATGTGTCAAGGCTTTTATCCACCCACTTCTTACTGCCTCAGGGCCAAGGCTGTTCTCACAAGGGCTTGGGGCTGACTGTCCTTGCACAGCTCCTCTTGAGGTCCACATTTCACTCAGTGGGCTTTGGCTCCAGCAAATGACACACACCACTTGAACCTCGTTCTCTCTCTCTGTCTGTCTGTCTCTCTGTCTCACAGCCATGACTTGAAAATGAGCTTTTTCATTTGGGTTCCACCCAAATGACTTGGTCACAAGTCTTGGCAAGTCTCGGATCTTTCAAAATGAGGCAGTGCCCAGCAACTGAGCACTGTTCAATAGCTGAAAGCAAGGTCAAGCCAAATGTCCTTTCCAGTTTCCTGGGTTTTCACTTATTATGCATAAAGGATGCCTTCTTATTCGTCCAGGACCACATGCTGCCAAGTGTTTTCCACAGGTAAAAGGCTTGAGGCTGACTTCGAATGTCCTTTTAAGAGTCTGCATTTCAGAAGCCCTTACATATTCCCTACACTGTACACTTTGAATTTCATGGCATAGTTAAAAAAAAATAGCAGATACAAGTATAATAACAGAGTAGAAGAGTATATGACTGAAATATTAAGGCATGAGGTGACGTCATGGTCATTCAGTGGTTACTCAAGTCTGTTAAAATCCATTAGCCCTACAAAACAAGCACAGTGCGCATATGACAGTAAGACACTGCACCATCACATGGGAAACAATTAAGTGGGCTGTTGATTTCTACCTTGTTTTATTTTTGATCTGATATATTTTGAGTTATCTTATAATTTACCACAGCTAGAAGAATCACTGGCCAAAGAAACGTCTTTCTAAGGAATGTTCTCCTTCACTGCCACAGAAAACACTTTTTTAATTACCTGCTCTCCACATGTATGCCTCTCAGAAATACTTTATCCTATACTTTATTTAAAACAAGAAGCATGTGGCTGCACTTGGAGAGCTCACCTCACACCATGGCACAGCACCAAGCCCACTCACCTCAGGTCACCCCTGGGTTCCCACCCCCAATCCTGGCTGATGGAAGCCATCATGCTCCCTGAGGAGAAGGAAATGCAAATCCACTTACCCTGTAGAGCTTCCACGGTGGGTGCCACTGGGGTTTGGGCATTGTAGGAGCTTTTTTAGCCATTAATGCAGAGTTCTTGGTGTTGCCGGTCTCCATAACCATCTAGATACAGGACAGATACACATCTGTTATGGCTGTCACTGAAGGTTTCAAGCCATTAACTCAAAAATACAAGTTGAAAGAGGATTTATGAAAGTGTTTTTAATTAACTGAAGAGGAAGATACTAGAATAGCTTTTAACTTAAAAAATATAAAGCTTCATCAGAAGTCTGTATGCCATATACTTTAAAAAGAAAGTAAAAAGCACCTGAGGCAGAGTACTGCACTCTGAGCAGTTATCACTGTGGAGTTCAAAATCCAACTGAGCCAATATTAGCTGACCAATTCTAAGCAAAACCTTGGTGACCTCCCTTTATCTCGCCATCTTCTAACAGAATGATTAAACCCAATTTTAAAATGTATACTAGCTAATATAGGTCAAGCATCCTTAACCAAAAAATTTAAACTTCCAAATGTTCCAATATCCAATTCTTATGTAGACTTCAGATTAAGAGTGCACAATAGAGAATATATATGCTAATATACTGCCCACCAGAACTAGATGCTAAGACCCTATTACTGAAGACACTGCACACCCAGGTTACAAGCTACAGAGAAAGCGAGGTGGAATTGAAATGGAAACTCTCCCTGCTGGCCAGCTTCACAAGTGGACAGTGCTGTATAGACTCTCGGAGGAGAAGAGGTATCAATGGTCCTACCCAGCTTAGACCCTTATGAACTTCAATACCAGCTTATCAGGTAAGATATGCCCATTTGTACAATAGTGGTATTACAGTTACAGGAGTAATCAACTGCTCCACAGGAGGGAACCCATACCTGGAACTATAAACCTGGTCAAAACATATGGCTAGGAAGTCCTCTAAATATCTATCTTTATATCCACAGACAAATGCTATTCTTGGCCTTAATGAGAGAAATTTCTCTTTGGAGGTCACAGTCATATATGCAAAGATTCATAGCTGTTCAAGGTACTGCGAACAAGTTAACAGTTGAGTGCTCAGCACTAAACAAGACATTTATACCATCTCCTCTAAGGCTCAGTGAACCCTGCAGAAGAGGAAATGGAAAGAATGAAGGGCCAAGAGATGACATTTTCAAGCCTAACACACGACTGCAATCTTGAACTCACAGCTGCAGGAACCTGCACTGGGCCTACCAAGACTAATCCCATCAACAAGAAGGTGTGGATGGGGAGTGGTGCACGGGGCCTACCCCTACCTGTAGAACTATTGACTACTGAGATTTTGGGAGAGAAGGGGTCATTGCCTCCAGGTGTGTACCCACTGCTGAGCCCACTGAGCTCAAATGGTTAGTTCTAAACCCATGGTCTACATACAGCCTGGTTAAACCCAGAGTGGGCCATTAAACAAGACAAAAAAGACATGGAAATGAAAAAGAGAGTTGAAAGGAGGGAAGATTGAAGGGTGGTGAGAGTAACCAGATGATTTTTTTGGGGGGAGGGGGGGTTGTTTCTCTGTGTAGCCCTGGCTGTCCTGGAACTCACTCTGTAGACCAGGCTGGCCTGGCCTTGAACTCACAGAGATCTGCCTGCCTCTGCCTAAAGAGTACTGGGATTAAAGACGTGCACCACCATGCCCAGCCATTACAGACAGCTATGAACTCCCATGTGGGTGCTGGGATTTGAAACTGGGTCCTTTGGAAGAACAGCCAGTGCTCTTAACCCGAGTCATCCCTCTAGCCCCAGAATGCATTTTTTACATGTATGCAATGTCAAAGACCACATGCAATTAATCTAAAAATCTGTATGTCAATATCCTAAGCAAAAAAATTCTAAAATCTAATCTGAAACACAGTCCCAAGGACTTTAAATGAAGACTGCTCAATCTAGAGAATCTTACCATTAGCATCACTCCATTAATCCAAAACTATATTAAAACCTATGAAATTCTACCCTGAGGAGGTGTAAACTGGGCCAGGGCATGTAACTTAGCTGGCAGACTGCTTGCCCAGCATGGATGAATGTCTGGGTTGAACTCCAGCCTGCAATTCAAGCACGCAGGATCAGGAGTTCAAGGTTAGCTCAGATACACAGAGTTTGAGGCTAGCCTGGGCTACATGAGACCCTATCCAGAAGAAACAAATTACATCCTTAAGAGGGCAGAAAGCATGAACAGAGAGAGACTTGCTCTGAAGTGTGGCGTGGGGACTGCCAAATGTGCTCCACCACTGTGAACAGAGACCTGCTCTGAAGTGTGGCCTGGGGACTGTGCAACTAAAGCCAGTACTCATTTCAAGGGGCTGCACCACACATCGACGTCACCAAACCAGGAGCACTCAACTGCAACCATACACCAATCTACATCACCAGTAACATAAACCCACACAAGGTTCAATGACATTCCTTGTAGTGTGCTGCTGGATGCTATTACTAGTGTGCCATTTTCCAGTAACTATAGTAAGGAAAAGTAAGTTAAAAAATACATGAACTGATTCACCAGCACCAATAAAAGCAAATAGGAACCTGGGGATAGACAATGCTCAAGATGAAAGATACCTTAGCACTACAAAAATGGTTTCCTTAACATTATTTTGTGTGTGCATGTGCAGGTGTGCGCAAGAGAAGGCCAGCAAATGCCAGGTGTTCTGCTCTGTCACTGCTCTCAGTCACACCCCTTTGAAAAAGGGACTCTCACTGAACCTGAAGCTCAGTGTTTCACTGTTAGGCCAGGCTGACTAGCCACTGGGCTCCAGAGACCGTCTGCCACCTCTACTTTTCCCACCGCACCCCATCAAATGCTTGGTGGCACACAGCCACACAAGCTTTCACGTGGTACTGGGGACTGACCTCAGGTTCTTGTGTTTGAATGGCAAGTGCTGTTAACTGACTGAGTTGTCTTCCCAGCCCCATTCCTTGTTCTTTTGAGAGTAAGTAGTAAATAACAACATCATGATATTTTCACTAAAAAACCTACTATGTATAAAGTGAGAAGTAGACACAGAAGTAAGAGGATTTTGGATTCTAAAGAAAAAAAACCAATTTACCAAAGCCATGTTTTTTGGTCTATGAAATGTTAAGGACTTAGTTCAGTTTGCTATTTTTATTAATAGTTCCCAGGATAGTACTGATTCAGTAACCACATAAGACTTTTAAGATCAAGGAAAAGAGGGAAGCATGTTCCAATGGCTAGCAATCTGTAGCTGTTTGACCCAGGAGACTTACGGAATTCATTGCCGTTGACTGGGAACGGTCAGAAGCCCCTGGGTGTCGGTACTCACTTCCAGCAGGGGCAGTGCGATTTGCATCAACTCTGCAGAATAGAAAGATCACAAAAAAATTACCCAGCACCTCCTAGTTATGTATTCTTCACAAACGCACTTTCTTTTAAGAATTCTGGGAACCAGCTGGGAGCCAGCTCAGTTGGTGAAGTGCTTGCGGTTGTAAGCATGAGTTCAATTTCCAGAACCTTTGTTTAAAAAAAGAAAAAGCACGGTGACATGTGCTTGTGATCCCAGCACTGGGGACAAAACAGGCACAACACAGAGCTTGCTGCCTGTCAGCCTAGCCTACTTACTGAGCTCCAGGCTAGTAAGAGACCCTAAATAAAAAAAGGGGGAGCAGTGAAATGGTACAGTGTGGGTAAAGGCATTTACTATACATGCTTGAGTTTAACCCCAGAACCTACTGGAGAAAGAGAACCAATACCCAAAAGCTGTCTTTTCATTTCTACATGAGCACTATGGCTCATGTGCTCGAGCATGCATGCACACACACAAACACACACACACAGAATTTTTTTTAAAGGTGGATAGACAGCATCTGGCTTTCACATGTGCACACATTAACAAGCAAGCAAACAAACAAACAAAAACAAAACAAAACAGTGCAAATGCTGAAAAATCTATGTAACAAAAGTGTGCTAGTCCTACCTGGCCTGAGACGGTAATACCACAGCGAGGGGCTGTGCAGCTGACTCACTTGGTGTTCTCTGGGTCTTTGAGTCAGCAGTCAAGGCAACACCTGTTTATAACAATCTTGATTACGTTCAGCTTCCCTTTGCTTCTAATTTCTTATAATAAATACTGGTTAATACACAGCTCAATTTGAACACAGCAGCTTGGTATTAAGAGCAACCCAAGACAATAAAGTTAATTTCCTATTGATTCAGACAGCATGTTCATAAACAACCAGTAGTTATTTAAATATAAAAAAAATACTTGAAAGAGTAAATTAAGTTACTAAAAGAAGCACACAATGCCCCTCTGTTTTCTACAAATACAAGGCTTTTTGTCCTCTACCCCATCATACTGGCCTCCCTCCTGTCAACCTGTCTACACACACACACACACACACACACACACACACACACCCTACACATTTGTCTAAACCAACAGAGAATACAATTGTGTACATCTACTGTGGCCTTATTGTCACCTACCAGGTCCTGGTGGATATGGATGTGTACCTGTCACCAAATATTCAACATCTTGTCCTAAAAAAATAAATTCGTTGTCAGTGAATGTCTTTATTCAAGTACCATCTTTTAAAAGGTATTATTAATATTAACTAAATTTTCCTTTCCAACTAATTGGAAGCCTCAGAAATAAAGAGTTGATCGTTTTGCCTGTACGCTGTTAACAAATCAAGAATGATCATGTGCTTCTATCTAGCCAGGCTGGGAACAGAGGCTTTCCCACTCACTGACAACCTATGCTACTTGTTCTCCACAGCAAACAGTTTCACATGAAATATTACATTCTCTTTGTTCATTGTAATTTCATCTTTCTGAATTAGAGACCTCACAGGTGGTCTTCCCACAGGTTAGGAATACACTTCAGTTTTCCACGTAGGCTCCATTATAATCTAGTCTACCTCTTAGGAGTCATACTACTACATTCTATTTTCTAGTAAAAAGTCACCAACTAAGACTCTTAGTTACTACTCCGATGAGCAAGTCAAAACGTCCACTATAACAGCAACAAATAATCAGTGAGGCATTAAGGAAACATATTTTTTTCTATTTTAAAAATTCACATGTAAACTTGACAGTCTTCACCTTGATTGGCAGGATACTGCTTATGAGGATATGAATCTGTTGCATTCTGAGGTCCCTTCTCCTTGAGGCTCTCTTTTGAAGTAGGCATATGCAACACAGGACCATACTCATTACGAAGCTTGATTGCCATTTTCCGCTTGTGACTATTTAAAAATCATAAACATCAAATGCATCCTTAAATACGGAAAACATATTCACCAAATGAAAATGTTCAGCTGTCCAGAAAACAAGTACATAAACACATACTTTACTCCACCTCACAGACCCACGATGGTTTTCAAGTTAAACAGTATTTTAGCAAACACAAAATTTCAAAATGCATTTCCACACCATATATACTTACTGCTTCTCATAATCTATCACACAGTATTTATTAAGCCCAAGTAGGGCCTTAGTTTGCAGCCCAATAAACACAAAAGCTTTTTTGATGAGACCTCAAGGATCCAACTGAATTAAAGACCTACACAAATAGATTTTTTTAAGGCTTGAATATAAAGATATAGTAAAACTTGTATAGACACCTTTACTAGTTATCTAAAAAGTCAGACACAATGAAAGCACTATATTAGCTTACCATTTCAAAGAGAAATGTACTTATATTACTTAAAAAGATAATCCACCTTATAAATTAAATATGAATGCAAATGAGGGGAACTAAGAAAAAGCAAGGGACAAAGAAGTGCACTGCATACAACATAATCCCAGAGCAGAACTGGTGACAACCAAAAATAAGTCTCCATGATACTAAGGAGCAAAGATGGGAGTAGAGTACTTGCCAAGTACAGGTTCAACAAAATTCTGAGAGAAGGAAGCTGAAAGCACGTATAAAGTGATTCATTAAAAATAAAATAACCTAACAGGAATGCTCCTAATTTCTGGATACGAGTTACTTTTCTATTGTTGTGGCAAAACACCATAACCAAGGCAACTTATGAAAGAAAGTAATTAATTTGGGGTTCATGGTTCCAGAGAGTTAGTCCTTGATCAGGGTGGGAAGCATGGCAGCAGGAAGGTAGGCATGGTGCCGAAGCAGTAGCTGAGAGTTTACAACTGATTTACAAGCATTGGAGGGGGAAAGGTAGAGATGGAGGGAGAGGGAAAGAGGAAGAAAGAGAGCAGGAGCTAACTGGGAATCGTGTAGGCTTTTGAAATCTCACAGCCCACCCCAGTAACACACCTCCTTTAACAAGGCCACACCTATCCTTCCAAAACATTTCTACCAACTATCGATCAGGTATTCAATTACATGAGCCTGTGGGGGCCATTCTCTTTTAAACCATCACACTGGGTATTTGTAAATTATGATTAGCTAATGGGATTTTTAATGTAAAAGATAAGACAAGAGAAAAAATGAGTTTACCTCTATTATGATAGAAAGTAACTTGCTATTGCCCAAGTACCCTGTGAGTGTCTGCACCACTTTTAAGACCTTTCAATGTCATCCTCTCTCTGCGCGCTTCTATCAGTATTACATTGCGTACTTTAGCACTAAAAAGGGATAAAACATACCTCTCTTCATCCAAAGGCACAGGTTTTCCATTATCAGCTACAAACATGTCATGGGTCCTCTTCAATGACCTGAAGACCAGTGTGTGTACAGAATGCTTCTGTACCTCCTGAAAAGAAACAACCTTCATCATACATCTAACTACAAGTGGTCTATACACCCTAATCAACAGTAGATTTGTCATTCACTTTACATGTTAAACATATAGAAAGGTATACAGTCCTCAATACCTGTAACAAACTACAGCAGTCAACAACAATGGTGAGAAAGTTCCTGTCTAGCCAGAGCCCTGGGTAAAGTAACTGAATAATGCCTAGGATAGTAATTTGTTTAATAAACATTTGCTGAGCTCGTATCTATGTGGCATGCAGTGCTCTCAAGAAATAAGACAAAAATAAGCAAAATAATTCCACATTTTGGAAGGTTCTATGAAAACAGGCAATGGGATAAGTCAGAGAAAAAAGAATTGCTAGATGTAATCATGAAAGACTTCTCTCTGGTGATGGCTAAGCAGAGAAAACAGCCTTACATAGAACAGAGGTGTGAACAATGCAAGGTGAGGGAAATGTCACTGCAAAGGTGTTCAGATAATGCCAGAACTGCGGCATATTTGTGAATGCTCTGGGAGCGTGGGCTGTAGTATACGATGAGGTTTCAGGGGTCGGTGAGGGTTAGACCTTTACCACCACCAACATTTTTATTCTAGTAACACTGGTACAGAAGGGAGTATTAGGCAGGATATGTGGGAACAAGTTATATTTTATTTACGTTTGTGGTGCTGAGGATTGAATGCAGCGCCGTGTGCATCTAGGCAAGCATTCTACCACTGAACTACATGCCTTCAATAGCTTCGTTAATCCTAAGTACTTAGACCACCTGGAAGCTTGCTATCAGTCCCGGGCAAAAGATGAAAGATGCTGGGCTAGACTAGGAGGACTGGCAGTGGATCTGGAACGCAGTGGGTGGAATTAAGAAACGATTGGACACGCAAAAACAAACACACAGACAAAATCAAGAACCGCAAGCTTTACTGGGATAGAGCTGAAATAACGGTCGAACTAACAAGACACCACGGACCAGCAGCAGGACCAACATCCCAGCCATGGTGGGAGCATCAGAAGACCCGCCTCCGAGGACAGCGCCAGTCCCCAGTGACAACCCAGGGACTGAAAAGTTCTCTCAGGATTCCCGCCGACAGAACCTCGGATTCGGGATGTCAGCGGCCTTCCTCCGGCCCGGACATCCCGAGACCACTAGTCTTAGCTACACAGTTCCTTTCCCCAAATTCCCAGCACTTTCATTCTGTACGTCCGTGAGCCAAGCAAAGCTCCAGAGACAAACGACTCCCCGGCGCCGCGCCGGAGCGTTACTTTACCTCCACCATGCCGCCGCCGTTTCGTCTGCTCCTCCAGCAGCTAGGAAACTCGAATGATCGACACAGAAGGCGCCACCACTATTCCACAGCTCTTTCCGGAGACTGGGGCCTGTCCCCGGACGTGACGCCATCCGCGCACGCGCATTGGCCTTCCGCCGCGCTAGAGACGAGGGGCAGGATCTAGAGGTGGAGGGCGGGACGTAGGCGGAGTTCGGCGCAGCCCCGGGGCGGAGAGCGGGACGTCGCCACCGCTGGGTGGAGCTGGGGCGGGGTTTGGTCGGGGTGGGCGGGGTGTCCAGGCGGAAGGGCGGGGCTAGGCGCAACTGGGTGGGGTCCCCTGACTGAGGGGCGGAGCCTCCAGCGGAGCAGAGGTAGCACGCCATCCTTAAAGCCCTGGGGCGGTATCTGCTGCCCGTAGCTTAATGGTCTGGTCGGGACTCAGAGATTCGTTTTTTTTTTTTTTTTTTTTTTTTTTTCCTGGCTTTTCAGAGACAGGGTTTCTGTGTGTAATAGTCCTGACTGTCCTGGACTTGCTTTGTAGACCAGGCTGGCCTTGAACTCAAAGAGATCCGCCTGCCTCTGCCTTCCAAGTGCTGGGATTAAAGGCGTGCGCCACCACCACCACCACTGGCTGGATTCTAAGCAAACAGTTTTTCTGAAACGATAGAGACCTTAACTTTTGTTTGTTTGTTTGGCCTGATGCCAAACAAACAAACAAAAGTATTGACGTTTTGTGTTTTACCCAGGTAAAAATCTATGGTTTATGATCGATCGTTTTCAAATGCGTTTCTAAGTAAAAATAATTAATGCATTTGCAATTTTAAGTAAGGCATTTTCACTATTGTTACATCTTCCTGAACTGCGATTAAGTTCACTGATCCCGTCCTCAGAGAATACTGTGAATACTTTGACAAAGGTCAAAATGTAGCATAGTATAGCAATATGAATCAGTGCTCTCACTCAAATTATTTTTTAATTCATAAAAACATTAAGGTCGCGTTTTTACCTGAAACTAGTCATTTCTAGTTTGTGTTTTGTTTTTGTTCTCTATGTAGCACTGGCTATCCTGGAACTCTGTAGACCAAACTGGTTTTGCACTCACAGAGATCTGCCAGTCTCTGCCTCCCAAGTGCTGGGACTAAAGGCATGGGCCACCCCCCACCTCGGTCATTACAGTTTCCAACTGTTAGGATTTGAACCAGGTCCCTTTAGAAGAGCAATCAGCACTCTTAACCGCTGAGCCATCTCCAGCCGCTCTAGTCTTTTTTGTTTTGAGCCTTGATGGCTGAGCCATCTCTCTAGCCTGAAAGTAGCCATTTCTAAATTTAAATGTGACTTTAGCCTAAGGAACTTATTTTCTGTAAAAAGTGGGTTATGGTGGTACACTTTGCAAGGAAATATCATAACTGTAAAATATAATTTGAGGATTTAAATAATATAACTTACCCAGAGATAGTGATAAGTATAGAAAAGAACATTTTAAATCACAAAAGCACTAAGGAAATGTAAGAAAGATCTTTATATATCTATGGCATTATCATGACTGCTAAACAGCACTCCATTAAACCTGCTAGACTTAGTCATCCTGAACACAATTTACACACCAAGGCTCGTAACAGCAATCTGCTGAGATAATTCACGCTAGATTTTTCTCTTCCTACAAACCTTGAATTATATCATCCATGTGGAAATTGCCTACTTAGATTAACAGAGAGTTTAGCTGACCCTATTATCCAGTTCTTTTTTTTTTTTTTTGGTTTTTCGAGACAGGGTTTCTCTGTATAACAGCTCTGGCTGTCCTAGACTCACTTTGTAGACCAGGCTGGCCTCGAACTCACAGAGATCCGCCTACCTCTGCCTCCCAAGTGCTGGGATTAAAGGCGTGCGCCACCAACGCCCGGCCTTATTATCCAGTTCTTGGATCCATAAATCACATATATCATAGGCAGGTTTTGTATTCTTGTAGGAACCTGGGTTTTTCTGTTTGTCATGGCCTCCCTCCTCTTATCTTCTTGTTTTTGAAGAGATCTAGGATCTGCAGCTGGTTAAGAAGTCCTGCCCTGGCCTAGAGGTGGTGACACACACCTTTAATCCCAGCACTGATGAGGCAGAGGCAGGCTGGACAGCCAGAGCCAGGACTACACATTAAAAACAAAAACAAAAAACAAGCAAGCAAGCAGACAACAACAACAACAAAAGAAAAAAAACAAAGAGAATAATATGCACAAGGCTATGTCTTTAAAAAACAAAACAAACAAAAATCCCTGTGCTTTGGCTGACATTTTGAACTGCCTTATATGGACAGTAGATGTCGCTATGGCTTTTCATAAACCTGCAGAAGATTTTTTTTTCCTTTAAGGAAAACATGACAAATGATTTATGTATATGAATACGAATGTTTCATTTGTATGTGTGAAAAAGTCATGCAGATCTTAAGGAAAGCCTTTCTTCATTAACCAAGCTATGTTTTCACTCAACAATAAAAAACTTTTATTTTCCTTCAAATAGAGCACCCTTTCCCCTAGGCCAGGTGCTACTGGGAGGACAGGAGGATGTGACAGATTTAACACAAGAATCAGGTGAAAAGCAGAGAAGTGTTACTGCTGAACTGCAGTAGCTGAATCTTCTCTCAGCAATGCTGTCGTGAGTGAGGAATCAAGTCAATGGACCTGATTCTCTGCTTACTTTCTTTGCAGATTTCAAGTGCTTAAGAGACTCTGTTAAGGGCTAGCATGGGATAAGGCTAGCATGCCCATCTTTGCTTGGTCAC
Organism: Lophiomys imhausi; assembly: GCA_907164525.1. Taxonomy (NCBI): domain Eukaryota; kingdom Metazoa; phylum Chordata; class Mammalia; order Rodentia; family Muridae; genus Lophiomys; species Lophiomys imhausi. The sequence continues at coordinate 7,301,281 of CAJQZJ010032773.1, forward strand.
CTGTACTGTCATCATACTGACAGGACTACTGAAGTCCCACTCTTGCACTCTAAAGACGGTCACTAAAGCTTTGCGGTTTTTAGTCTCAAAATAGCAGAAGCAGAGAAGTGTCTTATTCTTGCTGTTGCTCCTATGATGTGTGTCTGGTCAGATAAGCAAATGCCCTGTTGCCCCTGCTCCTAGGGTTCCTTATCAGCTACATGCAAAGGGAGCTGACATTACTAGACCCACAGAGTGAGCTGTCCACAGAGACGGTGACCTCCTGCTCTTTATCCCTGCCATGTGATCTCTCCCACTGCAGGTCTCCCAGCCACACTGTTCTGATGTTTGTGCTGGAAGTTCCATTTGGCATCCAACTCTCCAGGGCTAATTCTTAAGTTGTAGCCAAGGGAAACACACTAAAAAGACTAATAAAGGTAACATTTCCAATCAGAGGCCTGTGCAGACAAGCAGGGTTACTGATATGTGTTACCTGTTTATTCATGCATACATTCATAAACTCACTCAACTGATAGATATGAAACACCTCGGTGTAAGCTGTGTGACACACACAGTCATTGCTACTCAGCGCCTAGGTGCAAGTTCAGAAGCCCTTTTTAATTTTTAAGTCCATTTTCCCTTTGAACATTGCACCTAAGTCACTGTGCAAAATCCTTCTCTGACTCTGTAGGGCTCAGAACAGGTTAATGTGGCTGATTTCTATTTCCTGTCTTTCCCCAGAAACTCATGACTCTTGTCTCTTTTTGTTCACCTGCCACAAAGGAGGAGCTCGAAAATTGCTGCCTAGTCCAAATTGCCTTGTGCTGTGTAGACCGGGCCTCAGAGAAACTGAAAAAGCCACAAGAAGTGTCTTGAGAATTGGGGTTCACAAGCCTTTTTGTCTTTGGTGCCAGGAAGCAGCTGGGAAAGATGGGTCATCTCTTTTCTCTTGTCACTGATTGACTGCCCTTGACTTACGTAACAAGATCAACTGATATGGAGGGCAGTGCATTTTTTGGCTTAGCAAACAGCACTCCTTCCCTTTCCACCAATGGCTGCAGAGTGTAAGAATACTTAAGTATTTCAGTATGTTTCTTCTCCTTGAAATGGAATTGTCTGCATGGGACTATTAGACAACTCAGAGTGTTGTTTACCTTTCTACAATTCTAGAGAAAAAAAAGTGTTACAAGATATCACCTATGTCTGTCACATGGGCACAAATGTCTGTGCACACACTATATACCAGACTGAAAAATATAAATGAAAGTAAGAGGTAAGATGAATATTCCTACCAGAGATATTGTGATAACCATAGATGAGCTGGTCCCAAATAGCAACAACAGCAGACATGAGATAAAGGTAAAATTCCATAGCTTGCGCAAACATTCCACTGGCCAGTGTGGTTTGATGGGCAGGAACATGCATGGCCTGTTGAGTTAGACAGACTTGGTCAAGCCTGGTACCAGCACTTGCCACCTCTGAACCTGTAGGTAACTGACTTAACCTCTGAGCCTCCATATCACCATCTGTAGGAGGTAGTGGTTTTAAGAATTAAATAGGGTAAATGAACAGTGGTGATGGATGTATCCATGAAGGCCAGATCAAGTGTTTATTCTGTGATGAATGATTTGAATGCCGTTCTTTCAGTGTATTCCCAGCCCCTCGCACATTGCCTGTCACTTCAGAGGCCTGTAGGCAGTGTGTGGAGAATGAATGCTAAATCTCAGATTGCCAGCACGAAGAGGTGCTTGAAGGAACGTTCACTTTCGTGTTGAACAAAATCTGCCTTATATATGCAGAGATTGTAAAAAATGCACACATTTACACAATGACTAGCACTATTGCTAGGATGTGACCTGTCAGACACTGGAGAATAGTAACACCATACATCTCAAAAAATGATTACTCTTCAAGATATTTCTTCTAAAATCAGCAAAAATGTAAATGTCCCGTTGATGAAATCCTATGCAGATCATTAGGATGACTTGTTTTAATCAGTTATATTTGGAAGGTATATCTTCATATCTCATTTTTATTGGTGCACATATATAAACTTGATTTTTCTATCAGATTGTACATTTCTTTAAGAAAAAAAAAATCTCAAAATATGTTTACCCATCCTAACAAATGAAACACTGACTTGAAAAAAAAAACAGTGTTTTCCTGTATCCAAACTCAGTCTTTGTTTCTACAGTCTAAATGAGAAGAATTTGGTATACTGTACTATCAAGAGAAGATACTCAGTGTCTCTGTTTCAAAACATTGTTTAAAACACTCTCATGACCCAAACTCAGATCATTTTCTTTCTTTTTTTGTTTTTGTTTTTTTTGTTTTTTTTGAGACAGGAGTCACTGTGTAGCCTTGGCTGTTCCGGAACTAGTTCTGTAGACCAGGATGGCCTCGAACTCAGAGATCTGCCTGCCTCTGCCTCCCGAGTGCTGGGATTAAAGGTGTGCACCACCACGCCCAGCTTGCTATCTTGCTTATGAAAGTATTTTGTAAAATTTACGAGAATGCTTTACTTTTCATACAAAACCCAGAAATACTTTTGAGCAATGCACTTGCTGGAATGTGAGTTGTTGACTTTGGGTCTCCTTTTGATTTGTGTAGGTGGAGGAGTGCCTGATACTCACTACTGCAGAGAAATGAACAGGTAAGATGGAAGTGGTGGCGTATGAGAAATGACAGGAGAAAATGGGCCACATTTACTGTAGGCCATATTAACTGAAAGAGACATACGGAGACTTTGCATATGATAAAATGTCACCGTCTCATGTAAATATAACACAAAATAAGATATTTACCATAATAATACAATGAAGTGTTAACTGTTTATTCCATTACTATAATGATAGTCTTGATTTGGGGATCTATAATTTATATCATAATAGTATTTAGAATTGACTGAAAAATTTAACCATTAAAAAAGGGCAAAGTACAAAAGTTGGTCAGGGAAGAAATGGGCTTTTCTTTTTTCTCTGATGTTTGTCTATCACATCACATAAAATGTCTATTTTATAATTCTGATTAACATCTAAAAGAAAGGACGGACCATGATCTTCGCTAACTCTTCACTTCAACAGCCTTTTCCAAAAGGGACCAGGCTCAAAGTGCAAACCTGTGTGGATCTTTTTACCAAGCTCATGTTTCACTGAACCCCTGTTGAGTAGGACGAACAGCGTTGTTTGAATTAAACCTTTTTTCTTACGCATCCCTTCTGACCTCCTGGACCATTCTCAACAATTTCCCAGACCTCCGACACGGGGCTCTTTTCAGAAACCCCGTGTTTCCCATCATTTCCTCTGATTCAATGAAGAACCTCCATGTGTCTCCGTGAGGCCAGCAGGGAAGAAGCGTTGTCTGACAGGTAAATAAAACTTGCTGGGAAGATGTTGCTCAAACGATAAAGCAGTTCAGCCAACAAGTGAACCAAAAGGCCAAATATTAACTAAAGGGAGGTAACCATTTCTGAAGTCATGACCGGGAGAGGACCCACTATATAGGTTCGCCAGTCTCCCTGCTAAGTCTGCAGGCAAAGGGCGACTGCTTGGAATTTCCGAAAATCTGAAGCCATGAAGCTCCTGTGGCTACTGCTGTTGTGTGTTCTCTCAGTTCAAACTCAAGCTGCCGACGATGACTACGATGATTCGGTGATTTTTTATACCAATATTATTATATTATTAATATTATTAATATGAAATCACAATTTTGGGTGAATATTTAAGGTAGCCTTGGTTGTACTTACAAAACTGAATCCTTAATTTCAAGGACCTCTCTGACTTCCAATATATTCATAAAACTGTATATATATGAAAGCAAAGTCATATATTATTTTCTGGTTTAATCAACTTTATTTTTCCAGGGTGAAGATGGCTTAGCTAATGTGAAATGTGGTTTTTTTTTTTTCTGTCTTGTTATCTTATTTCTATGAATTTTCACTTAGTTCTCACAATACATTATTACAATTATAATGATAATTTTTAAAATACAGGTTCTGTGATGGTAAAAGATTAATATTTTCAAAGAAAACACTGTGGTATATTGTTTAGTTTTTACTAAGTAAGATAATATATAACTCCCCAGATTATTGATTATGGGTAAGAATTATAATTTTAAAACCAGAAAATGAAATTTTGGGGTTTTTTGGATTAAAAAATTATAACATAGGTAATGTTTGTTGTCATTATTAGTATATAGCATAACTTTCTTACTTGGAGAAGTGTTTTTCCTCATGTTATTTATTTTTCTTTGTTTTGTTTTTTTGAAATAGAGTTTCACTTTGTAACTCAGATTGGCCTCAAACTTGTAGCTATACTTGAGCCTCAGCTTCTTTGTTTATTTGTTTGAGACAGGATCACACTATGTACTTCTGATTCTCCTGAAACTCTGATCTGCCTGCCACTAACTCCCTAGAGAAGTGATACCTGGCTTGCCTCAGCCTCTTGATTGCACGAATTACAGACTTGAGCTGTCATATTCAGTCCAAGTATTAGTTTTATCAACTTATTACCAGTATTATTTTGATGTCATAAAAACTAGAAGTGTACTTTAGAAAATAGTTTAAATTTTATTACTAAATGTATCAGGATAAAACTTACTGTGTAGTATATTTTATACAATAGAAATCAGAATGCACATTAATATTTCAATGAGCTGATTCACTGTGGACCATTTGTTTTGAAGGGCATGTAAGTGTTCAGATTATTTGATCATAGAAGCAAAATGTCTGGGTTACGTAAGAAAAATGTAATGTGCTTTCATATTCTTACTAACTAACCCTTCTGATTAAGCTCCAATGTGGGTTTCCTGGCTTTTATTATTTCTGTAAATGCTCTTTCCTAACGTTTGTTCCCTTTGGTTCTTTCAGTATCTGTTATTTTCTCTAGTGAAGCCAGACAATGTCACCTGTGTACAACATTCTAAAACAAACTACCAAGCCAGTAGTTTTCTTTTTCAAAATGTCTTTGCAGTGAACAAAACCACATTTCATTACATTTGTATCAGAGCAAACATACTCTGATTAAGACTATGTCTTTAATATGAAATATGTATATCCCCCTGAATGTTCACCCATTAAAATATAGAAGTATATACCTATACATTACACATAAAGGGGACATTTAATTATTAACTAAACAAAGGAATCTGTAGCAGTCTGTCAGGTTTCAATCTTCTCACCACCCCACTAAATGTAAAATAATACAATGATTTAAATAACAAATGACAGTGATGACTTAGAGGCATGCAACTGCAAGAGAGCTCAACTCCTCCTCCAGGTCTTCTTGTTTCTTCACAATTCACACAGGAACACTACTGATGATGAAAAAATGAGTAACACATTTAATCCAAGTCAACCCTTCATATTGGACTGTATCTCTTCCATTTGAGGACCTTTTAAAGGAACTTTAAATTAGCAAATACGTGTTAATGCAGCCCTTAAACTCTGAAAACCACTTTAAGTGTGGGAATAACATCATGATTGGTAAACAAATTCTGGATGGAGTTTCAACAGAACAGGTTAACAAATACTTTTGTTGAACACTGAGACTACAAGAGGAATTAACAGTGGAGAAGTATCTTTGAAGTATGGCCACAATGGAAATAGTAAGAAGAACCTACAATGAGTCAAGTATAGTTCTGAGGGTGTCACCGGTTTAAGAAAAATCATTTTTACAATAATCTTATAAGGTAGATATAAGCTGTAGTTGTCCCTGTTTAAGAAATGAGAAGACTAAGTCATGAAAAAGTAAGTTCCCTAAAATGCTTGTGAAGACTTGAACGGAAACAGTACCTTATCCCATACTTTCTTAATTCTCTGTAACCTGTTAGGGTCAAATGTTGTCTTATTACTAATAAATTTTCTTTAAATAGATAATCTTGTCTATAATATGATCATATTAGACTCAGCCTGATCATAAATTTATAAAAGTTAAAAGTTGGGGAAATGATTAATAGCAATTGTAGAAATTTACTAACCCAAGGGGTGTGAGAGTATTCGTTCTTTTTGATTGTCTAGATTCCTGACAGTTTTGTGTGTTCCAAAGCTTAGATTTCAAAATATGGGGTAGGTTTGTCTTATCCCCACAACCCCCCCCCCCATAAAACTTCTGTAGTAGATTCTCCATGTGCTTATGGAGACGCAAATAACCTAATCCAGTCAGTGGAGAGCCATGTATCAAACCATCAGGCTTGTGCAACCTCAGCCACAAAACTGGCGCATGATGCAGTTACTTCTTACAGCCTCTCTAACTTTGCATTGTTTCCCTGCCTCGTTCTTGTAGGATACCATCGGTGCCCGTGGTCATCGGCCAGTTGATAGGAGAAAGGAAGAAGCTCCTAGCCTGAGACCTGCCCCCCCTCCTATCAGTGGAGGTGGCTACCGTGCCCGTCCAGCCAAAGTTGCTGCCAGCCAGAAGAAAGTGGAAAGGAGACCTCCTGATGCAGGGGGCTGTCTTCATGCTGATGCAGACCTGGTAGGAGCAGTAGTGGTTTTTTTCTCCTGTCCAGAGAAAGCTAAATATTTCATGGACCGACATCTCTGTCATGGCTATTTTGTGGATTTAAGAATTAAAGTTCAAAATATGAACTTGATTGAGTCCCTTGTAGTTACCCTGCCTTTGTTGGACTCTTGGGCCTGGACTCAAAATAGTGAGCTAGGGTATTGGAGCATTGCCTTTACTTTTGTATTTTGCGTACTTTCTTCATTGGGGTGGGTAAAATTTTTGTAGCCCTATTACATTTATTCTGTGGTGATGATTGTTTCTGTTCTTTGTAAGAGTTCACTGATAATTCTAAGGTTTCTGGTCTTTCATAAAGAAAATGAAAAAATATCAAGTTTTTTAATTGACTCGGGAGATGACTGAAGTTTCATTAATGTACATTTTTAAACAAATAGCCACTACTCTAAACCTGGTATTTTCTATGTTTGCAGGGAGTGTTGTGTCCTACTGGATGTCAGTTGCAACAAACTTTGATAAACCAGGAAAGGCCAACGAAGATCAGTGTTGCTGAGTTAAATAGCAACATACAGTCAGTTTCTGAGACCTCTACCACTACTTTCCAATACCTAACTCTGCTAAAAGACATGTGGAAGAAGAAGCAGGCACAAGTTAAAGGTCGCCAGCCATCCTGGGGGCTTCTACCTGACTCACCTATAAAATTGAATCTGTTAACTGTGGATACGCAGTCCGTGTGTAGTTAAACATCTGAGGTCACCCAGCATCTGTGCTGATTTCTGTCTGTCCCTGCTTACACTGGGTTCCCCTCAGGCATTTTCATCTGCAGCTTTCCAGACAAGCACCCCTAGAGTATTAATTAGTCTTGATGCTCCTTTCATTCCAACGGCTTTTTAGGAGAAATGTCAGCATGGTTTCTTATTTTCAGCCTATTAGACAAATGTGACTCAGAAGATAATATGCACAGGATAAAAACTTAGTGTTTGTAATTTTAACCCCTGAGATGTTGAATATGAGAATGGTCAGTGTGACACTAACCTGCAAGTCATGACCCCTGGCATGGGAACCTTGAGGGCTTTGAGCCTGGTGGGTAGGAATCAGGTGGGGTGTCAGCATGGCACAGGCTTTTCAGAGAGGAGCATGAAGTAGGCTCTTATGAAGAAATAGCCCAAGTGTAGGCATTTAGGAATCATAAGAATCCTGAAGTGTTCCTGCAAATCCCAGGCTTAGTGGTGCTCATGGGGTGTGCAAGTACCAAGTGTCTCTGCTCTACAATGCTATATGTTGAGATGAAACCTTCAAATACTGCTCACCAAAGAAAGATACAACCTCTTGTATTTGTTGCCATATGTGATCTTTAGCTTGTAAATCACTGTAGTAGTAGTTGGGCTGCATGCCATTTTATATTTCCAATGGAACAAACAATGGCTCTAAGGTTCAACAGTCATGATTGCCTCAAAGTCCATTAGTTCTCAGAAAATCAAAATCATATTTATGTAGTTAGGTATACTTTTATAGGGAAACATAGTGACCATTCCTACATCATTTTGTTTTTCCAGATAATGAAAATGTTGTAAATGAGTATTCCTCCATTCTGGAAGACCAGAGATTATATATTGATGAGACCGTGAATGATAATATACCCCTTAATCTTCGTGTGCTCCGCTCAATCCTGGAGAACCTGAGAAGCAAAATACAAAAATTAGAATCTGACATCTCAGCTCAAATGGAATACTGCCGAACTCCGTGCACCGTCAGCTGCAATATTCCCGTGGTGTCTGGCAAAGGTAACTAGTTAGTAAATACATTCTCATAGAGTTCCAGAAGATCTAACAGTCTCTATGATTTACGGACTAAAAAGTGAACAGAGTAGCTTTTCCCCAACAGAATATAACGATATTTCAGCATATTGGGGCTGTATCCTGGGCATATTGTATTCTGCCTTGGCTGACCAGAACTTTTCCCAGTTCAGCTGAGTAGCTTCGAATATAATGAGGGTAGTTCCAGGGGTCTCTAATGTATGTATTCATGTGCTTGTGTGAACAGATGTCAGGGCCATGGATGCATGGGGGGATTTTCTCATCCTGTGTACTCTATTTGTAGGGATGGGAGATAAAGGGAGCTTTATAATTCACTTGAGAGAACCCCTCAAAACTTAGTTTGACTTTCAGTGAAAAGGAGGTGCAACTCCTAGAACACTACTCTCAAATATGTATGATCACTCTGTAGCCAGGGTAATCAGTTATGCTAAGAATGAGTGGTTGAAGCCTGTGTTACTGTCCCTGAACATAATGCATCATGGAACTCTTGACAGAATGTGAGGAGATCATTCGGAAAGGAGGTGAGACATCTGAATTGTATCTCATTCAGCCTGATACCTCCAGCAAGCCATACAGGGTATACTGCGACATGACCACCGAAAATGGAGGTAAGCACTCCTCAGCTAGCGGCCAACCTGGCATTCTGTAAGCATGTTAGATGCCAGGAGACAAGGCTGTGCCCCAACACAGTGGGCAAGGAACCACTTGATTTGAAATTCAGCCTGGTATTTGAAAAGCCTTAAGAGATCATGCTTTGAGATGCCATGCAGTAGGTGGAATACTCAAATATCTTAAGAGTTCTCCCCTCATGCTTGTTTCCTTATTGGATCTACTTGGAGACCCAACCATAAGCAGGCATAGCATGAAACAACCGGGCAATGGGTTCAGACTTTCCTTTCAGAGTAATGGCATTACAGGTTACATTGGGCTAATTTTATTTCTGTCAACTAAAGGATGGACAGTCATACAGAACCGTAAGGATGGAAGCGTCGACTTTGGCAGGAAATGGGACCCATACAAACACGGATTTGGAAATATTGCAACCAACGAAGATGGGAAGAAGTACTGTGGTTTGCCAGGTAAAGACTGAAAGTACAAAATAAAATCGTTCTGTTTTAATGAGTTTTGTCCTCATTACAAATATCAAGGATGGAGAGTCTAGTTTTAGATATTTGGGAAGTAATAGGGGTTTAAACACACACACACACACACACACACACACACACACACACACACATACACACGTGTGGGTACACACACACGTGAACACACATGCACCCACACCCACCCACTCACCCACACACACACACACACACACACTAAATAAATGTAAAAAAAAATATGTGGGAACTAAAGATATACAGGAAGAGCCATGCTTGGTTGCCAGCGGCTTCCTTTTTGCTGATGTTTTACATTCATTTTCTCTAGGTGAATATTGGCTTGGGAATGATAAGATTAGCCAGCTTACCAGGATGGGACCTACGGAACTTCTAATTGAAATGGAGGACTGGAAAGGAGACAAAGTGAAGGCGCATTATGGAGGCTTCACAGTGCAAAATGAGGCTAATAAGTACCAACTCTCAGTGGCCAAGTACAAAGGGACTGCTGGCAATGCCCTCATGGATGGAGCCTCTCAGCTGGTGGGAGAAAACAGAACTATGACCATCCACAATGGCATGTTCTTCAGCACCTACGACAGGGACAACGATGGCTGGTAAGTGCTACAGCCTTGGCTCCTATCTTAAAAGTGCCCACTAGCATCATCTCTCAGCACCATGAGTGGACCTAATGTGATAAACAACCGCACAGGCTTGGGTACTTAAAATGTATCAGGCAGTCCCTGTCCTGATCGCCTTACTTATCAATGGAGAGCATCCCAACTGTAAGGGGGACAACCTTAGCTTTATCTTTGAGATGAAATGTAGAGGTGTAAATTTACCCAAAGTCGGACAACTACCCAAAGATAGAACAGTAACTAGAGCATAGCTCTTTGAGTTTTGTGTGTCTACATAAACGTCTGTGTTTTTATTCACTAACACATCTACTGAAACTATCATTTCATATTTCAGGGTCTCTCACACTACAGTATCAGAAAAGTTGTTTCAGAATAAAACAATTCAGTCCCTTCATGATTAGGCTAGACAGGCCCAGCTGTTTCCTTTTCTTGCTTCGGGACAAAGAAGTTCAGTGTATTTGGGATTTTCATACAGAACTCAAGAGAAAGAGTGCTAGATACAACTGGGTACAGTACTCTCATGTGGGTACTCTCCAAAGAACTGAATTGAAAGTGGTACTTGTATGCATCATAACCCAAACTCATTTCCTTACAGGTTGACTACAGATCCAAGAAAGCAGTGCTCAAAAGAAGACGGTGGTGGGTGGTGGTATAACAGATGCCATGCAGCCAATCCAAACGGCAGATACTACTGGGGTGGTCATTACAGCTGGGACATGTCCAAGCATGGCACAGATGATGGCATGGTGTGGATGAACTGGAAGGGATCATGGTTGTCCATGAAGAAGATGTCTATGAAGATCAGGCCCTTCTTCCCACAGCAGTAGTTCTCCAAACATAGACTTTTGTTCTTCTCTGTGACATTTTTTACATTATGTTATTGGAATTTCCTTTGATACATTATATCACTAAAACTCAAAACAACCATTGAGTGTGTCTCTTTTGGAAAGGTATAGGATAAAGACATCGAAAACCGCACATGGCTTTCCTTTGTGTCTTTTTTATTTTAAAATTTTATTTGTGTTATTTTTACTTATGTGAATGTGTGTGGGTATATGCTTACAAGTGCAAGAGTCTGCAGGAGTCAGAGGGTTCAAATCCTCCCAGGGCCAGGGTTAAAGTGGTTGCGAGCCTCCTGATGTAGTTTCTGGGAACTGAAGTCAAGTCTTCATTTCTGAGCATCTCTCCAACCCTCGTTTATATTCTTCATTTATACCTCCTATAGAGGACTAATGAAAAGGATGGTGATAAACAAAATCAGGTGATTCCAGCTGATTGTGGAACATTTTGGGCTAAGCACCACCTATCCGTGCCATGGAAAAGTATTACACAAACAAAAGTTGTTGTTTATAAGTCTGGTTTAAAAATCCTTGTTATTAATGCAAGATATCTCACACAAAGATCTTTCTAACATTTACTGAATAAGCCAGTCTCTCTTGTCATAAGTTAATGTCTTCTTATTTTGTGACCCATTCTGTTGGGATTTGAATTTGTAGGACAGGAAGGTATTTACAATCTCAGATGTCTACCAAACTGGCATCGAATATTTGAAGAGTCAAATGTCATGCTTTCCATGGGGAAATGACCACTCTGCCTCTCTAGAAGACTTCAAGGCCAGGACCCAAGCAAGCAATTAGAGGAAATCTCTTAGTGTGATTCTTAGGGAAATGGCAAACTGGGAGACTAAGGTTGCCCATCATCCTCAGCTAGACTGTCCTTTTCTAGATAGCTACACTGGAACTAACATGGAAGCAGATTTTTCTGTCCTTTCTACCTCTCCCTATGGACACTCACTCCAACACTTACTTCTTCAGTGAGTCCCAGCTCAGTGTTCCTTCTTAACTTTTCTCATTGCTGCCTGTTTGCACTGGACTTAGTGTCCTAAGTCCCATGTTCTAAATTTTTACTTAAAAGAAGATCAGTTTGCTTCTCAGAAATGCTCTCTCTTAGGACCTTGGCCCTCTAACTCTATCTTTGCCTGACCTTGACGTTATAGATTCTGTCCAACACAGTCTATACCACACCTGCTGATATCTTCAACATTGTTCAAAAGACAGCCAACTCTGCCCAAGTTACCTGCCTGCTTAAAGTTAGCTCTTCACAATCAATGACTGAATACCTGGCACCCAAATCCTATAGTTGGAGGAAACCATGATCATTAATGGCCTCCATTACTGTCTCCTACCCCTTTCATTACATACCTACATTTTTGTTACAATGGGTTTTTCACCAGTACAAATTGGTCCCTTAAATCTGATTTATTTATTTATTTGTTTGTTTGTTTGTTTATTTATTTATTCATTCATTCATTCATTCATTCATGCATGCATTTATTTATTTTATTATAATGTTTATTACAACAAATTACATCTCCATCATAATGCCCTCTTTCCACTCCTCCCGGTTCCACCCTCCCACCCTCTCCTCCCTCTCCGACCCATCCCACTCCTCTGATGTGGAGTGTCTCTACAAATGAGCCCCTCTCAGTTCAACAGTCATATGAGGGCTAAGAACTTCCTCTTGCACTGGGGGCCAAAATGGTAGAACCTCTAGGGAAAATTGTCCCATTAATAGGGAACAAAGTCTATGTTCCTGATCTTTTTGGTGTGTTGGTTGTAGGATAGTTATCCTGTACTATATGGCTAAAATCCAATTATAAGTGAGTAGATGCCATGTGCATCTTTCTGAGTCTGGGTTAGCTCACTCAGGATGAGCATCTCTAGTTCCATCCATTTGGCTGCAAATTGCTTGATTTCCTTGTTTCTGTTAGCTGAGTAGTACTACATTGTGTAAATGTACCACATTTTTTTTTTTTAATCCATTCCTCGGTTGAGGAACATCTGGTTTGTTTCCAGTTTCTAGCAATTGCAAATAAGGCTGTTATGAACATAGATGAGGATATGTCCTTGTGGTTTGGTGAGGAATCATTTGGGCTTAATCATCAGGGAGAAGCAACTCAAGATGACTCTGAGATTCCACCTTACACCTGTCAGAATGGCTAAGATCGAAAACTCAAATGACAGTACATGCTGGAGAAGTTGTGGAGAAAGGGGAACCCTCCTCCATTGCTGGTGGGAGTGTAAACTTGTACAACCACTATGGAAATCAGTTTGGCGATATCTTAGAAAACTTGGAATAAGACGAGCAGTGGTGGCGCACGCCTTTAATCCCAGCACTTGGGAGGCAGAGGCAGGTGGATCTTTGTGAGTTCGAGGCCAGCCTGGTCTACAAAGTGAGTCCAGGACAACCAGGGCTGTTACACAGAGAAACCCTGTCTTGAAAAAACCAAAAAAAAAAAAAAGAAAAGAAAACTTGGAATAGCCCTACCTCAAGACCCAGCCATATCACTCCTGGGTATCCACCCTTAAATTTTCTTAATGGCTTTATTGAGTTCTAATTTATATGTAAAACCAAAAATATCCACTTTGATTCCAAGTGCTATAACTAACACACACACACACACACACACACACACACACACAAACCTGTCTACATATTTTTGCACATAGTGAAACTAAAACCAAATCTCTACACTGTATACATGCTCACATGCATGCACACACATGCCCCTCACCCACATGGTAGTATTGCATCTATCACTTCCTAAGCTTTCCTAGTGTCTCTGTTTTGTTTCATTGTCTTAAGGTAGCAACACTTGACATGAGGTCATTTTTAAGTGTATAATACTGTACTTCTGTCTACAGGGGATCACTAGAGTTTTCTCAGCTCTATGACTTCATACACATCAAATTTTCCCCCTTCTTCCCTCGCACTCCACACCAACTATCATCCTGTTGTTATTGAAAAATATAAAACAAAGAGACCACTGTACAAAACATGATTTCCTTAAAAGATGAAAAATATAATTGATATGGTGAAACAACAATCCCACTCCTAAAAAAGAAATGTTCAAACATGTGAAGTTAAGGTCTTGAGGAACTACCTAACCTCTGTCTGTCATGCTGGCCAGACCCAGCAGTGTGTTTCCCCCTACACAATCTGACCAATATTGCTGTTGATTTTGAACCCCTCCCCTATCAACTGTTCACTCTCAGAACTTTCTGAAAGCCTTAGGAAATTGTTCACATTTTGACAATGAATGCCAGTCATCAGTCTGTTTGTTTTGTTTCCCTAAGAAGCTTTCCTTCAACTTTGATTCCAGCATGGACAGTTTATAATTCATAAACACTGAATGAATAAACCTAAATGATTGACAAGGCCTTGGATATCTCCTTTTTTATATGTTGCTTTTGTATATATGTTTTATATAGGTTGGCTTTATAATAAAGGCACAAATGTACACATACATGTACACACATAAACACACACATTCCAAATACAGAATAGAATCAGGAGGTAGAATTTTGAAAGTACAAGGTTCCATGAGTTAAGGGAGGTGGAAAAGCATAATCCTCAGACCTTTGCTCTATCTCTTGAGCAAGCACAGCAGGCAGAATGAGTCGCTGGAGACTAAAATAAAGCCACAGTAAAGCTGCTAACGTAGAGACCTGATTTGATGATCAGTTCTTGGTGTTCAGACAGCAGAAGCAGGTGCCTCCTGGGTAATCTGTTGTGTGTTAATCTATCCATCAAGCAGTGCTGAGATTAAAAGCCTGTGCTGCCACGCCCAGCTTAATCTGCAGGCCTTATCTTTTTTTTCACATTTTTTACTTTATTTTTTATTTCTTCAAGTTACATCTCAATCGCAATTCCCTCCCTACTCCCCCCTCCAGTCCCACCCTCCCACCTTCAAACCCCCATTCTCTTCCCCCTTTTTTTAAGTTTAAGGTGTATCTTATTTCCCCCAACAGCTCCCCCTTTCAGTCCAACAAATGGCTCTTTCTCTTATAATAATAAATACACTACAAAACAACAGAGGTAATTAGGCCACAGTTATGAGGGTTATATGGCTTAGCGTACATTCCCAATGTCTAGTCCATATGTATTTGGCACATGACTTTAACATTCTACTATCTAACCATCTCCATGAGTTTAAAGTTCTATATCTAACTCAGCTTTCATACTAATTTGCATCACAATTTTAAAAACATCTTCTTAGATCCAGAACACTGTCTTGATTCCTAAACAACTCAAAATTTAACTATGAGACTCTAGCTACCTATTCTTCAACCACCTCAGAGACTTGAGAGGGATAAATATGTCTGATTATATAGGAAGTGCAGGGAGTGCAGCTTCTAAAACTAAGAAATGACATACCAGTGGCTGCCTGGACAGTTCCCATTTTCTCTCCATACATTACAGCATCGATCTTCAGTCATTTGGCCCCGTTTCTCTGACAGACATTGATTGTAGAGCAGGAATTATGAAGGACTTGCCTACCCTGTCTTGGCAGAGCTAGGCTGTCGTCTTACCTGCTTCCAAGTTTTGTCCTTTTTGGACAGCATTCTGTCCACAGTTGGAGCAAGGGTTTTTTCCTACCAAGAGATAGGCTTGCGACTAATTCAATCATCTCCCACTGGAGATTCTTCAATGCTCATCTTCTACTTGGAGGAGAATGGGGGTGCTGTCAGGAGCTGACATGTCTCGATATGAAAAAAATGTAAAGTTACGAAAACATCTTTGAATGCCATATTCTGCAGATCTCTTGAGGTTTTTGAAGAGGCCCTATCTATCTCTTATATTAGGATAAGCAGATGTTGCTTGTCTCTTAGCAGGTTTATTTCTGATTAGCTTAGAAAATAACTATAATAGACTGTCATAGTACCTAACACAATGACAGGCTTCCATGACTATTAGTTTGCATTTCTTAATTATCCTAAATAGTTTATGACAATTAGTAGCAAAAGGCTGAAACTTCACATTTAATTTTTTTTTCTTTACCCCCTATAACCCTTCCATCCCATTTCTCTGGAGTCAAGCAGGCCTTTTCAAAACAGAGATTTCTGAGTGCTAACCTGAGTTTATTATAAACATCCCTGTTTTTTCAACAACCATCCCCAAGAGTTCCTTTTCACTAGCTGGATTTCAGAATTACTGCTTTGTTTATATTTATTAGAGACTGTTTATCCTTCTGACCTAGCGCCATCTAGATCTAAGTGATGACCTCGAAGCACAGTTGAGCACACGGTCATCCTTGAAGTTGCCATAGCTTCACAGGTGACCCACTGCCTATGTGTAAGAGGGGACGTGGCTTTAACATGCCTCTAAAAGTTAAAATCAGGTAAAAATCATTTCCACTGTCAGGCTTGTGCGACTCTCTCAGTCGGACTTTTTAATTCCTTTGAAGAGTACCCATCGGCTAACTATAGATCTAAAACTATTACACCCTTTGTCTCTTCTCAGGCAAATGTGTTCAAAGGGTAACATGTTGCTGTTTTTTTGTCCAGATTATATTTATTTCTTGTTTTAAGATTTTATTTTGAGAGCTGGGCATTGTAGTGCATACCTGTAATCCCAGCACTTGAGAGGCAGAGGCAGGTGGATCTCTGTGAGTTTGTGGCCAGCCTGGTTTACAGAGTGAGTTCCAGGACAGCCAGAGCTATTACACAGAAAAACCCTGTCTAGAAAAACACAAACAGATTTTAGTTTGAAAGGCTCAGACATATGACCAATTTCAGGAACAGTTTAATGAGTACCCCTGTGTCCTTCACCCATACCGAGCAGCTATTTGCTGCTGCGTGTGCTGGATCTCTCCAAAGGAGACACCTAGCACAATTTTGCAACCACTTGTGTAGGTGCACAACACAGAGGTCAGGGACCTCTGTGGCTGAGTCAAAGGTGAGCTTAGCAAATATTTTTCAGAGTGCTCTGTTGCAATCACAGTCAGCCACCTTGAGCAATGTGCTGATGGACAGTGGAGCCTCTGCTCAGCCATTATCACTGGAAACCTGGCAGTTCTTTTACATTTACTTGCCTTTACCACACAGGAGTGACAGACACAGTGTCCAGCTTTCCTGTAAGGAGTAAATTGACTCTCCTTCTGAGGTGTAAGTTCCTCAACCTAGCACTCCCCTCCATGCTACTTAAGGCCCTTCCTGCCCTCGCCTTCAATTAATTGTGGATATTTCTCTATATTTGAAATTTATAAAACATCCACTTTAAAAAAAATCCACCAAGCTGGACATGATAGCCCACACCTTTAATCCCAGCAACTCTAGAGGCAGATAAAGGTGCATCTGTGAGTTCAAGACCAACCTGGCCAAGGTAGAGAGTTTCAGGACACCCAGGGCTACTTACAGACTCTACCTCAAAAAACAAACAAACAAACAAACAAACAAACAGAACCCCCAAGCCATCAGTGAGGTAGCAAATATGCAAATAAATGAATAAATCAAGTATATCTCAGACATTGTTTTTGTGTAAAGTCTTCTATTTGCAAAGAGTTTGCATTATTACCATGGCTACCAAAACTAAACATCAATAATCCCAAGGTGTTTCAGTAAATGCTAAGTGTCTTAGTTTCTTTCTGTTGCTGTGATAAAGCACCCTGACAAAAAGCGAATTGCAAAGTCCCCACAGTTCACAGTTATAGTCCATCACAACAGGGAAGTCAATGTGGCAGGAGCTTAGAACAGTCACATCACAGCTACAGTCAAGGGCAGAGAAAAGCGAATGCATGCACGCTTCTAGTACTTCCAGTATGAAGTCTAGGATCCAAAACCAAGGAATAGTGCCACCCACTGTGTACTCTGTCTCTTTACATCAGTTAATGTAATAAAGTCAATCCCCCATACAGGTACCTACAGGGCAACCTGTTCTAGGTAGTGGGGAATGTTCAGGGAGTGGAGGTTACTGACTTTGGTGTGAGTGTGGCTTTTCTTTTTTTTCATATTTTTTCTCTTCAAAAAGACTTACAGATAGTGATCTGTTTATTTATATATATGTGTATATATATGTATGTATATTTTTTAAGCAACTTAGAACAAATGAGGCCATCGAAACTTGATTTCATATTTTGTTTAGTATTGCTTCGATTGTGTATGCTTGTATGTGTGTGAGAGAGTGTTTGTGAGTGTGTGTGTGTTTGTGTGTCTGGCTGGCTGGTTGTCTTACTCTCTCCTGGTTTGGGAATAAAGAGAAAGATGTAGACTTATTTTCAAATTGACAGGTAGTTTCTGAGCAAATGAAGTTCACGTAATGTGAAACTCAGCCACAAAAGGGTTGAGAATATCCTTTGTGGAAATGGTGCATTGAAATCTTTTACTCTATAAATGTGCATTGAGATCTCACATTGTATGTGTCAAACCATTTCCCTGTCTTCCATACAAACACAATGTGGAGTGTGTCTGTCTCCCTGCCTTCTCCACGCTGCATGGAGCCTCACCACAGAGGCCCTTGATGCCCAGCATCCCACCCTAGAACACCATCTTCCTGGCTGTGTTCTTCATGGAGGCTGAATCCTGCTTCCGTGCTGTTGCTTTTCTTCCTTAGTTGGTCTGACACACTGGGCCTGCTCATGGATCTGAAAGCAAGAGACTGAGACTTCCAGGAACTGAAGAAGTCACGCACAGCAAAACAGTCCTGTGCTGCTGAGGGCGGTGATCTTTTCACAAGCTTTGGGAAAGCATCTGGGGGAGAGAGCCATAGATTTCACCCTCCACTCTGGACACTAAGAACTAAATGGAGAACTGAGAACCTTATGGTGCTAATAGATTGAAAAGTTAGTGACATTTAACTTTTGTGGTTTTCCTGCCTTTTAATCTAGATTGGTTTTCTCAATACCCCACTTTTGTAGTGTTTGCTTGTTTTTTTTTTTAATGACAGCTTATTTTTTGCTCAAAGGAGTATTTAAGGAATGTTTCTTCCGAGTTTTAAGACATTTTATAGTGTGTGTGTACGTGTGTGTGTGTGTGTGTGTGTGTGTGTGTGTGTGTGTGAGAGAGAGAGAGAGAGAGAGAGAGAGAGAGAGAGAGAGAGAGAGAGAGAGAAGAAGGGCATGTGCATGCCATGGCCTATGTGGAAAAGTCTGAGAAAAACTCTATCTGCCTTGTGGAGGCAGGGTGTCTCTCATTTCTGCCATGCTGTGCACTCTAGGCCAGCTGGACCAGGAGGACTTGAATGAGTCCCTTGTTTCAACCTGCCATCTCATAGGAAAAGTGCTGGGATTACAAACATGGGTTCCTGGGATCAAATTCAGGCTGTCAGGTTTATGTGGCAAGCACTTTACCTGCTGAGCTCTCTCACTTACTCAGGCTTCTAAGACAATTTATAGAATATTCTTTTTAAAAATAGCATGTATATTTAGTGTATGCCTGTGTGCATGTGTAGAAGTCAGAGACACTTCTCTCCGACTGTGTTTGTTCCCTGGTTGAAGTCAGATCATCAGACTTAGCAGCAAACGTCTTTACCTACTGAGTCACGTCACCTCATGGGCCTGATTAAGGAACATTAAAATAAAATTAACTTTGATTTTATAATTAAAAAGGCAGTTTCAGACAGTCATTTTGTTGTTTCACTGTATATTAAAGAACAGATAAAGAGTTTTAGTGCTTTATTAAAAATACAGGATGCTTATTGTTGGAATACTGCCAGCATGACTGAATTTAGACTTGTCAACTTTGGAATGGCGTATCAGACAGCACTGCCTTCACTTTAGTGAGCTGCTCAGCTGCCACCACCACCAAATGCTGAGTTCCTTGTGAAAGGCCTGTCAGTATTCCTGCAGGCACTTCTGCCTTTCAGGCATTTAGGATATTAAGTTCCTTTAATACTGGTCTCTTCTGAGTCTGTATTTCATAAAGATGGGGAGGGCTTTATTAGTGTGTGTGTATGTGTGTGTGTGTGTGTGTGTGTGTGTGTGTGTGCATGCGCGTGCACACGTGTGTTTGATATTAATCTGCACTGCAATCCCTGGTGGTAATATCTACAGATACATTAGAAGTAATTGTGTATTCTGTCCCTCATGTATGTTTTAGTAGGCTTCATCTTGGACACAATGCTTAGACTTAAACACATACTCTCTGTTCTCAATAGGCAGGAAGCTGTGTGTCTCTGCATCAAGATAGCAAGGCTCTGGAACACTTCCGTTTCTTGAACCATTCACTCATTGAAGATCTTTCCCCCACTATTGATGTGGAGCTTGGTGTGTAGACCAGACTGCCCTTGAACCTGCAAGGATTCTCCAGAATGCTTAAATTATAGGTGTCCACTCGCTCCCGGTTCACAGATGATTTAAAATGCTCTAGCCTTCCCCTCAAATCATGCAGACAAATAGATAGTTATGCTGACTCAGCCTGACCCAGGACTCAATAGTTAGGCTTAGTACAATGCTAGGATGCATCATGGCTGTTGGCCTGTAGTGCCTGGCCAGTGGCACTTTGTTCGGACAGATTTCTCCCGTGTGTCCAGTGTGTATATGGAGAAATGGCAATAACATTTAGGTCTCATTTTTTGGTGCTCAGGTTGGGTGTGGCATCACCTTTGAAGGTACTATTCATGCTCTCTGAATCTTCTGAGTTAGCTCTACCAGGTTACCCCCGTGGCATAGGTTAGTTCTGCTAGATTACCTCCACAGCATAGGTTAGCTCTACTAGGTTATCCCCATAGCATAGATTAGTTCTGTTAGATTACCTCCATAGCACTTGTAGGTTACCTTTATAGCTTAGGTTAGCTCTGCTAGGTTATCCCAGCATCATAAATTATCTCTGTTGGGTTACCTCTAGAATACAGGTTTCAGCACTCTGCTGACTTGAATTACGTTGAAACTCATCAGTTTTTCTTCCTCTTCCAGATGGGAATGGATTGCTCTGTCTTCTTGTATATTGACTTACTTCACCTTGTAGTCCTTCTAAATCAGATTAGAATCAGGCAAGGGGTCCAAAGGATAACTTTTGACCTCTGTGGTGAGTGTTATCTTGCTTCCTAAAACACTGGGCTGTTGTTTCACGTGTCTGTTCCCTATCAGTTCCTTGGGGGAAGATTAATGGCGTCTCCTCCCTCAAGAAGTGGTGGATGATAATCTTTGAACTCTAATGAACAGCGAGTGGGTGAGTTTTTAGAAGGGGCTCAACAGTGATTGCCACCCCAATCCCTAACCCCCTGTCCAGTTTAGTCCTCAAATTTGATACTTATTCCTGGTGATGGCTAAAATGTTTTCCTACAGTTAGCAAACCAAGAGTGGAATTTGGAGTTATCATATCAGAAAAAAAATGTTGATAGTTATGAATATAATAAACTAAACTGAACTGATTTTTCAAAAGGGTTCTTTTATAAATGCATAATCAAGTTGGCATGGTGGCGCATGCCTTTAGTCCCAGCATGTGGGAATCAGAGGCAGGTGGATCTCTGAATTAGAGGCCAACATGGTCTACAAAGTGAGTTCCAGGACAGCCAGGGCTACACAGAAAAAGCCTGTCTCAAAAACCAAAACAAAAACCAAAAAAAAAAAAAAATCTTGAATCTTTCAAGTAGGCAGCTGGTTTTAGGGTGGTGGTTTGGGAATGGGTGGTGATTTTCTTTACACAAGCTCCTTCAGCTCAGAAGCCATGAGAGTGCTAGGAAAGCAAGAGTAGCATTTAATACCAAGAACAATTGGGAAGATTTTAAATAAGGAGCAGGCATCCACTGTTGCTGCACAAAGGAGAGGATGGTGTGTTAGGAGTTTCTCTGCTTGTATCACTAGTAACTACAGTGGGGAAAACAAAGAAAACAAAAAACAAACAGCATCAAAAACTGCTGGGCCAGGGCGGTGGCTCAGTCACTACAAAAGGGTTTGTCATTTGCAAACAGGAGGATCTGATGTCAGCTCCTCAACAACTATCCAAAAATCCAGGAGCAGTTACAATACCCTGGTGATGCCACCAATCCGGGATCTGTGTGGCTCACTGGCCAACCAGTCTAAAGAAATTGGCAAGCTCCAGGTTCTGGGAGAGACCCTGTCTCAAAACACAGGGTGGAGAGCTGAGGCAGGCCAGCAAAGGAGACTATTTAGGCTGTGCCCAGAAGGTCAGCTTAGAACTCATGTAATCATGTGTGTGAATTAGCTTCTGCACTTGTAATGGGCCTGTGACTGGAGGGGGGGTGTCTGACAAAAGAACTGTTCAAACCAGCACCCTTCAGGGTGGCCAAGAAGAGCTCACATCTGTCCTCCTCTTCCTCATGGAATGAATATCCCTTGACACCTCCTTGCAAAAGCTTTAAAACACTTAGAGGTATTCAAAGGTGAAAAAAATGTATAATTTTATTTATTTTTTCAAAGAAGTAATACATGTCAGTTACATTTAGCTACAGTACAAAGAGCAATGAAATAGCACCTAGGAATTTTTAAAAAGTTCACAAGATTCTTGACTTCCTCTTCCTTATTTTCTTTCTTCTGGGCTAACGAAACAAAAGAAAACAGAGATCCCCACTTTCTGCTCCCTTAGCTACTGCTCCACTAGTGGCCTGATTTTCATCCGAACGGCCCTGAGAGAATAGTCTGCTCCTTTGAAGGGAACCCAGACCACCCCGTTCTCTATCTCATAGGGGCTGTTGTTCCTGGGGTCGTAGGTGCCCCCATGGTAGTAAATACCATTGAGATTGGCAGCCTGGCAGCTGTTGTACCACCAACCTCCCCCATACACCTCTGCACAGTTCTCTTCCCATTGGTCTGCATCTCTGTCAAAGGTACTGAACTGCATATTGCTGTGTGACGTGTATTCTGCCCCCTCCTCCACAGAGCCTTCTATCAGGGCATCTCCAGCAGTGCCCTGGTAGGAGGAGACCTGCAGGGGGTAGCCCTCCGCCTCAGAGCCCACCCGGAAGTGGTACTCCGCATAAGCTTCTTTCCCTGCCCAGTCCTCTAACTCAACCCTGAGGACAGAGCCCCTCAGAGTGAGAAAGTGGAGGTAGTCGTTGCCTAGCCAGAACTCCCCCTCTCCCTTGTCATTCAGGCTGCCGAAACCTCTCTTGTAGTCTTGCCAGGTCCGGTTAAAATTCAGTGATCCATCCATTCTTTGCTGGATCAAAAGCCATCCTCCCAAACTGGTCTCTTGATCGCAATAAACAGAAAAAATCTTACTGGATCCAGGCAGCTTGATACTGAAAATGCCACTTTGGGCACCTGAAGGATGTGTTTGGAGGACATCATCACAGTCTAAAAAAAAAATTAAGCTGGTTGGAGGAAGTCACTCTCATTTAACTTTACAAAGATAGGCATCGCCCAAATTAAAGAAGATAGATCCTTCCTTCCTTCCTTCCTTCCTTTCTTTCCTCCTCCTATAGGAAAAGGATACACCTACATTGAGATGTAATTTTAAGTAGATAAAGGATATTTATGCCTTCAAAATGCAAACTTTCTTCAAATGGATTTGAAATCTCATTTGCACATGCCAACAACAACTAGCTAAGCATCCATCAATTGATACTCATAGGACAAGTTTTTAACCTAATCTAAATGTCAACTGAGACATGCACTACATTTAAGGCTAGTGGGTTGGATGCTACAATAGCACACATTTTGAATGAATTCGGTTAAACAGACTCAGAATTGAGTTTCAGAAGAACTTGTTCCTTTATTTAAAGTATATTTATTGAGAAATGACTGCACTGTTAGACATTTGGGAATTACAGAAGTAGACACATGACAAAGTTCCTGCCCCCACAGAATGGGACAGTCTAGCATGAAAAACTGACAGAAGAAAAATGTGATTCCAATAAGGCACTAGAGAAGGTTAGGAAAGAGGATCATTTTGCAGAAATGGTTAACCTAGTATATGGGGACAGGATTTCTTCCCAAAAGTTAAGTGTGGATACCTCTCGATATGCGTGAACTGGCACGGCCCCTCTTGGTGGTCTGAATTTCTTCTTCATGGTGGGCTTCACTTCCTGCCTCATCTGCCATTTTATAGTTCTTGGTTACATGTTTTCTGACAGTTGAGGTTTTACTACTGGAAGAAAACTCAGGTACATGGGAATCGGGGTCCTCAATATCTGTAAAGATGTCAGAATCATGGCCTCTAGCCTGGGTCTTACTGCCAAATTCTTTGAAGTTAGATGAGAGTGAACCGAAGTGAGTGTCAAAAAAGGCAGCATGGTCGGGATGCCTTCGGGAAAGTTCATCAAGCCTGCCACTAAAACTGTGGGTCATGTCTAAGTCAATGGCATCACCACAGTCAGAACCATCATCTGAGGTGATCACTTCCTTGACCACTTCTCGGCGACCATCAGAACCGGTAATAGTCTTGGTAATGGTTTTAGAGCATGAACGATGTGTGGTGCTTGTGCCGGTAGAGGTGACTTTCTCGCTTCCAATCAGGAGCTCTTTATCTCCTTTAGAGGTGACCAGTTTATCCGTGTGGAACTCTTTCTTTGTCGATGGGCTGGTACTTCCTGTAAACTCTGAAAACTCACCCCAGTCAGGGTTGCTAGGCCTGGGGTTCCCAGAGCTAGAGCTATCTGGCCTATAACTTCCAGGTCTAGGGCTCCCGGGACCCCAGTTTCCGGTACCATCAGACCCCGTTGTCCCAGGGTTCTGATTTCCATCACTTCCAGGCCCAGAGCTCCCAGGACGCCAATACCCAGATCCACCAGGTCTAGGGTTCGTGGGGCTTTCTATCTCCGACCCTGGTCCACGTGTTGCAGAGTCGCCTCGTGAATCTCCTCTTGACTCTCCTCTCGAACCCACATCCTTCCCGGGCCTCTCCAACTCCATTCTCATCTGCCGCATTTCTGTTAATGCCCTCCACTCTGGAGGGGCCTCTTGAAGCTGGCTCTTGTAATGTACAGGAACCAAGTCTGGAACTGGAACCATTTTTAGTGATGGCAAGTACTGCTTGTCTTTTGCAGGAAACAAGTCTTTAGCAATGACCTGTTCGAGCTGCTTTTGCTGACTTTCATAGTCCTTTAGATCTACCTCACGGTTTAGAGCTCTGTTGCAGGACCCTTTGCAAGAGCGGATCTTGATATCAATGTCCACCTAAAGAGAGGAAGACAGAGAAATGAATTGTGTCTATTGACATGATTAAATTCCTGGTAGTTGGTTTACAGCTGGAAATGGGTTTTAGTTCCTTGACTATCAGAAAAATCAGTCCTGTCCTTTGTCTTTCAGTTCTAATGGTATCCTCACTGGAACGCCTGTAGGGCTAGGGAGGTTGTGCAGTGGGAGCTATTTGGATCTATTTTAGAATTTGGATGGGGAAGAAGAAATGCACTAATTCCCGTGAATAGAAGCCCTCCACTAAAGAGCCTCTATGGTGTTGAGCCTCTCAGCATGTGGTGGACAGACAGAACAGGGAGTGTTCTTTTGAAATGCACTATCTATTCACCCTTCAAAAAATTTCTTCACATCTCTGTGGACTTCTGGCTTCATCTCTAGGGTGGAGACACTTCTCTTTTGTATGGATAATGGATTTAGTATGTCTCAGTGTCTTCCTTTTTCTTCTTAGTCAAAGACACACCAGGGCCAGGGCCTCATGCTTACCTCCAGGCGTTTCATGTCTATCAGCTGAGCCCTGACATTGTTCTGCAGAGCCTGAACTTGTTGCGATTTTTCTATGACTTTGCGCTTCAGGATCTCAATTCTGCGTCTCAGGTCTTCTGACACTTGGCCATATATGCTATCAAAGTCTGAAACAGAAAATGCAAGGTATTCTGGTGACTGCAGACTGATTTGCTTATAAATGTAAGAAAAAAGGAAATTTTGAAAAAAAATACAAAAATAAATATTTCTACACTTTATTCCTCTATAGTTTGTTCTCTGGATGTATAATCTGCACGCTTCAGGCTTAGTTAGATTGTTCCACACAAAAGTCATCCGTGGGTGTTAGTCACAGCGTCTTACTTGTGATTAGGAATCCAAATAAATCCAGAAGAAATTGCTCGAGAGTTTAAAAACTGAGGTTAGGAGGTTTACAGTTAGTTTGATCACATCCAATCATTTGATCGTAACTTCACTTACAGGATTTGAATGCATTACTGAATATTTCTGTTGAGTTTTTCTTTCTACCTGGAACTTTGAGATACTTTCTAAACTTTTTGAGTGTTACCAGGATCACTCACCTGCCAGCTAGTGCTGCACCATTTGGCATTAAATTGTTCAGTGTCTCTGGAAGACAGAATGAGGCAAACAGGGCCTCAAGAATTGGCCCTTCTGTGGACTTGTTCTCTATGCCCAGAGTGACCATAGTGGTTCCTAGCCCTGGTGAGTCTCAGGGGGAAGACTGGGCATGGCCCTGTATTTCAAATTTAAAAATTGATGCAGTAGAATCTGGAGTTGACCTCTAATTTGTGTCTGTGAGAAGTTCCTTGACCTCTGAGACTCTTGTCTGTATGTAGGATAGAAGCAGAATAGCTGCTTGAAAGGTCTGCCTCATCTTATTTAAAAAAATTATGAGATGTTAAAAAACTAAGCTAACTTCTCTATAGTGAAAATGACATCAACCTCATTAAATTTTAGTGAATTCCGCTCTGAGTACTTTGAAATAAAATCACAGTATCTAAAATAAGACATTATTGTTGGGGATTTTTCTTGTTGTCCTTGTTAGAATGTCTGAGCATTAAATATGTCCTACTTACTGTTGAGGTTAGCGAAGTCCCCTCTCAAATACTCCATGATATTCCTGGTCACTGAATTAGAATCCTTGTTGTTCTTTTGAAAATCAGATAGTGAGTTTTTGAGCTTGTTTATTCTGTTTGTAAAATCTTGATTGACTTCATCGATCAGCCCTTTCATCCTGCAGCCTGAAGGGCATTTGTGGTTCTGAAAATGAAGGGGGAAAGTATATGAAAAGTCTATCTCTTAGAAAGTTTTGTGTGCTATCACAGTCCCTGCTGCTTCCCCTCCCCAGCTGTTCCAAGCAACCAAGGACTTAAAAGTAGCTATACAAGGACTAGTTAACAGGCCATAGGGAGGCTCTGGAATGAAGGGCCACTTAGTCTTGCATGAAGCTCTGGGAATTTTGAAGTCCCTTTACTCCGGCAACCCTTTTGTTTATCCCACCAGAGACCTGAGGTAACTAGACAATGTCATTGGACTAGTTTTCTTTACATTTCCTCTCTCTGATATGGCATGCAAGGGGCTAGGTGACTGTTAGAATACCTCCAGAGACCTGAGGTAACTAGACAATGCCATTGGACTAGTTTTCTTTACATTTCCTCTCTCTGATATGGCATGTAAAGGGATAGGTTACTGTTAGAATACCTCCGGCGGGATCCATGGAATGAGCCTATTGGTGCTACAAGGAAGGACTGGCCCTCTTCACCATGTCCTTGGCTTACCCAGTCATCATCAGAGCAGAAGGGCCAGTCTGACTCTTTGCAGTGACTCTGAGGTCTGTCCACCACTCTTGGACCACGTACCCCTCCTCCTTCTGCTATAAAGTCACCTTCAGTGTCTTCGGTCTTTAAGGGTCCATTCAAACATTTAAAAAGGAGCAGAGGCAACAATGTTAGCCAGTAGAAGAGATATTGTAACACTCACAAGCTCCAAAGTAGAAAAGGCAGATGTCAAAAGCCAACACTGCTGGCCTCCACAGGCTGCCGGTTTCTTACAGTCAGCTTAACAATATTAGTTAACTATCATCGTTTTTTTTTCTTTTGTGACCATAGATGAAAAGATAGCTGAAAAATTCTAGTTTTTTTTTCTCCTGAAAGTCCTCTTTCTGCATGTCCTCTTGCACTTACTCTCCCTTTCTACTGCAGGTTTCTAAGGTAACCTTTGGAGATGGTTTACAATTCAGGCAAACATTTATCACGGACACGAATGTGGGAAGTTAAAACTTGGCAATGTTTTGTAGTGCAATCATGCAACTGTAGATTTTCATTTGAAATGAAAATGATAAACAGTTAAAGCAGTAGTCAGCACCTGGCAGTTTTTTTGGAACACCTTATAATTAGAAATACAGAGCTAAAAATTCTCAGCTATAAACCAAATGAAATATGAAAAAGTTGTCCAATAAGACTTCGTAGTTTAGTGGGTGAAGATGGCATTTAGACTTTCCCTCTTTGCTATCAACTTACAAGGATTTGACAATTACTACTTTAATTTGGGGTACTTCATACTTACAGGAAGCCAACATAGTCTCATTTTCATGTGTGAAAATTCAAATAACCCTAGTTATCATAATTCAAGGAACAAAGAACAATTCATTGAAAAGAACAAATAGAATCCTTTTGTATAAGAAATACAATGGTAAATTCAATTGTATTTCAGAATAAAATAGTACCACAATAAAACAGACAGAAATGGAATATTCTGTTAGAAAATGGAAATAACAGAATTACAAACTAAATTATCCAGAAATATCGCCTTAGCTGGTAATTTTAGTTTTATTCCCACAAAAATGCTTTAGTCTTTACTCTCTGGATATCAAGATTCTTGGATGGTAAGCCAGGACAACAACTGAAGTAATACACACCCTGGGTAACTAATGAGGATGCCACTGAGTTCCTTGGACATGGTTGACTTATTTTATAAATTAGAGTGTTTCAGAAGCCCCATTGATTTAGGTTTCTTTCTTTTATATGTCTTTGGAGCTTAATTTCAGAAATTATTTCAATATTTAGAAGTTATCTAAAAAGAGCACAAATCCTTTCAAAGACCACACTGCCTCACAACTTCTTTGGAATTTGCTGTGCGATTTCAAGATTATTAATTTGCCTTCTCTCTTTTATGCTTTCAAAAAGATACAAAAACTACCTTTTAGGACTGGGGATGTAGCTCTGTGGTAGATGCTTGGTCAGCATGCAGAAAGTTCTGAGTTCAGTCCTCAACATTACAAACAAAACTAAAACATTACAAATAAGACAAAAACTAGAGAAAAACTATACAGAACCTAAAACATTCTGCTCATTATAGACAAATATCCATAAATGACCAGCTAAAGAATAGTTCTTATCAAATGCTTTGTCCTGTTAGGATGATGTCTCCAGACATTGGAGGGACAAAGATGTAGGGAGACCTATGAGGCTGGAAATCTGAGTGTGGAGCTTAGTTTTAGAAAGTTTAACTGACAAGCCTAGACACTATCAGCAGTTCTCAACCTGTGAGTCACTACCCCTTTGGCAGACCTCTGTCTCCAAAAATATTTACATGATGATTCACAACAGTAGCAAAATTACAGTTATGAAGCAGTAACAACAACAACAAAAAATCTCATGGTTCAGGGTCATCACAACATGAATAACTGCCTTAAAGTGTCGCAGCGTTAGGAAGGATGAGAACCATTGCTTTAGATCAATCCCCAACACCATGAAACTACACTAACCAACAAAACTGCAGTGTTGAAAACTGAATCTGACAGATGAATCAGCCTGAATGACAGATGTCAAGATCCCTTGTTTCCCTACGGTCTTCCTCTTGATATCACATTATCCTGTGTACTTGTCAAGCCCATCTAGGAATCTGCCTCTGTGGCCTGGCATTTATCTAAGAACAAAAGGCTGGTAAACTCTGAAATCAAAGCTTCTTGTAGAAGAAACACCAGAGAATGAGAGAAGAGAAAGCACTTACCCAGACTGTGCTGACCACACTCAGGACGAGGCAGGCGACCCTCAGAGAAAGCATGTTTTCTGAGGGTGGGGATGGTTCATGAGGAGCACTGCAGCTGCAAGGAAGGAGCACTGGTTCTGCTCAGAGCACCGTCCTACTTTTAAACCTTCAGGAGGCTGGGAGGCGGGGTTAATCATCACCTTTGTCCTACTCAAATAGCCAAAGCTCACACTGCATCCTTTGCTCTGTCCATCACAGTGGTATCCCAGAAATTCTTGCTCAATTCTCTGAAGCCTGTTTGCTTCCGATAAGTTGCTACAAATGGTAGCCTTTGCTGGTGCAGCCAGGAGTTGGGGGAAGATTCTACATTCCAGGAAGTGGGCCACTTTCAGACTACAAAGATGAGCAACTTCCATATCCTATCCGTAGGAACATGAGGGTTGCCAGGGGTTCTGGCTGTCATTTCTGTGAAGTAGAGATTTAATCAATGATACTTGGCTGTGTATAGGATTCAGAGTTCATCTGAATTTCAAAATGACTTGAAGGCCTACAATGAGCTTATGATAAACAGGTTATTCTCCTTTATCCAAATGTTAAGACAGCAACCAGTGGGACCAAACACCTACACCCACAACCCTACCTCCAGCTTCCTGCCTCTGTGCTTTTATGAAGGTTAACTTTTCATCTTGTAAATCAGTGTCCTCATTTAAAAGAATGAGAGCAAACACAACCTACTACACATGCTAAGACACAAATGGGCGAATTATTTCAAGACCTTCAGGGAACTGATTGCTACCACTCACTGGTAGCAAGTAGAAGTCATTATTGGAGAATAAAAGTACAATGGAAAATTTTCTTTCCTCCTTGTGCCTTTGTGCATGAACTCTCTTTATCTGCTCTGCATTTCTACAACCGTTTCTCCTGGGATCAGTGAAACTGCTGTATGACCCAACTACCCACTTCTACTCCCCTAAAAAGCAACAGCTGGATCTTAAACAAACATTTCTGCATTGTTCACAATTCCACACTATGGAAGCAGCCTAATACCATCAATGAATGAGTGGATAAAGAAAAAGGGTAAATGCAGAGATTATTGGTCAGTCCATGAAAAGAAGGAAATCAGATAATCAGAACCAACGATTCACACATTTGACAGGAATTCATATCCAGCATCACAAGACTCTATATTAACATGTACATGTACTTTTTCCTAATAACAAGAAGTATTGGCACTTCACCAGGAGATACCTGGTTAAAACAATCATTAAACACACAACTGGTAAGTAGAAAACACTTCCTACTTTTTGGACTGACCATTAAACAGGAGACGTTGGCTTTTGTCATGAAGTTTACAGGACTTTTGCCTGGGTTTTACAACAGCGATCTATCTCTAGTAAAAATTTACTTAAGAAACACTATCAGCAGTGCCTAGTTTCTTGTCTTTGTTTGACCAGTTGCTTCCTGTGTTCCTCAACTATTACAAAAGTTTGGGTTTTATATAGCCATTTACCGAGAAAGGCCAATGAGGTTACAATGGTTCATGTAGGAGTGATGAAGGAAGCTTTTGTTTTAGAACCTGTCAATGCTCTGGCTCCAAGTGATTTTCCTTGGATGTTTCAGTTGTAGTAAGAAAATGGGAATTTCCTTAACCCCATAGTGATAATTCCCAATCATACTTAGGAAAGTGAGAGGGAGACCGAATGAGTGATGTTTGTTTGTTTTAATATTGCTTGATTCTCTTGCGCTACATTTCTTTTTAATATTCTTAATTAAGAAATAACTCTAGAGATGATTGAATTGGTGGTAAGCCATTCTCTTGGCAAGAAAAACCACTTGCTTCAACTGTAGACAGACTTCTGTCCAAAAAGGACAAAACTTGGAAGCAGGTAAGTCGACAGCCTAGCTCTGCCAAGACAGGGTAGGTAAGTCCTTCATAATTCCTGCTCTACAACCAA
>CAJQZJ010032773.1:7332990-7424981 GCA_907164525.1 Lophiomys imhausi
AGGGAGGGGATTGTGATTGAGATGTAACTTGAAGAAATAAAAAATAAATTATTAAAAAAAAGAATTAACTCTAATTTATTTCTTAAAATGGAACTCTCTCTGGATTAACAGGCATTCACAGGAATAATATCTAGCAATTTTAGGATTTATTAATATAAAAGTCATTATTTGGAGAGGGAGTTGCAGAGGATTGAATCTAGGGTTTATTGAATCTTGGGATTTATTTTTGTTTGTTTGTTTTTGCTGCTGTTTTGCTTGCTTTTTTTTTTTTTTGAGACAGTATCTATATAGCCCTGGCTGTTCTAGACTTCACTATGTAGTCCAGGCTGGCCTTGAAGTCAAAGAGATTCACTTTTCTACCTTCTGAGAGCTGGGATCAAAGATACGTGCCAACAGTGGTGGTTGCCTGTGCCTCACTCGGTATTTTGAGGCAGGGTCTCACTATGTAGTCCAGAGTCAGGCTGCCCTTGAATTCAGGATCCTGCTGCCTTACCTGCCTAAATATGAAACAATGGGATTGTAGACATATCACTGTACCTGGCTAATGGTCACTCTCATTCTCATCCTCCCTCCCTCTTTCCCTCCTTCCCTCTTTCCCTCCCTTCCTCCCTTCTCCTCCTCTCAGGTTAATGTCAAGGTCTGTTACATAAACTCTTTCAATAAAGTTCCCATTGAGTAGTTATGAGGTGTGTGTGTGTGTGTGTGTGTGTGTGTGTGTGTGTGTGTGTCCCCGTCCGTCCGTCTGTGCATCTATCTGTCTGTCTGTGTGTGTTTCTCTGTGTGTGGTGGTGCGGATCTGCAAGAATAGAACCCCCGAGTCTTTCTGTTTCTTTTAACTTCATTAGTAATGAAGTATTTAGCTGTAATACTCTTTCTTCAGGTTTACCACTTTTTTACACCGGTTATGTGTTGAAGTATAATCACAGCCATGGAGCTGGAACGATGGCTCGCTGGTTGCTCTTCCAGAGGACATGGGTTTGATTCCAAGCATTCACATGGTGGTTCACAATAGTTTTTAACTTCAGTCCCATAGGATCTGATGCCCTCTTAATAAGGCCATCACCGGCACTGCAAGCATGTGGTACACAGGCATACATGAAGGCAAAACACCATACATATAAAATAAAAATAAAGATTTAAAAAAAGTACAGCCATTCCCATGAACATTCAGTTGATGTATTAGTTCAGACAACATGACTTCATTCTAAGTGTTCATCCTAAGTGTGTTATAGTCAGCACACACTTTTGCTAGTTTTACTGGGATAAAGATGAACACAGAAAGCCTGCGATCATGTTATATTGAAATTTAGAGAAACATTATCTAAAGGGACTTAGCAATTTCCAAGTAAGGAATTACATGTAAATGGAGATAATACTAACTGCCAAGGGCCATTGCATTTTGGTTGTTCTGTGGTGTTAGTGATAGCCTAGCATTTTCTAAATACAATTTCTACTATGAAAGTATGGACCCAGTCAGGGGACCCAGTTTTAAAGGGCCACTTGACTTGGTTTCACCAACTTGTAAACATTATGAATTTGTATAAAAATTCAGCAACAAAAAAGTACTGATAAAAACAACAAA
The DNA here is from genome assembly GCA_907164525.1 of Lophiomys imhausi. NCBI lineage: Eukaryota > Metazoa > Chordata > Mammalia > Rodentia > Muridae > Lophiomys > Lophiomys imhausi. The sequence goes on from CAJQZJ010032773.1 coordinate 7,334,573, forward strand.
GAAACCCATAAAGAGAAACATTTTCCAAAATTCCTGGCCATGGCACAGGAATAGATTCCTTTAAACTGAAAAAAAAAATCTAAAGTGTGCAGAGCAAAATTAAGTAAGGAAATATGTACCCTGAGGCATCTTCAAGTATGGTGGCAAACACAGGTAAACACACATGAAATTGAGCACTCATGAAATTGAGGCCAGAGGATTAGGTTCTCCCTGGCTACATAGTAAGTTTGAAGCCAGCCTACATGAGAGCTTGCCTTGAAAAAAAAACTGTTCTAAATTATATTTCCAAACTTAATATCAGATTCAAAGCCATGCAGTAATACTAATCTTTCCAGCAAGAAGCAATCGGTTTTATTGTTATTGTTGTTTCTTGGAACAACTTTCTACATTCTCTCATGTGACCCTAACCACAGTTTTGCAATGCAAGGAAAACAAATCATGAAGAAAATATCTCCAGTCCAAAGGATATCTCTCTCTCTCTGCAACATTTTAACTTTGTGTCCTAATTAGTCCCTGGAATCTGCCCTACCATGTTTATTTAAGGAGAGTCAACACTCAGTCTTATGGTGACTTCCCTCTTCTTGCCAGTAAGAGAAAATCTAGTGATGACCGGCAGGAAGGAGCCAGAGACTTAGTGTGTATATTTGAAACACAACTGTGATCCAGTTAGTAGATTTATAGATTTGAGTGACCGCCATGATCCTGAACTCACCTCGCTTTCTGCCTTTAGTACTTCCTAGGAAGGCTGTGCTGACGGCTCAGATGGGTAGTCCTGTGACACTCCACAATAACCCAATTATAGCTATGGTGCCATTGGACCAAAGCTCATGCTTACAAAGCCAGTCAGTATTCTTTGGTATTTGGTCTGGGTTTTTTTTTCCCTTCTTAAAGAAAATAACAATCAACAGACCTCCACTATTGTAGATCACACTGGAGAGTGATTATGGGCTGTGTTTATTTTGTAGGATGGACTAATTTAGTGACAACACTCTTCCCCAAAACAATTTACAAAACTTTGCCTTCCCCCAAATCAAGATTGCCAAGGTTATGTTCTGAGATAATAGTGTGGCATCTAAATGGTAATTAAAAAAGCATTTGAAAACTTACAAGCTTGGAAACAAATAAAAGATACTTTATAACTCTTGGACTTCAAAGGAAACTGAGGGAAATTAAAAAGCTGTCCTGGTGGAGAAGGCCCTTAAAACACAAAGTTACTGGACAAGGGATATAGCTGAGGGCTTGAACTTTCTTTGCATGGACAAGGAAGGCCCTGGGTTGGATGTTCACACCACCAAAGAAGAAAATGGACTTAAAAAGAGGAAAGAAAGGAAAAGGGGAAGAGAGAAGGGGAAGGGGGACTAAATGGAGAACATTTCTTTGTTCTTCATAACAGAGAAATGAAGATTTTAGAGATTCTGAAACTGCTTGTGATAAAGAACCATTGCTTATTAAAATTATACTCATTTATAAATGTATTACTTTATACAATCCAGGGAAAATAAATTACTAGATAAGTAAAATTCTAAAAAGCTACATCAAAAAGCTGGGTGTGAAGGTGCACGCCTTTCATCGCAGCACTTGGGAGACAGAAGCAACTGGGTCTCTGAGTTCAAAGCCAGGCTGGTTTACAGAGTAAGTTACAGGACAGCCAGACTACACATAGAAACCTTGTCTTGAAAAACAAACAAACAAAAAAAGCTACCTAAAACACAGGTCCCAATTTTTGCTAGAATCAAAAGGCAAAGACGTTTCACTTCAATGAATGTAAGCTAAGCAAGCATAATATAGACAAAAGTTTCTACATGATATCTTCAAATTTTTTTGCATTTAATGCAGACTAGTAACAGGTAAGTTGAGGCCCTGTTTCTTCAGAACCATTGATTTATAGAAACACATCATTTGTTAACTTAAAGCAATATACACATACAACCTATGATAAGTGAAAAAGCAAGTAAATAGAGTAGTACTTGTTAAACCTACTACAAAGACTATTCATTAAGAAGAAGATGGGAAGGAAAGGAAACCCAAGTAATAATAATAAATATAGAGACTGACCCAGCATAGACCGAAAGGAATGGTGTTCTAGGAATACGAGCCTCTCAGCTTCCGCCTCACGTGCTGAGCACATTCACAAAGAGGCATATGAAGTATGGTCCTTCCACACTTAGTATTCTTTATTTACTATCTTTAACATTTTCACCTCACTTTGCTCTATTTTTTTAAACACTTGACTCCTCTCTCTCTCTCATATGTATAGTCATGTGAATGAAGGTAGTGTACACGTGCTGGGATGTATGTGTGGAAGTCAGAGGACAACCTCTGGTGCTGGGCTTCATTTTCTACGCTGTTTGAGACAGGGTCTCATACTCCAGGCTGACCTGTGAGCATCCTAAGATTCTGCTGCCTATGCCTCTTACCTCTCCACAGCCCTGCCATTACAGATACATACCACTGAGTCAGGCTTCATGTTGGTTGGGGAGATGTAGCCAGCAAGTGCTTCCCCTCTAAGCCGTCAGGCAGCCTGCCTCATTCTTCTTGAGCTATGTCGAACTAATAGGGAACTATTAGCTAAACCTTCTTCCTAGAGTTTAATGTGTCCGTGAGTTTTTCTCACTTATCATCGGAATAAACCAAGGTATCTACTACAGAAATACCTTTGTTAGTTCATGCTGATTTGCTTCTGAGCTGTGGGGGGAGCCTATATATCTGTACAAGGTCCCAGACTCTTAGTTTCACTTTAAAAGTTCCATTTTTTTGTTCATTTATCAAGAGAATTGTTAAACCTCCATTACATGCAGAGACATGATCTAATTGAGTCTAGAAGTATTTCTCATGCCTATTTTCTGAAGCTGTAAGCTTCAAGATTCTCCACTAGATATTAATAACCAAATAAGTGTAAATTTGTAGGTAATCCCATTTTTGTAACTCACTGGGTCTCAAAATTAACCATAAAATTAACATGAGCTCATTCTTGTGAGTTAAGCAATGCGGTGAAAACTCTACAGAATACTTTTAAATGGAGAGCCATGAGGATCAGTAAGTGAGTGAGTTTGAAAAGAATTGTGGAAAGTAAGACAATCCAAAGCCAAAGCTGAAGACTTCAGCACAAGCCAATCTTTTCTCAATACAATGCCAAATGCTCAGCGCAGTATCTGGATGCGAGGTTCCCAGACTTAGCTGATTCTGAGCCGCTCTTGGTAGCTGAATCAAGCTCCCTGGATCTCAATAGCTCTCATCGAGAACAAGTAAATGGCTCCTTCTGTTCACCTCCTGTGTCACCTGTGAGACGAGCAGTTTCTCTCCACAGTCTCTTGTTCTGATGACAGTTCTGTGTGAGATACTGGCTACAGGTGTTTGGAGCTAAAAGATTCTTCTAGAAGAATTCCCCAGTAGCTCTCTCTAGCAGTGGGTGTTTAGCCTACAATGCACCTTTGCTATACGCTTGTAACCCTGTGACTTTCTTATGTTGAATGTTGTCACTTCTTCAGTTTGCTGCATCTGTTACCCTGAGCTACTGTATTCTGGGTGACTCACACTCCTTGGGAGGTAGGAGCTATGGTTTTTGGTTCCCCTCAATTCCCCTTGGCTTGGATACTATGTGCAGCATAACCTGTAAACTCAGCAACTGACAATAATTGAGGAAAAGTGATGTTTTACTAGATTAATAAAAGCCGCCAAATAGCTCATCTTAGGAAACAAAATGTTTATTGAGATGCATGTAGATAAATTATTGCCAGCATAAAACTGCTAATAGAGTTTTCAACATGGATTCCATTAACTCTTAAAAATGAAGTGAGGCTCTGAAAGTCCATTGTCCCATAGGCAAAATAGTATATTTCTCTGCTTGGGTAAAGTCCTTTAAAAAAGCAAATCAGCTTTGAAATGTTCTTTAAACGTCTCCAGCCTATGAATACATAATAAAACAAAAGATATATTAAAAAATATAATTGTTTTTGTTTAAGAGGAAGAATTAAATATGAATGATGTAGAGTTCAGACACAGAGGAAAAATTATACATGTGAGTTCTAGAATTTTTCTCTTATTTTATTAGTATATACTAAAATACTTAAGACATAATAAAAAACAATAATCACAACTGATCATAAAATAAACAAAATACAGTAGTCTTAATTTTAATATTTAGGGGAAATGTCAAACAAAATGTTGTCTCCTCAGATAAACAATTTTTAATAACTATGATTCCAGTAATTTAGAAATATGGTCCAAAGTGGATTTTAATTTCCATTTAGGGCTAGGTATCATTTTAAGAAAACTAGCATTTAACAAATAGAATATGAGGTGTAGAACAAAATTTGAGGAAATTGTTGGAACTTTGTACAGGTTAATAGATATTAACAGTTAATTCTTTATATATATACATATTTAAACTTCCAGGCAGATGGGTTATTGGTATTCAATGTCAACTTCATGCTCCACGCTGACCTGTTTAGATGCCCCCATGTGGTGCTGCTGTCCCTCTCCAATGGAGAGTCTGTTGAAGGGAATTATCTTCATGGTGGTTTCCTTCATGGAATACCAGCGGGGCTTCCAAGTGGCCCAAATAATGCCATTGTCATAACCATTAGGAGTAGATGCCTTGGAATAAGTGCCACCTGCAATGAATTGGAGAAGCATGTGTCTTTTACCCTTACAGTCCCTTACCTCATAGTCCATTAGAGTTATTATGATGTTTGTAGGATTTCCTCCTAACTGAAAATATCCCTAGGGATTGCAAAAGCCATTTTGGTGATCCTGTCCATACTTTAAATTTATTCATTATTGTCAAGGCTGGAACACCTCTCTCTGTCTCTCTCCTGTCTCTGTCTTTCTCAGTCTCTTTCTGTCCCTGTCTCCATCTCTCTCTTCCTCTCCCTGCCCCCTCTGTCTCTGTTATTGGAGGCAATCCTGAACTCAGGTTACTATGGTAGGAGCCACAGATTCCTGATCAGGTGGTTGACCTAGTGTGCATGAGGGCACAATCTTCGGCTAATGGAAGATGCTATTAGGGCTTTGAAAAGTCTCTCTAGAAAGCTGTTCTACATCACCATGCAGTTTCTCCTCAGAAGATGGGGCTGTCTTCTAATTCCTTAAAATATCCATTGGTATCTCTGGGGCCTCTACATACAAAACTGCTAGGACATTTCAAACCCTTTCAACCTTACAGAAACCATTGCCTCCCCCAGACTAAGACAAGCATCTACAATAACCAGGCTAGATCCTTCACTCAAGTTTTTATGACCCTTTGCTCTTACTAGTACTACTTTGCCATTTCATTCAGTTTCTCCTAACATCTATTCACTGCCCACTGCTTGAATCTGACATAGTTCATGAACAGCTGAGCCAGAGTAATGTGTCCACAAGCACAGATATGTAATACTAATCCATCTATGTCATACACATGGCAGGTCTAAAGGAGACACTACTGCCTCAAATTACAACTCAGATAATGAGAATTTCACCACAATATCAAAACACTGATGTTTCCTAGGAGTTGGAGGTCCTACAGAGGTGAACACTGTAGGGAAAAGCTTAATATTATTTAAGATAATTCCAGTTGGATAATTAGTGTTATCTAATTATGATTTCAAATAAAAAGTTTTAAAATAAAAACTTACTCTGTTTATCATATTATCATATCATATCATATAAATTATAATATCAAATTATAATTCTCCATCTCTCTGCCTCTGTTTTTTACCTTCCATAACACATTTGTTACACAAATAATCATAACTGAAGTAAAAAAAATACCTTGGTAATAAACTCCATTGAGGTGGCCAGCATGACATTTGTTCATCCACCAACCAGATCCATCCTGTTCGGCACAGTTGCCTTCAAACTTATCGTTATCATTGTCCCAGGTACTGAACTGCATGCCATTGTGGGATGTGAAAAACTTGTCACTGGGATCATCGCCAAAATCGTAGCCATCAAAGGCATCCCCGGCATCTCCACCAATGAAGTAGGCATAGGTCAGGCGGTATTTGTCAGATTCAGGACCCACCCTGAACATGGCATAATCTGCAGTGCTGTGAGGACAGAATGGAGATACACATTTCTAGGCACAGGGCCCAAACCAACATGTGGAATGTCATTCTCTGCAAATCTAGACAATACCTGTGTGCACCAGTCCAGAGCTCATCCCCACTGTTGAGGATGGATCTAAAATCCTTCAGTGAATCCCAGAAAAAATAAAAGCCCACTTACTTGCTTTTTAGTTATAGAATGTTAATATCAAATGAAAACATATGGGTAAGTCTAATTATTGGTGTTCATTTAACTTTTGCTAGCAATATACACACACCATCATAGGGCACAATAATTATGTACGATGAGTGAACCCATAGCCTGAATTAGAAGGAGAAGGCTCTCATTGTCCACCCATAGCACTTAAAGTGTAAGGGCACAGAAGGGTTTTCTTTCCCAAAGCAATGGTGTCCTGGCAAAAAGAGGTGTTCTGGAACATCACAGAAGCCATGAGCCATGTGTGATGTCATGAGATGACAGCCACAAGAGTCAGAGAGGCCTCCTCTGGGAAAGTTTGTGAAGGGAGCTATAGCTCTGCAGAGTAGAGAGAATCATGGTCCTTTGTGAAAAAAACAGAGATTTCCAGAAAATATTAATCTTTTCCCCAATACCTCATACTTGGGAAATGGAGGAGGCTCACAAGGAAAAAGGCCTGCTGACTATAGTTTTGGGATTAAAATAAAAGTTAAAAATATGTTTGGAAATAGAACTTGTTTCATTATTTCATATCTAATAAGAAGGTTATATAACTTTTTTCCGACTTAAATTAAGTGTTCAAAACCCAAACTCCAGTTAATCTCTCAGCCTAGTAAGGCTGGAGATCACCACAGATATCAGTTAATTTTAAGGTGGTCCATAATTTGACAGAATGAACAGTCATTAAATGGGTGGGAAGTCTGAATGAATGGATTTGATTGCATTTAATTTCATGCTAATTCCTGGTTCATATTTAACATCCCATAGCAATCACTGAATGTTTCCAAGGCATGTAAATTGTACTGGGGCATTCATATTAATCCTGGAGGAGATCTAGCCTAGCTTGCTCTTTGGACTGTCCAAGAACCAGATGTGCTCCCAGGAAAGAACCTGGATATACTTTTTGCATTGGTCAGGTTGTTTGCCACTGATCCACTGCCAGTTGTAAAAAGTCCATTTAGCTGATGGTATCTTAATAGCTGATAAATGCTGTAGCTGATAGCTATGAAAAAAGTTAAAGTCCCTTCCACCTTCCATATCATACCTGGTTCTGCCATTCCAGTCTTTGAGCTGTATTCTCAGTGCATATGGGATTGTGGACTGCATGCTTATCAAGTGAATCTTCTCATTTCCCAGCCAAAACTCTGTGGTGCCAGTTGGAGACAGGTGTCCAAATCCTTCTTTATACTGAATCCAATTCTTCTTGAAATCCACACTGCCATCAATCCTCTAGTTGCACAATGGCATGGGCAAGAGGAGAGGAAAGACGATTGGTGCATATAAAGAAACAACATTCAAAATATGGAAGATATGATTCTGCCAACTGCCAGCTACCTGACCTCCTGTAATCTACCTCCATTTCATCACCTAGAAAATAGAATGATGATGCTCTGAGTAGTATTACACACATTCATGCACCCATGCATGCGTACACACACACACACACACACACACACACACACACACACGTCTGGTAGTGCTTATTCCCAGATTAATGGTAGGGGTATTTTTTTTTTAAGGTTTGGTTTTGTTTTAGTTGTAGGTCTTTTAAAGACCCATGGAGGTCTTCAGAAGTCACACGTTTACACGGTAAAAAAGCCAATTTTGCTGTGGATACCAGGTAGGCAGATGCCCAAAAAGGCTTTGTCATGAGCTAGCCAATAGTATCCTGTGACAGGCTGTAGGTTATTGCTAATCGTCAGCCTTAGCTCTTGATCTGAGCAAAGAGGCATCTTCCATGCCTTGTCACTTTGCTTATGTGACCATATGATGTGTAAAAGCAGAGTCAGCATGGTATTACTTCAAGGCACAGTAAAGCCAGGCTGTTGGGTTCAAACCCTGCCTATTACTCCTTACTTAGGTGGCCTCATGCCTCAGCGTCTCCTCTGCTAGTTAAGATGAGAATAGTCCTCACCTCAAAAAGGCTATGGTGATAGGTATGTGGGCTAATATTCACAGAGTGGTTAGAGAAGCCTCTGGAGCAATGTGTGCCATTTATTTAATATATATGCAGTTGGAGACAGTTACCTTCTGGAACACAGTCCAACCATTTCCAGATCCATCGATTTCACAGTACACTAAGAACTGTTGCTTAGCTTTCAAAGGGCGAATGAAATAAAGTCCACTTTCTTTGGCGCCTTTGTTGGCAATTTCCTGACAATCTGACAAAGAAAAAAACAAATTTCCGTAAAATTACCATAGTGGCTTGAACCCCAGGTAGGGCATTAGCACTGTCAGCAGCCTCCCCAGCTTCTCTTGCCATCATTCCCCCCAAAATATTGATTAATACCCAAGAAAATTCTGGGCAGGTGGGATCTATATATTTAAAGCCAGATGCTTTCTAAACTTGCTGCACATTCCGAAGAGTACTATTGCTTTTATTTTGGCTGTTTGCTTTGATGATCCCGACCACAGGGTCAACTTCTTTCGTACCTTTTCCAGTCGTGTCATGGATTTGCACGGTGTCCTTGCAAGGTTCCTGGCACTGAGCTTCAAGCTGGGCTACCTTCTGTTTCAGGTTCATGATCTTCTGGTTATTTGAAAGGTAGATTTCCTGTAAATATCTAGAAAGAGAGCAATGCAGTAAGAGAGAATGAGCATTCCTTTCAGAAGAACGTACCTTCACTCTTCTTTGTTAGAAAGGCTGCTTTATTTTCAAAGAAGTCCTTTGTAGTGAATTCCTTCATTCTCTGGAAATTGTAAAATTTCTAATTGTAGAATTAAGTCGAAGCTTTGGGGAAAAGAAAAATAAAAACCCACTCTGTTTCAACAGGAGTGTAATTGGGACTTGAATGGGGCAGGTGGTCTCAACTTCGAACACAAATAACAAAGTCCTTGTCAATAAACAAAGGTCACTGTAGGTGGCTTTTTGACTCTTGCCTTCTCTGGAAGGGGAATCAGCATAGTTAGCTCCTATGTGCCATTTAGGGTTTTCCATCTCTCCTATAACTTACATGGGAAAGGTACCTGGAACATTGCTTTACTACACATGAAATACTAGATACTTTCTCGTTCCATATCTCTAGAAAACACCGGGAGAAAGTGAGAATTCTGCCTTGGCCACTCCTCATGTGGAAATGATAATGATAATTGTAGCAACAGTAACATACCTTCTGATAGCAGAAAGGAGAGAAACATGTTTGGGGGACACTTCTCCCCAGCTACCATCTAGTTCAGTTTCTAATGGGTCTGGGAGTTCAATTTAGGGGAAAATTGGGAAAGGAGTTAAAACTGCAGCTGAGATTCCATGCCCTGAGTCCCCGAGAAGCTAGAAGTGAGGACAGAGGACAACAAATAATTGCAAGTCCGTGTGCTATGGTCAAGTGGCTCCAAGACCTTTACTTTCTACTGCACCTTTGACATGATTTTCTATAGTAGCCAAGATCCATCTTCAGTCTCTGTTTTCTAATTTCTTAATGTTGATTTGGTGACATATTTATGAAGAGGATTGCATTTTCCACACCCCAAATCTCATGTATTTGATATTAGAATGTAAGGGAATGGGGAACACTCAAGTAAATAGAGCTAGAATGGCATTTGAAAACAACTACAATAGCCTTTCTCCAATGTGACTATTTTTTTTAAAAATTACAAACCTGTACAACTCATTTTGACCAAAAACTCCTATCTCCACTGGGTTAATGGTTATTTCATATTATAAATGAAAAATGAATTCCATGATCACTTTCTGTGAGATGTGAGATATTAAGTAAAATCCCAGTCTGCCTTGGAGAGTACATCAAAACCCAGACACATACCGAATACTTGTCTCATGTGTCGATATCAGCCCTTCGTATTTCATAATTTCTTCTACCATCTTTTTAGACTTCTGAGTGGCACTGTCTATCATATCTGTGACAGGGTCAGAGACAAAACAGTCACTTAGCAAATACCACAACTCAAAGCAGAAAAGGTGAGTCCTCAGTAGGGTTTCTCACTTGGCTTTGGGGGCTGGCTGGGGTTGTAATAAACTTGGATTGTTTTGATCAGGTCTTTGGCTTCTGAGGTTCTGTTTTCAGCTCGATTTAAGATGTCTTCCAGAGTCTGGAGGTCATTGTCCACTTCGCTTTGGTAAGAGGACAGGAAGTCTGCAATGCCACAGGTTGTTGGGCAGTAGCTACCCTGTAAGTCAATAAGGAGGGAGATAAACACCTTAGAAGAGAAAAGAGAAGTCTTGCACCCTATCCATAAATATTAATCCATTTCCCAAAAGCTTAATGTGTCAACTGGTATGTGAAATAACTTCCCTGCTTTTCCACCCTTCTCTAGTTCCAAGAAAAGGGGCCACATAGAAACTACTTACAAATCTCTCATCTAAGATGCAGCAGTTATCTCTGGTAGCAACGAACTGTGGGAGAAAAACACAGACATTTTGCGAGTGGCTCCAAACGTTTCTCATTTTTCACCTTTAAAACAATATAGCTTCTGAAGGACACTTACTGCCAGGGCCGCTGGAGAGAACAGTAAAAGCGTGAAGCATAGAGTGAAACTCCGGGGATGCAAGGACCAACTCATGATGTCTGGGTGACCTGGCGCTCTCAGCCCCTCACAGCCAGCACTGTGACCTCTTGGGCGCTACTTGGTCCTTTATGTGAGTTCCCAGTCAGGGCGGGACTAAGAGTGGCTGGAACTGGTCACGGGGCCTCTTTACCAGAAGTGTGGGCTCTTCCTGCTCATTGTGGCTGCCAGCTGTGCTCTGTCGGATTCCCAGATTTTGCACACAGTTTAGGCTCCTCCTTTTGGGCTCAACCCAACCTGTCTCCTCAGACCTGCAGGTGCCTGCAAAAGCTAGGAAAGCATTGGCTGCTGCTCTGACAGAGACTTCGTGATGCAACTGCTTCCAGTACACCACCACCAGGAGAACAAACACAGGGTTCTGACCTCCTGGGACAAACCCAGCCTATCCAGAGGTCCGGCCTGCTGCAGTCACAGGCATTACTGAAAGACCTGTCTTAGCCCAGGGACGGGGTGACAGTACACTATTATTTTTGAAGCTATTTACAGGAGGTAACCTTTCCTCTCTTTGTGCCCCACTTCTGTATTCCCAAGAATGACTCATGCCGGAAATGGGTTCCTGTCCATCTGTGTTGTCCTTTTTCTCAGGTCAATTCTCATTGAGTTTTGGGCTCAACTTGTATGATGACTGGAAGAGAGGCTGGTTCCCACCTTCCACCAAAAGGAAAAGAGCCAGGATCCTGTTCACCGGGTTGTCCCAAAGCCTCATCTAGTTCCTGGAGGGAAAACCAGGATTCAAAGAAATCCAACTCCCACATACCTGGTTAGAAAGAAGCCTTGCTGAAGTAGAAGGGAGAGAGAGAGAGAGAGAGAGAGAGAGAGAGAGAGAGAGAGAGAGAGAGAGAGAGAGATATGAAGAGGGCTCATTGTCTTTGAGGGGAAAGGGCATTGTCACCTCCACCTCAGTCACTTCCTGCTGCAAGCCTTTTACCAGTTTTACAGAGCAGGTCCAACTGTGCCATTCAGCCTTAAAGACCTTCAGCAACACCCCCTCCATCTCTTGTCACAGTGAATGCAAATCACATGCCTGTCTTGGCTTGATGCCTTTTCTTTTCTGTATCCTTGAGCTTACCTAAATGAGCCTCGTAGCATGCTCTTCTGTGCAACATGAAGTCCTATTTCAGATTGTCTTCTTCTGTTCTCTACTTCTTATTTAGCCTGGTTTGCCAACATTCACAGAAATTACTGAATTTCTAGCTGTCAATATATATATATATATATACTAAACAAGCCAGAAGTCCTATTTCCTGGAGGTTAGTCCCCTCTAACATAACATCACCTCAAAGCCAGCTCTATATGTTTTGTAGGACCTTGGATTATATACCCCATTAACCTACCAGTGAAAACTCAGTGTTTGAACACCTAGCAGAGAGAGAGAGAGAGAGAGAGAGAGAGAGAGAGAGAGAGAGTTAATACTCAATTGTTAAATAACTTTAGTTAATTGGGCTGGAAGGAAGTCTACTTTTAATGTAAACACTCCTAGTAATCTCAAGTTTTCCAAATTGCAAAAGTAAGCAGGGTACCTCATATGGTGTTAAATGAAAGAGGAAAGCATGCCAACATTTGTACTTTTTAAAAAGAATGATAACAGAATGCATAAAAACATGGAGGCATAGCTAAACTGAGAATTTGCAAAAGAGGAATCTCTAATGGCTGAGAGACACTTGAAGAAATTAACAACATCCTTAGTTATCAGAGAAATGCAACTCAAATAGATCCTGAGATTCCACCTCACAGCTGTTAGAATGGCTAAGATCAAAAACTCAAATGACAGTACATGCTGGCGAGGCTGTGGAGAAAGGGGAACCCTACTCCATTGCTGGTGGGAGTGCAAGCTTGTACAACCACTATGGAAATCAGTCTGGCAACAATATCTTAGAAAACTTGGAATAGTTAGTTCTACCTCAAGACCCAGCCATACCACTCCTGGGCATACATCCAAAAGATTCCTCACCAAACCACAAGGACATCTCCTCATCTATGTTCATAGCAGTTTTATTTGTAATAGCTAGAAACAGATGTCCCTCAACTGAAGAATGGATAAAAAAAAAAAAAAAAAAAAAAACCTGTGGTACACCTACACAGTGGAATACTACTCAGCTATCAGAAACAAGGAAATCATGCAATTTGCAGCCAAAAGGATGGAACTAGAAAAGCTCATTCTGAGTGAGCTAACCCAGACCCAGAAAGATGCACATGGCATCTATTCACCTATAACTGGATTTTAGCCATGTAGTACAGTATGACTATACTAAAACCAACAGACCGAAAGGATCAGGAACATAGACTTTGTTACTTGTTAGTGAGACACTTTGCCCTGGAGCTGCCATGTAGGCCCCCAGTGCAAGAGGAAGCTCTTAGCCCTCATATGACTGCTGAACTGAGGGGGGCTGATATGTATGGCACCCCACACCAGAGGAGTAGGATAGGTGGGAGAAGGAGGAGAAGATGGAAGGGTGGGACCAGGAGGGGTGGGAGAACTGACTGTGATGGAGATGTAACTTGAAGTAATAAATAAACATTAAAAACAAAAACAAAACCAACCCCCCCAAAAAAACATGGAGGTGCATATCTTTGATGTTTTCAAGAGAACTCACTGGTAGATTATTACTATTTACAACCAGAAATTTAGTAGTTCCTGTGAACTTTGGCAAACTGGGGCAAAAAAAAAATTATTAAACAGAAACAGACAATCAGAAATAGGACTACATGCTGCACAGAAGAGGATGCTACGAGACCCATTTAGTTAAGACTTGAGGATGCAGAAAAGAAATGTTATCTCTGTGGTAAGGAGTGGTGCAATGATAGGCAGACTAAGAGAAAAGGCTCCATTTTCTTGCAATACTTTATGTCTTTACAGTTTTGAACACATGTAGATATTATCTACTCAAAATACATGACGGTTGATCATCTGCAGTGTGATTCATTTGTTGTGTTAGTAATTATTTCTTGGGTGATATTTAGATCACTGCTTTGAGTACCAAGCATTTAACTCGGAACTTCCTCATACCTCACAGAATGTCCTCTCAACTTCTGATGTCTGTTCTGATTTGAGTGGGGATAGATGATCAAAACATTGATTTTAACTAATAAGAAGAGCAATTGGGGAGTGCTTCACCTGCTGTTGAGGGTGCTGGAGTCCATGTGCCTGGGTTGGAATCTCATCTCTGTGCCTTACTAATGTGTGTCCTTTAGCCTCCCTGTGTTTTAAGATTTGTGTTAGTAGAACAGAAATAATATTTCTACTTACTTAAAGGAATTTCACCAGAAGTCAGCAGGTGGTATGTTAAGTGAACTGTTTGATTCATAAAGCACATTAAATGTTTTTAAGGCTTGTAATGTACAGAGTGCTTTATGCAACTTGTATAAATAGGAGTTTCCTTATTTCCACAGACTTTTAATGGAGATTCTTACAGGTAGGTTGTATTTATGAAGAAATAGATTTGTTGCAACTATAGGAAGTTCTCTTAGTTACCATCTAGAAGGCTCTATAGAAAAAAGAGCTTGTGCTTCCCTAACTGAGGTGTTGCTCCTCCTAAATGAAGCTTCCCCCTCACAGATGGAGTGATGGCAAGTGGGCTGATGCCTTGTGAGAAGGTGCATCCCAGTGTCAGAGCCAAGTGTGGGCAGACATAGCGTGCTTCTCTGTACAGGTCTTTGCATCAAAGAATGAGAAGAGCTGACTTGAATTGCAGGCCACAATCATTGGATTGACTGTTAGGTATTTATTGTCATTAAATTCTATTAGTTATACCAATGAGCATAATGTAAGTAAAACTGATAAACTGAAGAGGTAAAAGAATGTATCTTATCCCATAATTTTAGAATTGGAATATAAAAAAACATTTACCTATTTTTATTCCATGTATATGAGTGTTTGCATATGTGCATGGTACCATGTGTGTGCCAGATGCTGGAAATGTCTAGAACTAGTTAGATTCCTTGGAAATAGTTACGGGCAGCTCTGAGCCACCCTGTGTATAGAAGCAGAGCCTGGATCCTCTGAAAGAGCAGCAATTACTTTTAATCACTGAGTCTTCCCTCCAGACTCTAAACTGAAACATTTTATTTATTTATTTTTGCTAGATTGGATTGGAATTTAAAATGTGCTATCCAAATTTCAGAAAAAAAGATCTTTTTGCCAGTTTCAAGCCCTAGATCTAGTGACCTACATTGGTCTTGCATTGTTTGGTACCACTTTTGTTAATTATGCTTTAGTTAACTGCTCCCCTCTGTTTTGGGGCATCCCTTTTCTCGGGTAAATGATAGATGATTAATGAACTCCTAGGAAAAGGAGTATTTCTTAAATCAAATTTCCTCTACTTCTAGGTTTGTTTGTAGAGAAAACAGTGGATATATCATGTAAGCAAATATTAACTTAAAGTGATTCAGAGGGCACAGGTTTGTTTGTGAGAGCAGTAATCCTCTAAGCTCCCTATCACCCAGCTCTGTTCTGAGATTACATCTACTGTGAATGATCTTCCCATACACTGGTGACTCCTTCTGAGAGTCCGCTGTCTACTCTACTCAGTTGTGCTCCAAAAATTATCTGCTGACCTCGACTCACAACCTGTTTACTCACAGAGATGACACCCTGTCCTGGGGAACCGACAGAGGCCTGAAAGCAAGATAAGAGCCACTGATTTGGAGCCTCTTCTTCATGCTAGGTACCACTCTGCAGCTCAGTTGTTTCCAGGTGTGCAGGTTAGGCCACAGAAACAAACAAAATGAAGATCAGAAACATCGAGCTCTACTCACAAGAATATGCACTAGAAAGCGTCTTCTAAGCCTCTAAAGAGAGAGATAGGGATAATGGCCAGCCCTCTACTTGGGGAAAATTCTCATCACTTTGTCACATGAACTATATGTTTTTTGAGGTGGAGTATATATTGCCCAGGGAGAACAGAAGATGTGGAATAGAAAATACTAGCGCAAGCACAAAACAACTCATCATGCCTGCATAAAGCCCACACCTGCAATCCTGAATGAGAACAAATGACACACATAGAAGATTGAATTTTTGTATTCAGTTCTCACTGCCAGGGAGGTTTACCACCATCCTGTGATTGCACATTTATCCTTCAAAGTGCAATCTGCATACAATGCCTAGCTTTGTGTTAATATCTTGAAATACCTGGCTTGCTAGGATCACAAAAGGGGGCATACTCCAGCCACCTTCCAAGGTGGATTGTTGTGTCTACTTGCTCTACCTTGTGTGTGGGAGCTCTGACCTCCGCTTCATAAACAGATCAGATTTGCAAAAGCAGATAGGTCAGAAGCCCAAATATTTACTGAATATTTTGCAAGAAAGACAGTAGTGCAGGTCAGTTTGGCTAAAAACCACCACAGCTGCAGTTTACTGACTGAGCATGGCCTCTCTCCAGCACTGACGGACTAGGACAAGCTCATTCGTGCGGAAGCAAAGGCAACTCAACTCAGCACAGCATGTTTCCCCTGTTATAAACAGTGAGCAGGAAACTCCCACCAAGATCCAGGGAACCCATTGCTTAATCAGGTACCTGCATCCCTGTGTCAGGAAGCATCTGAGGATTCCCATCTGAGTAGTTCCCCATGGATCTCATGGACTAAATGGTTAATTTAGTCATTAATGGATCACTGATCTTTAATTCTACACCATCTCTTTAGAAGTGTCGAAAGACGCCTCTCCTCTTATCTTCATGTTGTGGTACCCTGCCTCTAAATCTACAAGAAATGATAAAAAAAAGAGTATCCTTTAAAATGCCCTGTACCCTTCAAGTTTGGTTACAATTATTCCCTGCAAGTGTCCAGTCATCTTCACACATATACTGAGCACTGTTTTCCAGGCCTAGCTTAATATGAACGTGATGAAGACCCCGCTGTCAGGATTAAATCTGAGGGGAAAGAAAGAGGTGACAAAGGGCTAACGAAATGGCTCAGTAGATGAAGGCACTGGCTGCCAAACCTGAAGACCTGAGTTCCATTCCAGGAAGCCACAGGGTAGAAGGAGAAAAACTAACTTCCAAACAAATTGTCCTCTGATCTCCACATGAGTCTTGTGGCACTGGTACATAAACATTTAATTTATGTGTGCTTTTATTTTTATTTTTTAGAAAAAAGTAAAATTTTAGAAAAATAGAGGCAATAAGCCAACTACATACAATGCTTTTAAGAAAAGCTAAAGGGATGAGAGATTCCAGGGATGCTGTTTTGGGCAAACTGATGAGGTGGTCTCTGAGGGGTTTGTGGGAGAAGCTTGTGCCAGGAAGCCTGTGGCTGCTCACTGTTGCCACCTACAGGCTATCACCATCTATAACCATAAATCTCTATTTCTATCACCTATTTTTCTGTCTGTATTTGGAAGGGCTGTCAAAAACTTGACAAGGCTAGTGATAATGTAAGAATAAAACACCCCAAAGGGGGATCATGAGCAAATATTCCAGAATCACCAGTGATTCCGTCCATATGTCACTGTGATACACCTTGAATGGTGTGTTTATTGTCTCCAGAAAACTTTAAGGGGAGCTGACAGGGAAGGGAAGGTGGATCGGTGGGACAGCCTGTGCTTAACTTCTGTGAGGACTTAGAGTCTATCTCCAGCACAAAAACAAACAAAACAAACAAGCAGACTCTCCAAGAACTCCCTATCTCTTGCCCAAGTAATTATAAACTGCTAGCCTTGAAGCTAAGATCCTTTCAAAGATGAAAACATGAGATCAAGGAAACAAACAGACCAGTGCATAAAGGCTCCTGTCACCAATCCTGATGGCCTGGGTTCCATCTCCAGGACCCACATGATAAACAAAGAGAACCTTCTCTTGCGAATTGGCTTCTGATATCTACACCTGTGCACACACACGCTACATTAAATTTAAAATCAAAGAATAATATATATGTGTCCAGTGTAACTTGTTCACCATCTCTCTTAAACTGGATTGAAATATCACAATCTCATCAAATTTCCAAATACTGTTATAATCGTGAACAATACATTAATTAAAACACATTTTATGTAAGCTGCCTGAAGCGAAGGAGTTCTTATCTCTTGTCTGAAACACTTCAGACAGTGTACTCAGCAAACATCTGTTGAATTAGTAAGACTCATTTCTGTAAACCAGCGGTTCTCAACCTGTGGGCCAAGACACCTTCGGGGATCAAAGGACCCTTTCACAGGTATTGCCTAACACCATCAGAAGCAAAGGTATTTATGTTACAATTCATAACGGTAGCAAGATTACTTATGAAGTAGTAAGGAAGTAATTTTATGGTTGGGGTCATCACAACATGAGGAACTATATTAAAGGGTCATTAGGAAGCCTTAGAAAGGTAGAGAACCACTGAGGCATTACTATTAGATATTGCTATAACATTAACAAACCATTAAATGCAGTTTGGGGCACAGAACATGAACATGGAACTCTTTCTAAGATGAGTCAAAGGAAGGAAAGACAACCTATATTAGCTTGAAAAAGAACTGTCCCTGGAGACTCTTCCCTCAGTTCCCAGAAGGGGGACAGCTTCCACACAACTAGCTTCCTGAGGCCATCACCAGATGCAGGGACACAACTTGACATGGCTGCTGTGCACCCTTGGGAGCCACACCAGAGCCTGGGCATCTGGGCCTGACAAGAAAAGCATTTCTGGAAGATCAGAGTGAACTGAATCCCACAAGCCTGTTGATTAAGTTCACAGAAAGCAGTATGTGAAGAGATTCAGGCAGTGAGCTCTCAGCAGCAACCGTATGTGTGTTGTGGGCATTCGGAATGACTTAACCGACACCCAAGTCAAGACAGTCTGGAAAGAATGTGCTGTCATGCTTCCTGTTCTTACACACAGAATTCTATTCTTGAAAGATGAGCTCTGTTTGGTGGCACATCATGCAGGGCTGCAGCTGGTGGAGGAAAGACTAATATTGTTGAAAATATTGATCAAAGAAAGGCTTATTGCAAACAGGTCACAAGGAGGGTGGACTTGAGGCATGGTCTTTTGACAATTCCACTTGCAATGTTTCTCAGAAAAGTTGGAACAGGGAGGTCTGGTCAGTTATGATGACACTTCTGGGTGTCAGCCAGTGAAGAGCCAGGGTGGGGATGGGCTGGGGTGGATCTATTCTCATGTCTCTTCTACTCCTTAGCTAGCTATCCTGCCTTAGAGCAGAAAGAGGCATTTGCTGAAACGTTTTGACTAAAAAGTACTTTATGTTCTTCCTTTTAAAAATGGCAAAGAAAAACGGTAACATTTGGAAACAAGCTCAAATTGACTGGTGCCCACAAAACAAGTCCATTGAGACCCAGAGGACCACCATGCTCATAAAAATACAAACAAGCAAATATCCAGGAGCCACAGTTAATGTGTCCCTTGATTCGCTGCATGAAAATACAAGCGGAGGTTTCCCACTGGCCTCTGAGCTGTGTCTGTTTGCCTGCAATGAATGACCCGCAATAGTATGTGCATGATTAAGCTAAATGAACATTCTAGAAGTGGCCAGCGGAGAAATTGATAGCATGATATTTTGGAGCTCTGCCAAGTACTAGCACCAACCCAGAGGATGACTGTGAATACGTGCTTACAGTTAGCCTGGATAGTAAAGAAAACCTGGCTGACCTTCACCTGTTCCTGCCCCTAGTGGGGTCTGTCTTGTCCCCTTACTGCAGCCCTGCTCACTCAGTCAGGCCCACTGAGAGAACAGGCCATGACCTTCCAAGAAGTTGGTTCACCCACCCCCCACTGCTGACTTGCAGTTGGGCGTCAGACTGCTCCCCTTTTCTCTTTGCCCTGTGAGGAGTAGACAGTTCCACCGGGCAGCTTGGTGGTGTGGTCCACCCTGCAGGAGAGACTGGAGCTTAGGGGATGATGATGCACTGGACCACACCTTGAGCAGACAGCTCAGCTGTCTTGTCTTCTTGTCTTCTCTAAATCTTAGACTCCCAAGGATGGAGTTAGCAGTGGAAACCACTGGACCTCTTTATTTGTTCCTCTTTCCCAATATGGCCACAATGAATAAATCTTTGTTTGTCACTATTACCCAGCTCTTAATTGAGTCTATTGAAGATAAGTGACCGAGGTTAGCCTGTTAGGACTGCCAGGGTCCAGACTCTGACCCTCATAACTCTAGTAACAAGGGGATTTGGGGAACAAGAACACCATGAGTCAATGTGGGTAGCTTCTGAGATGTGAAAACATAAAAGGGCCTAAGAACTGAAGTTAGATGTGACCTGAAGAGCTAGAATAGGGACTGGGAGTGCAGCTGATTGGTAGAGGGTATGTGGATCCTGTGTCCTCCCTAGGCCACCAGTTTAGTCTCCGGCGTATAAAACAGGCATACTCAACAAAAAGCCAACAAAACAGAAGAAACAATGGCTGACTCCTATTTTATGGCCCTGCTGATATAAAGACTTTCAGTTTTACAAAAGAATATCAATATTTTACAACACAGAAGAAAGTAGTCATTTTCAGTATGTCATATTCCATCCAGTTAAAGGTTAGGCAATCTAGGCTTTTAATTAATTAATTAAATTAATATGCTTTGTGAAGTGAATCTCCTAATCCAAACTTCTGAGTGGCATGGAAGAATCTACTGGGCAGAATTACAGGTGGATTTCTTATCACATGTCATTCCAGATGTCTAGGTTTGCAGAGGCTTATTAGAATTAATGACCAGAATATCAAGAATTTATAAGGCAAATCAGCTCTAATATTTAATGTCATACTGCCACCTTCTGGTGAAGTGAGTTTGACCATTAGTCACGAATGGCACATTCCTATACTCAAACTGCTACATAGATTGCTCTAGATTAAATAGCCTCCTATTTGTTCCTTTTGTATGTGTATGATTTCTTGCATGAATGTCATGCTTCTCTGTTTCCTTCTGGGACATAAGATGGAGAGGTAGTTATCATAAGCTATGTTTAAATGGATCCTCAAATCAGAACTTTAGACTCAGAATTTGGACCTGCATATGCATGGAGAGATGTCGGGATTAGACTGGACCTGGTCGAGTCGCAGGTTTTCTATGTAACCGAAGATCTGTCCAGGTATGGTTAGCATGTGTGCAAAAGTGCAAGTGCCCTCCTTTATGGTGTCTCCTGTGTTACTGATTTTCTCCCAACAAGCTGGCACACTTAATCCAGAAGCCTGCTGACAGTGAAGTAATATTTTTACATATCTGATTGTTTGGAAAGTATTCCAAATGAGCATATTTTTAACCATGTAAAACCTGTTTGCTTCACATAAAGAGAAAATGCACCCAGTACCTGTAAGTGCCCTTAGAAGGATAAACTCTGTAGCAGCAAAGAGCCCACTCAGCTCTGCCCTTTCATGTTGACTGATACAGGCAACTGATGGGTTGCTGAAGGACATCATCTAAATATTAATGCCCCCTTTAATTTATCTTCTCCCAGAGTTCTTTGTCCTCCTTCCCTTCTTGGTAGTGTTTCTTTTCTATGTGGCCAAAGGTCTGGAGGGTCCCGTGCTGTGTGGATTTAGCCATTACCAGAGTTGCTAAGGTCTGAGTCTGTGCCCCGGGTAGCTGAAACAGGCTCATCTCAGTCACAAGTTCTCAATTGAGAAGGGAGAGAGAGAGGGGATTTATTCTTGGTGACTGTAGTAGCAAGAACACATGGAGATGTCCAGTGACATCCCTGGGGTCCTGACATGAGGTTTATGTTTAACAAGAAGGCAAGAAGTATGCTACCTAAACAGTCCTGGTCAATGGGTGGTCCAGCCCCCCATCCCTGTCATTGTTTCAGCTCCATTCACTCCTGCAAGATAGTGTGACAAGTTATAAGAACTGTGTGAGATCTCTTTGCAGGAGACAACTTCCTCTCTGTGTCTGGCACCAAGGTTGCCGTGTTTCCCTCTTCCCAACATGAGCTCCTTGAAGGAAATTTCAATTCACGGAGATCCACTCTCAGCACTATGATAGCCAAAGAGCATAGTGTCGCTTCTCTCTTGAAAACATTGTTGTTCCTGCCAGGATGCTCACCTATCTCCACTGTGCAATCCTGTCAAAATGCTGCCTCATAGAGCTCACTGATAACTGCTTCTAGCTTCTATTTTTTTTAAAATCAGGATTCTACCCCTCAAAAATCTCAAGAAACTTGCACTATCAGAGGAGGGAGGCCTCATCTCAGGGAGGAGAGAGAAGAGGCAATCATAAACCAAGATAGCCTGAGCAGTCTGTGTGGCCATGGCCCTGCTCATGTTTCCCCTCTACAAACAACACTGTTTCCCAAACAAGCACATAGAGGATTTGATGCCATCTGTGTCACTGGTTGTCCCTTCCCAGAGTGTCCTGGAGGCTACAAACAGGATGACTCTCAGGATGAGCTGTACTTTAGGGACAAGTCATCCTAGTTGTGGGCAAAATGGCCAAACCTTGGTCTGGCTCTAAGTTTGGTCACCAGCCCCTTGTACCTTAGAATGGCTAGAGAAGTGCAGTAAAGGGACAATTAGAGCCAAGGAAGGGCAATGTGGGACTGACCTTGAAAGTTTCAATGTTTGAAGGTTAGAAAGCGCTGGCCTTCAGGCCTGTAACTCCAGTTACGTTAGAGACTGAGGGAGGAAGATCATAAATTCAAAGACTGTCTGAGTTTAAAGCCATCTCAAGCAACTTAATGAGATCTAGCCTCAAAATAAAAGATACAAAGGCCTAGGCTTTTTTGTATTGACATTTTGTATAATGCATTGGCAGTGCACTTGCTCAGAATGCTGTGGAAGGTGGGGCCTAGTTGGGAGAAGTGGGTCACTGAGGGCAGAATATTAAACTTTGTTCTTGGTCTTTCTGTCATCCTGCATCCTGGCTGCTGTGAGGTAAGCAGCTCTGCTCAACCACGTCACACCTTCCCACCATGTTTTGCCACACCCCCTTCTGCCTCACCAAGGTTTAGAAACAATAGAACCAAAATTTTTCCCGCCTTCGGTTGTCTCAGGTATTTTGTCACAGAAGCGAGAAGTCTGACTAACATATACATACCATTCTGAAGCCAAAATGGACTCCATTGTGTCCCTTAAACATGGACTTCCCATGTTTCCCACTAAAGTGTATTCCCTCAAGAAAACAGCGACATAAGTCAGAAATTGACTTTCCTCTGCCTCCGTTCTCTCTGCCTGATATTCCACAATCAATGGATTCTGAATTTACTACATTTTTTTCCCCAAAATCACTATTTCTGCCCTCAAAGTAAACCAACAAACCACTACACCAATCACAATACAGATTTTGGTTCTCTCACATCCATTTGTGCTTGAGGGCCTAGGTTGATAGCTTCCTATTCCTCACATCACATGGGAAGTGAAGGTTACCTGTAAAGTGGTGGGGAAGAAAGGAACTGCAGAGTACCAGCAAGGATTGGTGGATCTACTTATTGTAGTCTCTCCATAACCTTGAATTTTTCACATTCACATTACTCCTAAGTGTGGTGGGGTGAAAGTCTCAGTATTGTAAAAAATAAAACCATGAAAGCTTCACACTTCCACAGGTAATCCCCCTTTCCCATTGTAGAGTGAACCATTACTTAAGGTCAGAATTCCTCCTTTTTCTCTTGCCAGCTCCATTTAACAGCTTGTGGTCCCAAATGGCACTACCCTTGTTTCTTTGTCTACAATGAAGAGAGTAGCACCCACTCTCTAGGTTTGTTGAGACACCGAAACTAAATCATAGGTGAATTTAGCTAATGGGGGAGGTTTAGCATGCTGTCCCAGAGCAGGAGCACAGGGGTAGGCTGCCTGGCTTTCAGTGCCAGCTTTATAGGTTAACTCCTATCTGTGTGGCCTTGAGACCGGCACCTTTCCCTCAGGTCCCTCAACTATAAACTTAGATAATAAAATCTATCCAGTAGGACTGCTTTTAAGGATCTAAAACTGTAAAATGGTTAGAACATTACATAAAAGTTTTTTAATATAAAAACAATGCATTTAATCTGGTGAGTAATAAAAACTCAGATATGTTTGACAGCTATGTCATTTGTCACCGTACTATTTATAGTCCATAAACATCAGAAGTCATCCAGGAAGATGCAAAGTATGACTTGTGTCATTTATTATAGAATTTTATCACTTCTAATCTGAACCTTTTCTTCCCTAAGGTCAGTCCTAGAAGAGTCACAAAGTAGGGCCTACAAAGGACCAGAAAAAAAAGACAAATGCTTTTGCAGAAACCACATTACTCACATCATAAATAAAAAACAAACAAACAAAAAAGAAAATTAGCCACAGTATCAATTTCTGATGGGAAACGTGTGTGTGTGTGTGTGTGTGTGTGTGTGTGTGTGTGTGTGTGTGTCTCGCACATAACACAATTGATGTTGAGTTGGTTCTCTTCCTTCCTTATTTGGGAAGGGGATCTTTACCATGGCCAGAACCGCTGTGTTGTACCATGTCTTAGTCCCTGGGGGAAATTTCTTTTACTCCCCTCTCAGTTCCTAGGAAAGAGTATGTTTGTGTCCAGGGAATGCGAGGCGGTGAGGATCCCTTTTATCCTCCTGTACTCCAGTGGTACTAATAACTTTAAGAAAATAGACCTAGACAGAATTCCCTGGCTCGCGGGCTCATTTTTGCCTTGTTGGAAAGAGCCTCTGGTCTTCCATGGTTCCTGAAGTCACTGAAAGCCCTTTAAGCCGCTGGTGCTCAGCGAGGCTGGCCAGCAGGGGGCATGTGGGGTTGTTCTTTATTTGTATGGAAATCATCTAGTAAAAGAGAATAAATAGTTTGTTGTGGGAAGTTCTTTCTGTTGAGCTGTATCTGGGATCCTGGGCCTGCTGCCCTCAGTGCAGCGGCTGAGCCTTTTGATTTGAAGAGTCCTTGGTTGTTTGGAAAACCAGATCATTCTTCTGCCTTTGTGCCTGAAAACTGTAGATGCATATTCCTATTTGTTTAAAGTTGGTCTTCTTTCAAAGTCCCCCAAATGATTCAGTTACCATGGGAAGGGTGACATTACATGTTACTGAGTAGAAGTCTCAGTCTGAGATTGGTTCTGGACCGAGTTCTACTGCTAACTGGCCATGTGCGCACTTTTGCATGCTTTGTCAGTCCATCCACTTGCTCAGACACTTGCGTTCTCATTTCAGGACCTCCATCAACTGTGCAAGGACTAATGAATTCCGGGGTCAGTTCCCGACTCTCATCTTACTTGTGGTGCTTAAGCAAATGAGTGCTGTTCTGGAAGCTGTCTTTTGAGTCTCCTGAGGTCTTCCTGCCTCTTCTTGGTACATTTCACAGTCTTCCTGGTCTCTCTTCTTTTCTGAGCACTGTCTGAGACACCAGGCCTCTTTGGCTGTTCCCTAACTTCCACTTGTTGTATGTAGCATCACTATAGACTCCCAGGTCTGCAGTTCCCACGTGAGCTGTCATCCACTAAACACCCAAATCCAGGCACACTGTTGACTTTAACATCGGTGTTAAAAAGGTGCTGGAGACTCTGCCCTTATCAGTGGGCCGATGCCATTACCACCAGGATTGTTTAATCAAGAGTGGGCTTTTTATAAAAATGACACTGGTCTCATCTTTCACTCCTATTGTTTGCCAGAGGTTAGTGAAGCATGAAGGCACTTCTTAGGTGACAACACCTTGACCTTGGACTTCCCACCTTTAGAACTGTAAGGAGAAATATCTGTTCTTTATGAATTCCTCAGCTTGTGGTTTTTTAAAATAGCAACACAAAATAAGACAATGCTTTCTTTTTCCCTTTTCAGGCTATGGCCTTGCAGTCAGCTTGACCTCTACTCTGACCTTAGTCTGAACCACTTCTCTAATTGAACTAAGCAATTAGTTTCCTGCTGAGTCTTCTGGCTTTTCCCTGGCCCTCTTGCAGTGTATTTTCCACATAGCTTCAAGAGTGAGCATGCAAGTTATTCATTCTTTACAATGTATGGGAATTATTTATTGGTTTATCTCATTCAGAGACATAAAAACTCTGTGATTTATTCTGACCTTCCTATTGTACCCATTTCTTTCTCCTGTCTTCCTTGCTCATCAACACTGTGGGTGTGCTCGCTGTTCTCCTTGCTATTACTCCAATATGCCAAACACATCCCTACCCAAGGGACTTTGCACACACCAGTCCCTCCAGCTGAAGTCTTCCTCTAGACATTAGGTGGCTGACTACTCACTCCCTGAAGTCTCTGGTCACTCAAGTATTCTCTTGGCAAAGCTGCCCATTCTAGATATACTATGCCTTAGTGGTTTGTTGTGAGGACAAGGTGAAACAAAAAGACATGTGCTACCCCAGATTAGGCACAAATCACACCCAAAACCTGTTTTTACAGAGAGATCCTTTATTAAATGGGGAAGAAAAGTTAAAGTGGCAGCTTTCTGACTCAGGGAGAGAAAAACAATAGCAAATGACCTTGCAGGTATAACTTTTAAGAAGAGAAAAAGGGGCTGGAGAGGTGGCTCAGAGGTTAAGAGCACTGGCTGTTCTTCCCAAGGTCCTGAGTTCAATTCCCAGCAACCACATGGTGGCTCACAGCCATCTACATTGAGATCTGCCCGGGCATATATGTAGAGCAAATACTGCATACATAATAAATAAAAAAAAAAGAAGAGAAAAAGGAGAGGGATGTGTTAGAATGGGCTAGGATGTGGTGGTATATTTTGATTGGGCAAAATTAGGTGAACAAAGGGGGCTTTTGATTGCTGGGCTTCAATACTTTGCTATCTGGACCTTGGTAGTCAGCATCTGAAGGAGGAAGTGGCCAATAAGGAAACAGACCTTGGTAGCTAGCTCTAGGAATTTAATCTAACAGTATTTTAGCAAGGCAAAGGGGATGGAAGACAGGGGCAAGGCCTGCCAGAGCCATGCTCGCCACCCTCAAGCTGCCCAGAGTCCCTGTAGAAGTACTCTTTCCTGAGGCATGCATGGCACTCTCGATAAAGGAAGTCTCCATCTGTAAGAAAGAAATTGCTATGGACCGTTTTCAGGAAAGGCATGCCGAGAGTTCATGAGAGTCACAGATGAGCAGTGAGGCACTAGGTCCCCCTCTCCTCTAGTACACAGACAGTTGCTTTGTTTAGAGTCTTCCACCATGCCCCTCTTGAAGAAAGCAGAGCTCACAGGACTTTGCATTTACTCCTGAACTACGGAGATATTAGCAAGTGCCACTGGAGAACGTGAACACAGGAACCTTTATAAAGACATGACACCAATTCACATTGGCGCTCAAGTCTCTATCTTGGACCTATGGTGGCCATCTAAATTACCCGTCATCCACAAGGCAGGCCATGTCTAATGCTTGTTGTATCCCTTTGCTTTTTGCCTTCTTTCTCTCCCTTCTGACAATATTCCAACAATGGCTGACATAACAAATTACTTTTCTCTATTGGAATTTTGCCCTTGAGTCCCTTTTGCCAGCATCTTGACGTGAAACCTCAGGGTGAGGTTTTGTTTCCTTCTCCGAAGTCTATGGAGGGAAAAGGTTCTGTTTTGTGTGCCAGTCTGTAGAACTGCCTAATTGGAGGTTGGCGGACAAAGTTGCACTGTGCTCAATCGCTTTTCGTTTTGAAATACTTGCTGTCACTCTTTCTGGGCCCAAGTGCCTTGGAGAAATAGCACAAAGAATGATGGGACCATTTAGTTTTCAGGGGCTCTTCTACTTACATATTTTTCATTATTTGTTTTATTTTTGAGATTATAATATAGTTACATCATTTCCCCTTCTCTTTCCTTCCGCCAAACCCTCCCATATATATCTCCTTGCTCTTTCAAATTCATGGCTTCTTTTTTTTTTCACTAATTGTTGTTAAATGCATATATGTATATAATGATTTTTTTCTACATGTGTATCATGGTATGTTTTATTTTCACTGTTTTATGATTGCAAAAGTTATCCAACTTTTTTGTAGGCTGTATTGTAGTTGTGTTACATAGAAAAAATATAAATGTCCTACCTTAGTAGTTAAACTAAACACTCAGCATAGCATTTATTTGATATTTATTTTACATATTTATGTAAGACTGCTATCTGTGGGCTTTACCAAGTAGAAAACAATTCCACTTCGGAAAATCTTTCCCTAAGATTTCTTTGAGTTGGTTTTAGGAATTTCAACATTTCAAGACAAAGAAGTATATGTCCATTAACAAGAAACTGAACACTTGAGTAGCTTTCTGGAATTGCATGATATCTTATGTAAAGTTAGCACTACGAACATGTCAGATTTTTAGGTTGACAGATTATATTTTGAGATTCATCTGGGATAGTTTGTGTAAAGAATATGACTTATGATTGCCTAATATTTGATGTGGACTTGCAAATAATAAATGTTGATTAGCCTATGTTCCTGCCTTGGAGCTAGCTAAGCAAAAGCTTTCTAAAGTGGTGGTCCACTGTTGTTTCAGGATTTATTTTATTAGTGTGTGTGTGTGTGTGTGTGTGTGTGTGAGAGAGAGAGAGAGAGAGAGAGAGAGAGAGAGAGAGAGAGAGAGAGAGGGAGAGAGAGGGAGAGAGAGAGTCTATGCATATGCCATGTGTGTGCAGGTGCTCATGGATGGCAGAAGAGTGTGATGGGTCCCCTGAAACAGGAGTTATAGACAGTTGTAAACTTACAATGTGAATGCTGGGAACTGAACTCCGGTCCTTTGGAAGAGCAGCAAGTGCACTTAGCTGCTGAGTCCTTTCTCCAACTCCCCACAGTTTTAAAAATTGACATTTATTTGTTGTACTTGTGTGTGTACTTGGATGTGTGCATGTGCACATGTGAGCACATGAAAGTGGGAGGACTGCTTGTGGAGTAGCTCTCCTTCTAGCACGTGGGTCTTGGTGATCAACTTAGATCATCAGGCTTGGCAGCATGGAGCTTGGGCTGCTCCTGATTTTGTTGAGACTGTACTGGCTCTGTGTGTGAAAAGACATTTACCAAGAGGATAATTCAAAAAGGGTGCCAAATAGTTCATCAAAATTTCCTATAGTCAGTGGAATATCTGTGGGAAGAAGGTGGCTACAGCTGTCTGGAAGAACAATGTAAACCAAGGTTCAGCCACCAGAATGCTGACATAATTTCCAGGTAGGCAGGATAGTGTTTTTCTCCCTGGAAACCTGGGTCATCTGGGGTTCAAGTATTGTCATTTTAAAATAGTTCCCTGGGAGTTGGGAAGAAACAGAAGCTGCTGACTATAGTAGATCCAGACCTAGGACGATTTAGTCTTTGTCTATCACTTTGATGTGTTGGACAAGCATACACGATCCCCTGCACTGTGTGCTATGTTGTCTCTGGGTGGTTTTACTGAGCACTAGCTTTTGGGGTACTGAATGTTAGGGTTCAGGGATAGCCACAAATCACTCAGACACCCATCTCAGTTAGATATTGATACTTTCTCAGTTAGATATTGAACGCATGCCCCCAAACTGGTCATGACCAGGGCCACAGAGAGGTCTCAGGAGCCTAACTGTGACATTGGTCTGCTCTCAGGGTAGGATTTTTATAAGAAAATCAAGTGTAGAAAGCAAGGGGAGGGAAGTATTACATTCCAGGTGTGTTTGGCCAACTAGACAAAGCATTATCAGCTAACTTTTAAGCTAATTGGTCCTAAGTGAGGTAAGTGGGGTTGTGTCTAGGGGTTTCCATAGTACTAAGATGACAGAGTATGATCACCACATAGTCATAGTAAGACATTTGGAACAGGAGATCAACAGGACTGGGCACAGTCATGCTCAGGGGGTTTTCCAAGAATACTTAAAATAACAGAATATGAATAACAAAAAACTATAGAATCATAACAAAGTCAGATGAATGGTTAACTTGACCCTTCAGGACTTCTCCTCTGTCAGCGTCTGGGGAGTGGAGCCTGAGAGCTTGAACTTATTTTTATCCTCTATAAAAATGGAGTTTTAGAACAGAATGGCTGTGTCTGTGCTAAAGGAGCAAGCCTCAACATTGAACATGAGTCTCTGTTAAGAAATGTTTTCTCTTTTAGAATGAGATATATGATCAATAGCAGGTTCAGGCGTAACAACAGAAGAGGGAAGGAGAGAGGAAGGGAGGAAAAGAGAGAGAAGAGGGAAAGATTGCCAGGAGATGCTTTGGATCAATAGTCTTGTTATAGTTCATTCCAGTTCATTTTATTACTGACAGTTTCAGACTACTACAGAACTGGGAGGGGCTGCTCTTAATACTCTCATTATCCACTAGGGGGAGGGACAGGGCCATTTTAGAATAGGAGCTAGGGCTAATTGTTTTACTGTACACTGAAAAAACAACAACAAAAAGCAAAAACCAACAACAACAACAACAACAACAAAAAGACCATGTGGGGAGGTGGGAGGTGGGGAAAGCGAGATGTTCTCAAATTTATAGAAATGTCTCAAATTATAGGAAACAGTGAGGCATTTGATATTTTAAAGTTGACTGTCATTTCATTGGAGAGTTGGGGTGTCAACGGATGCAGTTACATTGCTCTTGCTATCTGTGTGTCAAAGAGAGTTGACATCACAGGGTACTGGGGCCATCACTGGATGTTTTAGATGAGAGGGTGTAGTTAGAAACTAGTTGGAGGGAGGTAGCTACTTTCATTGCAGTAAACACTAGAGATGCTTGGAGTCAGGATTTCTGCAGAGTGGGTAAGGATGGCTAGAAAAGAGTATATGAGCTAGCTTTTGGGGAAGCCCTAGGAAGGGTAAAGAGAGTCGTGGCACTTGACTAGATATAAATGGGCAGAGTGAGCCACTGGAGACATAGAGGAGACCTAGGAAGGAGGCACTTTCAGGAAATGTCCATGGTGTGGCTGGTGTGTCAGTGGTACACAGGCAGTGGGATCTGGAGTTTGAGGCCAGCCTGCCCCTCAGGGAAAGAAAAAGAGAGGGAGAAGGGAGGAAGGAAGGAAGGAAGGAAGGAAGAAGAAAGGAGGAAGGAGGGAGGGAGGGGGAAATGGAGAAAGGGAGGGAGAGGGGAAGAGAAGAAAGACAGAGACAGAAGGAGTGAGGACAAAGTTATGGGGAAAGGCCATAGAACAAAAGACTTCACACTTGGTTAGAAAGAACATTGTGTTATTTGCTCACAACAGTTCTTTGGCCAGCTCATAGGCACAGTTCAGCAGAGTATTTAAATGGCATCTGCAGATACTTATCTGATGCCTCCCTTGTCACCAGCCACACAGACAAGTGCATGTGGTCCAACATGGCAGGTGACAGGGCATGGGTTTCATCTTGCCTCTATCACTAACAAGCTGTGTGACTATAGATGAGTCATTTAGCCTCTGTCCTCCTTGATCTCATGGCATGTTAACTAGGTGGTTAGATTAGGTCAAGGCTGCTAAGGCAGTGTCTGGGGATGGGATTCAGGGAATCTGAGTCACTGAAGATGTTATCAAAATATCTTTTTCACCCAGGAAAAAGTTTTGGTCTCACTCTTAGAAAGGATAATTTACCTTAATGTACTAAGAACTCCTAGGTTAAGTTATCATTTCAACCTTGCTGCTTCTAGAATTCCAGAATGTTCCTGTTTTAGCCATCCTGAAATATTTCATAGTTTCCCCCAGTAAGCCACCAGAAAAGACTGATATGCAGATGAGAGCTTCTGGTAGGGATTGACCCAGAGGCTGGCAAGACAGCTAAGCAGGTAAACAGGTTCTGGCAAGCCAGACACTCTGAGTTGGAGCCCCAGGAACCAAAGTGTGGAGAGAGAACTGTCTCCTCCAAGTTCTTCTCTGACTTCCATATGTGTGCTGTGGTATGATCATGACAGCCCCAATAATTAAAAAATTAATTAAAAAAGGTAATTAATTGTCTTGATTGGTCCTCGCTAGAGGATTATTATGCAAATCCAGAGCATTGTTAAAATTAAAATAGCCATTTCATTAGTAACCCAGACACCGGTTAGTACACACACTCACATCTTTGTCTAATTAATTATTGGCCAGACATCTGATGGCCATATCCACAAGAAAGTCCTGCAGCCATTCTGATGGGAACTGTTGGTGCCTCTAGTATGTTTCCTTCTTAGGGGGCGGGGCATGCATCATGGAGGAAGAGAAAGAGAAAGAGGTCATAGAACTTGAATAGCAGTTAAACTCAGAGGTAGTTACTACAAGGCTCTAATGTAGCAGGCATGTGCCATGGCAGCCATGATGTCCTTCATAACCCTCCAGTAAGGCTGGGATCAATGTGGAAATAGCAGTTGCCATTGGAGATGGTGGGGCCACACAGGAGATTGACGTGCCTATGATAGGTTCCTAAGCAAGAAGTCTTATGTCATTTGATTAACAGCTATGACCATTTGATGTGTGATTTTGGTTCAACCTCAGGTCTGACCTCTAGAAACTGATTCTAATCTGTTGTTACTTGATAAAATTAGGTATCAGCTGCTCAGACTGGGCAACTATTTGGACTGGTTTCTGCCACTGCAGTGTCCTCTCCCCACTACATGGACATGTTCTGTAGAAATTATCTACACACCTGGTGTTGTTCTCATCTTCCAGGGAGCTGTTGGGGCCTTGTTGGGTACTGTCCTGGGAAGCTAGAGGCTTGTCAGGCATCAAACTGGAAGTGTATGCTTCTCCACCAGAAGGTCCAGGCTGCATTGGTTTCCAGGCAGAAAAGAATGAAACATGGGATGGGATTCGTGCCACAGGACAACTCAGAGAGGTAGCAGAAAGGATTTTCTCCATCACCTAGTGCTACAACTCTTTTAGCTGAGCAAGCAGGAGGGTTAGGGTAACCCTAACCTCTGTCATGCAGTGAACGAGTGAAAGGTCACTGCTCTTTTAGCTAAGCTACTGGCCCCAGGCCAGACAAGCAGCAGGAAGTTTGGGGCTCCTAAGCTGAGCCAAGCAGGCAGGTGAATCCAGTGGCTTTTTCAGGAACTACCAACAACCAGCCGCTGCAGCTGATGGTGTGGGAGACTTGGGAGCTTTAGAGGTGGCCACTGGGGCGACTGGTGACAGTGATGAAGACATGAGCCTGGCTAGGCAGCCATGGCAGCGGCAATGTGGGAGTCTGTGCCCCGAGAAGGCGTGGCTAGATAGGTGGATCCAGTCACAAGTTCTTCCTCTCAAAGCCCAAAATAGGCAGTTAAATCTCAGATGATCAAGGTGGAGGAATGGAGTGGAAGAGAGAGAGTTTATTTTGTGGAAAGGGATATTATAAATCTTGGGTAGTGGCAGGGGTTTTGGTGGTGAATATGCTTGATTCACTGGGGCTAGGAGTGCCAGTGACACTTCATTTACAGGCAGTAACATGGTTCTATCATAAGAAAGGGAACATGGCACCTAATTATCCCATGGGCAGCGGTGGTGGGGGAAGAACTCCAGGTACAGTTAGATGCATGGACAAAGGTCATTGGCTAAAACCAAGGCACCAAGAGATCTCATTAGCATGGGAAGGTATTTTCAAGTGATCACTAGGTAGATTTCTTATTGGGAGAAAGGGTTGGGCCTATAACTTCCCTGAGGGCTATGTGACAATTCTCAGATAGGTGTGGGGTTTGGGCTTCCCCAGATCAGGCGGAAGAGGGAACCCCACTGAGAAAAGGGAGTCTGTCATTTAGCACCGAGGTCAGGGGCTTTCTGGTAATACCAGGCTTCAACCTTGGCAGCAGGGTCCAGCAACCTGGCAAGGAATCTTCTAGTTTTTCATCTTAATTTTCCAAGATATTGTCAGAAAAACTTTTAAATTTTGGTGAGATTCAATTTACAAATTTTTACTTTTATTGAACAGAAAAAAAAATCACCTAACTTAAAAGATGGAGATTTTCTCTTACACTATCTTCTTAAAGCCTAATAGTTTCAGATTTTACATTTTGACATATGGTTCATTTTTATTTTTGTAGATTGTTAAGACACAGACCATTATAGTTAATTTTCTGTAGCTAAAACAAAATACAGCAATCTAGATGCCTTTTGGGTAAAAAAGGACATTTATTTCTGTAGGTTTGGTAACTTGTACCTGTAAACCCAGAACTCATGAGGCTGAGGCAGATGGATTTCCAGGAGTTCCAGGACAGCTTTGACTACACAGTTTGTTCTAGGACAGCCTAGGCCACATAGTAAGACACTGTCTCACACAAAACAAAACAGAGAATTTATTTCTCTCATAGTTTGAAGTATTGGAACCCCAGAATATGCTAGCTTTCCTGAGCCTTGGATGAGAGGTTCAAACATAGGACGTGAGTACATATGGTGGTTGCGCCACAGGAACTCAAAGATTGTTTTATCTAAAGGAGGCAATTCTATGTGGATACACTTTGAGTTTTGGTGGGAGCTGGACTGACTCTACACATTCTCAGAGGCCCTGATAAAAGGACAAAAGGAATGTCAGTTCTGTGTCCTTGTCCAGGAACAGACTGGGCAAAATCTGGGGCTCGGGCCTGGACCTCAAAGGAGTTAAGGTTTTAGTTCCTGGGAATCTGGCTTTCTCCCCTGAAAGGCTGTAATTATTAGTCCTAAGGGAAATGAAGACACACTCATGCACATATACACGCAGGCACACATATGTACACACACACACTCATGCACATGCAGGCATACATGTAGGCACACACACATGCTTATATGCACATGCACACTGCACACAGGCACACACATACATGTAATAACTTTTACAAATATTTAATGAAAATGCATAACTATCATTATTCTTTGCCTCTGACTTTGTCATTTGACTTTTTAATTGTAGTGGTTGGCTACAATGAAATCCTGTGTTCCCTTATAGTCAGACAGGAGTCTTTTTGCTAGTCATCATGGTTATGGTTAAGCACTATAGTTAACTGTTACCCTGTACTTCTTGATGGAGAAAAGAATCAGTTTTCTGTTAAGGAGTCTTTGAAAGCTGAGTTTGGACTTTTAACAGTCTTCCCGTTACTGCATACTGTAGTGGGAGGGTGGGAAATCCAGCCAAGCAACCAGCACATGGAATCAGTCAGGGTCACCAGAGACCAGAGGAATCTGACCAGGCAGGGATCTGATGATGTGTCATCCTTATTAGCTTCCATGGTCTTGTTCCAGACTGCTTATCCTTGAACTCTGTGCCACACAGCTGGGATGCTCATCGCTCATGTCCAGAGGAGCTAGAGATCTTTTCCAAACCTTTGAAAGTCAGCATCTGAATTTTCATACTAAGCATGTGTCCTGCTCAGTTCTTTCTCTCCAGGTCTCAAACATTATCTGTAAGCACTTGTGATTTTCAGAGGTATATTATTAGATGTATAAAGTGCAAATGTAAAAATACACAGATTTGGATAATATGTTAAGCAAACATATTACTCAGTGGGCTGTGTCTTCCCCCTGTGTGGTGGTTTGAATGAGAGATGCTTCTCTCAGGAATTTGAATATCTGGTCCCCTGTTGTTGGTGCTGCTTGTAGAGGTTATAGACCTTTTAGATGTAGCCTTCATGGAGGAAGTACATTAGTGGGGGCAGGCTGTGAGGGTTTATAGCTGTACCTACTTCTAGTCACTTTCTCTGCTTCCTACCTGTAGAGAGAAATGTGATCCCTCAGCTTCCTGTGTCTGCTGCCATGCTTCCCCACATGATGGACTTTTATCCCCCTAGTGAAAAGAAATGCTTTCATCTGTAAGTTGCTTTAGTTATGGTCCATTATCATGGCAATACTAAGTAAATAATACACCTGGGGTTTCCTCCAGACTGCTCAGAAGTTTTCTTTGGTTTTTACTCAGTACAATCGAGGCTTTCCTGTCTGGAAATGTTTTCTCCAGGGATAGTTCACGATCTTGAAAGCCCTGGGTAGAGGATGTTCCACTCTGGTACCCTATGCCTTTCCTCTTTTGGATTTGACTTGTATTTTTTTCTCCTGTTCTCTCACTGAAATCACTTTACATTTATCTCTCAACTGGCACTAAATCATTTTAACGTATGCTATTTATTCCTATGTTTATTTCACAGGTCATTGGCTTCATGACAGTAATGTTATCTGATTAATTTTTGTGTTCTTTGTAATCCTTAGCATAGACTTTTACGAATAATAAATGCTAAACATTTATTGAGGGAACATCTAAGTGTCAGTGCTCTATTAAAAAAAAAAGTCATTGATAATACATCATGCTCCAGAGAAACAAACATATTCTTAAGTACCTTAGAGTTGTCTTGTGAAGCTAAGGACCTGTATTTGGCAATAGAATTTGAGAAACAGTAGAAAGTACTTCAGTACATTTAGAGCACTTTACTGAGTTCTGTTGTGTACCTGGACTCTACATAGAGAGAATACATCTGAAGGCAGGCACTTCTTAAAGCTCAGATGTGAGTTGCTGAGGCTTAGGTATGAATAGTCTGCCAAAGTTTCCTGTGTTGGAAGCTTGGCCTCCAGTGTGACTGTGTTGAGATGTCAGAGATTTGATGATGTGAGGCAAAGTGGAAGATAATTAGGTCAAGGAGGGCACAATCCAACTGAATGGCCAATGCTGTCTTGTGAGAAAGGCCAGGTTTTAGGAGCTGTACTCCATCAGCTCCTGAGAGAATGAACTGTTAATGTGGTTTGCTGTCTCTGCTTTTTTTCTATGCATACTTCTTTAGTAAGAAGTGGTACCATTTTCTTTTTCTGGCAGGTACTGATGCAGGCAGAGAACCTTCTCCAGGACACAGGGCTTATGCTATTTAGAATCTCTAGCCCTCAGAACTGTAAACAACTATAATCTCTCAATATTGTCCAGCATCAGATACTATGTTGTAGCAACACCAAACAGACTAAGATAGGTCTCAAGATTATTTTCCTGAACACGATTAATCTAATTGTTTTTTAGATAAGGTCTCTCTATGTGGTCCTGGGTCTCCTAGAACTCCCTATGTAGACCAAGGTGCCCTTAAACACATAGAGATCAGCTCGCCTCTGCTTCCCAAGTGCTGGGATTAAAGGTGTGCACCACCATTCCCAGAAATACAGTTTTTAAATATAAAAT
Source organism: Lophiomys imhausi (assembly GCA_907164525.1). Taxonomy (NCBI): domain Eukaryota; kingdom Metazoa; phylum Chordata; class Mammalia; order Rodentia; family Muridae; genus Lophiomys; species Lophiomys imhausi. The sequence continues at coordinate 7,371,124 of CAJQZJ010032773.1, forward strand.
TTTCACTCAAAAATCATGTTGCTAATTATAAATAATACTGACTAGTGCTATCAAATGTAAAATTCTCCAAAGACTTGGTAATTTTGTTGCAAATGAATTATATGGTTTTGACTTTGACTTTGATATTGTGTTCAAGCCACCCACAAGTGCTGCGTTTCAAGTAGTATTTTTAGAAATGGCAAATTAAGCTGGGTATATGGAGCAAGCTGTATGCAGAGGCAGGTGGATCACTATGAGTTTGAGGTCAGCCTGGTTTACATAGTGCGTTTTAGGCCACTTAGGACTATATAGTTAGACTCTGTCTAAATGAGGATCTTTATAAGATATTTTATAAGATCTCCTTATAAGAGCCTATGTAAAAAGAGAGGGAAAAAGAAAGAAAGAAAAGAAGGAAGGACCATAGGAAGAAAGAAGATAGAAAAAGAAACAGAAAAAAATTGCAAATTAAAGTCATTAATTAGCTGATAGTAAAATGCTTAGCAGCTATTCTTATGTCCCATTTATCTGATGACTCTATATTGCTTTTTTTTGAACATGTAGTTTATTTACTTAGTTTGGAGGTTTTGCTTGTATGCATGTATATGCACCACATATGTGCCTGGTGGGAAAAGAAGCCAAAGGAGGGTATTGGATCCCCTAGAACTGGATTTATGGATGGCCATGAGCTGCCATGTGGAAGCTGAGAGCCAAACTAGCATCCTCCTCAAGAGTAATCAGCGCTCGTAACTCCTGAGACATCACCATAACTCCTGGATATGTAGTTTAAATAAAAGGCTTGATACAACATGAAATTTGACAAATGTTTTCTTTTAAATATTGTGGTTACTATGAACCAAGACTTAGCATGACTTCTGTAAGGACAACATGTCTCCTCTCAAGTCACTGTCGTTGCTATTACTAACTGCACAAGGCCTTTGGAAATTTATAAGTGTTATTTATGGTGCTGAGAAACATTGTGTTCATAATATAAGATAGCTCTAACTAGTATACTTGTTCTCCTTCTACTTCAGTCTTAAAACAAAATGAATAAACTCTACACGAACCTTTACCCTGTGCATGACCTGCTCTGACATGTTTGAACTCAGGATGAACTTCCAAATGAACTTGCCGTTCTCAGTTAAGAAAGTTACCAGATGGGAAATAGGCAGATTGCTGAAATATTTTTGGATGCACTACTTGACATGATCAACAGAGAAGGCCAGCTATCTATTTCCAGTGTTTACTTGGAGGCCTTTATGATACGCTGTTTTCTTACATTCTATGCCTGAGCATAGAATGAGAGGCTGGGCTGGGCTGTGTTTTCTGCCTGACTTGCACTTTCAGCCAGTGCTTGTTAAATACATTTAAGGACATGACTGAGCTACAAAATGTATCAGGTTTCAAGGGAGTTTTGTTGGATTGACTGAGATAATACTGCTTAAAATCACTTATATACCATGGATTTTCAAGGATTCGTTTCATCTAGTACAGGAAGGAACTACAGTGACATTTACTTTCAGTAGTTCACAGTGCAATACAGTGTCATGCATATGGTTTCTTCAGGTCACCCAGAATGGAAGATGTGAACTGTGTAATGCTATTATGTTGCTATTCAGGCAAAACAGGCTCCATGGAGTGATTTCAACCTTGTGCAGTCAGTAAGCTCACTGTATAGAGAAGGGGACAGCAATTGGGCTACTTGCCCAGGGGGCCCCGGCTGGTCTCTCTAATTCGCAGATCCTGCTCTTTCCACAGTTTCATGCTCCAACAAAGTAACAAGAAATAAAGCAAACTGCATGTTGAGGGCTGGAGAGAGAGCTCAGTGCTAAGAGGGCTAGCTGTTCTTTGAGAAGACTGGGTCTCAGGTAGCAGCATCTATGTTGGGAGGCTCACAACCACCTGTGACTCCAGCTGCAGGAGGATGCCTGTGGCCTCTGAGGGCACCTGCACTCACTCATGTATGTACAGACCAATACATGGACAGGGACACACATGCACATGCACATGCACAAAATAAATGTTTAAGGACAAAATCCATTCTGTGGGAGATTAAATAGCTGCTAAAAATCAAACTTTCTTGAAACTATAATATTTGTATGACCTGTGCTATAGGAAGTTAGAGAGTTCATTTCTGGAACTAGGTTGTAGCTCAATGGCAGAACGCATTTAATGTATATGGCACTGTATTCAATGCCCAGCACCTCTTCATGCCCCCACGGAAGTTACTCGTGTTCATTACCTAGTATGATTAAATGATTTAGATTGAAATGCCAGTTCAGAAAACTCTCAGAATATAAAGATATTGTTTCTATTTCTCTTGAAAACTTCACATTGTTTGCAGCCAACTGCACACCTACTACATTTACCACACAGCAGCCATTCTGCTGTGTAGCTGCCGTTGGGCCTCTTCGTCCACAGAATCAGTTCTTAACACCCACTTCACTCTCAGACTGTAATTTATTCACCATGAGCAGTATTTTGGATGTTATTTAGTTGAAGGAGAGATTATATTTGATGGCCGGAGATGTGTTGAAATGGTATACAACTGCCCTCAGAAGATCAGAATGCAAGTTGTATGAAGCTGTAATTAATCCAGCTTTTCTGCCATCTGATGTAGCAATAACAATATCATTGGTATGGCAGATAGAGATCTCCCTGTTACACAAGGATGTGCTCACAGGCTTAAAAGGCCTTCTGTGATCCTTTCAGTGAGGTCGCTGAAATGGATAGCAAGGTCAAGTCATTTGTGTCCAACATTTTAAGGGACTCTGTAAGTCTCTATTCTTAAATGTCTAAGTTAACGTGTGTGTGTGTGTGTGTGTGTGTGTGTGTGTGTGTGTGTGTGTATGTGTGTGTGTGTGTGTGTGTGTGTGTGTTGTGTGTGTGTAATGCAGAGACATTTAAGAGCTAAGCAATGCTCTACCACTGAGCCACACATCCCAGTTCTTAAATTTATTGAAAAATAAAACAGCAATAGCTTTTTTACTTAGAATAATGAACAGATTTTGTGTTAAAATAAGTGATGTGTTTCTTTCAAGTCACATGTTGAGACCTGAACAGCTTCAAATGGCCACAGGGTTTCTTCCTTACTTGTTTTTCATTGATTTGTGTTCCCTGACATTGTAGTTACAGTTGTGAGCAACATGTGGGTGCTGGGAATAGAACTCATTTCCTCTGGAAGAGCAGCCAATGCTCCTAATCACTGGGCCATTTCTCCAGCTTCCCTTTCTTTCTTTTATAAGGTCTTTCCTCTCTCTCATGTTGCTTTGTTACATATTTATTTATAAAGGAAAGGAACTGCATATATTTTCCTCTGCCCAGTAGAGAGGCAAGTATATGAATTTCATATAGAAAGTAAACTGAAACTGTTTTGGTCAATAAGCCCACAAGCCATCTTCATTTTCCTGACATTGGTTTAGATTAATTAGCATGAGTATGTTTTACCTACATGATGAATATTTCTTAACTAGAAGCACTTTTTTTTTTAAATATAGGCGATCAACATATTATCTTGGTACCACAAATACAAAGCATCTTACAAAAGATGTTTGGAATACATTCTAAAATAATACATTGAACATATATTTGTATGGTATTAAAGATAATGAACTTTTAACAGTTAACAGATATATAGAAATGACAAAATTTTAGCATATATATTTATTGAACACTGTAGTGTAAACTTTCTTTGGTTTATTGCTTTAACAAGGGGTTTTGGAGGCTAAGAGATACTGTTGGTAGTAATAAGATATTAGCTTAGAAGACCAAATTACACAAACTTAACAAAGATTAGAAAATAATAATTTTTCTCTAATAATTTTCATGTAGAAACAAGCCTCAAGAACAGACAAGGGGCAGTAATGTGCAACCAAAGCTTCTATTGGTATTAGATGGCATATTACATTTGCATGTTAATTTTTTTTAAACATCTGTAGTGTTTCCTAATGATGCAATGTTTCTTAATGTTTAAAAGCACCCTGCCATTATCTGCATATGTCACAGTGCAGTTAACTAGTCTGCATTTTTGGACATGTTTCTTGCTTCCAACAGAACATTTTGATTTTGTCTAAGTAGAAGAAAAAGCTTCTACTCAGAAGAAAAGCTTCACCAGCAACTTCACCAACACTGGAACTTAAAACCATGAAGTGTTTTCTCTAAAATAAGAAATAACATCCAAGCCAGGCATGGTGGCACATGCCTGCAATCCCAGTACTTGGCAAGTTGAGCTGGGAAGATACAGCCCAGGGCTCCTATACTGGGCTATATAGTAAGATCTTATCTCAGAAAAAATAAAATAAAGATAGAGAGACATAAAGTGAGGAAGGAGGGAAGGGACAGGGGAACAGGAAGGAAGAAAGTGAAAAGAAAACAAATGTAAGTTGCAATTATTTAGTGAGTGAAAATTTTTTATTTCATGTGTATGAGGGTTTTGCCTACATGTGTGTGTGTGCTTTGTGTGTGCCCGGTGTCCTCAGAGGCCAGAAGAGGATGCCAGGTGCCCTGGAAATGAGTTACAGCTGGTTGTGAGCTGCCTTGTGGGTGATGACAATGAACCCAGGTCCCCTGAAGCGCAGACAGTGCTCTGAACTGCTAAGGCATCTCTCCAGCTTCAAGCGAAAAACTTTAATTGTTCACAAGATCAAATATTGATTCAGAATTAGTTTTTAAAGGATAAATTTATTTGAGCAAGCTTTTTGTTTCTGATTACTTTTGAGATGTTGGTCTCTTGTTTATCTTTGATTTGATTTTCTTTCTTTCTTTCTTTTCTTTTCTTTTTTTCTTTCTTTCTTTCTTTCTTGTTTTTTTTGAGAGAGGGTTTCTTTTGTGTAGCTCTGGCTATCCTGGAACTCAATTTGTAGACCAGGTTGGCCTTGAACTCGCAGAGATCCACCTGCTTCTACCTCCTAAGTGCTGGGATTAAGGAATGTGCCACCACACCCAGCAATTGCAGACAGTTTCTAACTGCCATGTGGATGCTGGGATTTGGGTACCCCGTTACTTTGGAAGAGCAGTCAGTGCTTTTAACCACTGAGCCATCTCTCCAGCCCTTGCACTTTGAGATTTTTAAAATTATGTTTTAATTAATACAAACATTGCTACTAGTATCTTGCTAAATTCTAGACAATCTGACCTTGCCTAAGTAGTTGTTTTCCATCACAGACATTTTCATTTATAGCAGTGTTATTACAGGCATGCTTTGTGTCATTCTATTCACATCCATAATTCTTTCAAGTGATTTATGTAGAACTTGTAGCTCCCAGTAATTTTATTAGTCATTTCATCATTTTACATTTTCTATGTTATATATAGATATGTGGGTCTTTGGAGATGTTTTCATATGGTGAGCTTTAAACGAGGAGGAGGACGTTTGAAAACTCACAGTGATGGCAGCAACAGAAGCGGTGGACAGCAGCTGGTAGCCTAAGCTGTGCAGACCACTGTGAGAAGCTTCCCTGTGTTTAGTCCTTGATTGAGCATGACCAACCTTTTTACTAGAGAGTATCGGAACTGGCTCATGTATTTCCATGTAAGACATGAGGAAAGTGAAGCAGAGAGACCAGCTAGCCTGGGTGGCAGAGCTGAAGAGAGCCCAGGCTTTGGACTGCCTCTAGTGCTTGTACTTCTAGTCACCAAGCTCAAGAGCTGGACTACGCAGATAGTCAGTTTGGAGACAGCCTTTCTGATTGAGTTAGGAAGTTTCACAGACTTGAAGTCATCATTGCTCAAGGCTGGAAGCAGATAAAAAAAGAAAACTGGTATTCATTGAGAGCCCCACAGTAAAACAGCTCTAGGTATCTATGTCCTAGTCTGTATTAAGATATGTTTCAATGTGGCAATTTGTCTTCCATGTAAAATACTGACGAAATATTCTTGGCTTCATTATTCTCAAAGACTGTTAGTCCTTTTCTAATGTTCTGAAGGCAGCAGAGGCATTTTTGTACTGAACTTTGTGGGCTAGAATGTGGTAATGTCAAGATATAACTTAGAAGTTATTTAGAATTATATGGAAAATTGTAAGTGATTTTCAAGCCCAGAGTCAGGAAGTGAGTGCAAAATGTAGATATTTCACTACATGGGGCAACATCAGTTACCCTTGGCTGCCAGGTGGTAGAAGTGCGATATTCTAATTCTCTGAATTTGAGAATTAGGATATGTGAAATTCAAAATGAAAGAAGACTATAGTCTATTGTTTATAAGGTGCTCTTCATTACGATATTTGGAAACACTACTTGCTACACCTGTTTTTCCTGGTGTGACCATGAACTTCAGTTTAGACACATAATTACATTATCAAATGCATTCATGACATTGGATTTCTAGAGCCTGACAGTGAACATGATGGGAAAGGTAAAAATTGACTTTAATTGTTGGTCTAATTAAGACAATTACGTCTCACATTTGTACTTGAAGATGAGTTTCACATCTGGTGCCACATTTTCCATCATGGGTCAAAAAGTGGTTAGGAAACAGATATCATCTAAGCTTCATTGGAAAGGAAAATTAAATGATGAAGAAATAAGCTAACTTAATTATGGACAAGCATGTACTTAGAATAATAATCTCCACAGAGTTGCTGGGGTCAGATTCTGGGCTCTGGGAGATCAGACACCCTAGGCCTGGTCACCTGTTCTCAGTAGGGCAACCAAACAGACAAGTAAGAATGAAAATCAGAGAAAGATACGTTTAATGTAGCCAGACTGGAAACAGGAATAAAGAGGTCAAGTGACCCACCTATCTACTTTCCAAGTCAATATTTAGGGTCCTGAGGTGGAGTTTATGTTTAAATAGAGAACAAGAGGCACACATAACTAAGTAGTCCTGTTAAAGATGTGTTCTTGCCTGGCCAGAGCTGCTAATCAAACGACATAAGACTTCATGCTTAGGAACCTATCATAGGCACGTCAATCTCCTGTGTGGCCCCACCATCTCCAATGGCAACTGCTATTTCCACATTGATCCCAGCCTTACTGGAGGGTTATGAAGGACATCATGGCTGCCATGGCACATGCCTGCTACATTAGAGCCTTGTAGTAACTACCTCTGAGTTTAACTGCTATTCAAGTTCTATGACCTCTTTCTCTTTCTCTTCCTCCATGATGCATGCCCCACCCCCTAAGAAGGAAACATACTAGAGGCACCAACAGTTCCCATCAGAATGGCTGCAGGACTTTCTTGTGGATATGGCCATCAGATGTCTGGCCAATAATTAATTAGACAAAGATGTGAGTGTGTGTACTAACCGGTGTCTGGGTTACTAATGAAATGGCTATTTTAATTTTAACAATGCTCTGGATTTGCATAATAATCCTCTAGCGAGGACCAATCAAGACAATTAGTTACCTTTTTTAATTAATTTTTTAATTATTGGGGCTGTCATGGTCATACCACAGCACACATATGGGAGTCAGAGAAGAACTTGGAGGAGACAGTTCTCTCTCCACACTTTGGTTCCTGGGGCTCCAACTCAGAGTGTCTGGCTTGCCAGAACCTGTTTACCTGCTTAGCTGTCTTGCCAGCCTCTGGGTCAATCCCTATCAGAAGCTCTCATCTGCATATCAGTCTTTTCTGGTGGCTTACTGGGGGAAACTATGAAATATTTCAGGATGGCTAAAGCAGGAACATTCTGGAATTCTACCGTTTTGTGGCTCCAGTTTGTCCTGAAGGTGGTCAGACAAGGTGTCAGAATTGTGTGCAATTTCTTCCTGGCAGACAAATTCCTCCCCTTCAAGGTATCAAACTTCAGACTTTTCCCCTTTCTTGCATGATATTCCAGGGAAATCTACTTTTGGGGTATGCATTGTCTCAATAGCCTGAAAGCTTATCTCTTCCTACCCAGAAGTTACAAGGGAGCAGACCTAGACCTTAGATTTCTTCTCTTTTTCCAATGACCTTCCAAGTGACCACCATGTCCATGTGTCCTTAAAGATGAAGTAGCAGCATTTATATTTCTTTGGAAACCAAAAGCTGTCTAATGTGATTTACAGTCCACTTAACCAGATGGAAATCACACCTACTACTTTAAACCTATCCAACTACCCATGGCTGGTGAGGTCATGGATCTCAGAGGAGAACTTACTACTGCCACCTTCTTAAACCAGTATATTTTGTAACTGCACTCTAAATACTTACCTTTCTACCTACAGATAAGCATAGCTCTCACTCCTCATCAAAGCAACTCTTTTCTGAAGCAAATGGAGATTATTAGAAAAATCCACAGATGGTCAAAATGTGCAAAATAACAGACTATGGCGTCCCCAAACCCAACTGATGCATCTACAATGCAGCACCTACAGCTAAAGATCAAGACATGTTTTGGAAGAGGGGGCAGAAAGACTGTAAGAGACAGAAGATTTGCATGTCTGCTGTGAGATTTTGTCTCTACCTATGCCAAGAAGCTACACCATGAAATCTCAACAGTAGGGATGCATAAACCAGACCCAAATAATGACACCACCAGTTGACATGCCATTATGGATGGGGAAAATCTCACCAGGCTGCAACCCTAGATGATGAGCACTTAACAACTGCTGACAGGGATAAATGGTGTTTCACAGGGATAAGTACCCTAATAGGTATTCTAATACCAAGAGGTCAGTCCTGAAAATATATACATATGAGAACACCAAATGTACTCAGAAGGTTGTAGTTATATATTTATTTATGGGGGGGGTGAAGGGAGGAAATATGGAAACATAGTATATATATATAATTTAAAAATAAATTTAAATTATATACTCATAATTGTTTCAGACTAGATTGACTCATTACAATCTACCCTTTGACTACTGACATATTATATATACATTTTACACATATTATTTAGAAGGTGAAGTATCTCAATTATGAAATATAATTTAAAATCAGGTTATCTTAAGCAAACACTGGAATCAGTTAAATAAAAGAAGAAAACATGGGAGAAACAAAGGGATTTGAGAAAAACAATTTTAGTAGTTTTTTTCAGGTTTCTATTACCATGTGTTAAATTGGGTTCCTATGATAAAATTATTAATTTACCATGAAATAATACATTATTAACTATTTTTGATGAATTGTTTTGTGTACATATGTATAATTAAGAAAATTTATGATAATAATTTGTTTGATAATGATCATGTAAACCATATTATATGGTTCAGACAAAAGCATTCTTACACAGCATGCAAATACAGATGCATGCTTTCTCTTGAGGCACACGTTTGCTAATATCTGTAACAAGGAGTCAAGAAGTGTCTTTCAATCCATGATGGAGTGTGGCAGTAGACATGTTTCCTAAAGAAAATTCTCTCATGTAGTTTTTATAGTTCAGGTTTAAGAACTTCCTTTCTTATCAGATCATCAATTATAATACCCAATAGTTAATGTTTCTGTATGTGACAACACTGGCTAAGATACTGGGATTTCAGAATATTTAGAATTCATTAAAATGTCTGAAGACATTTGCTAAGGCAGATATTTACATAATATTTATATCAGGGTTATCAAGGCATTGATTCCGATGCTGTGTATTGTATATTCTGGGACACAGACAGCAATTTGAAGATTCATGGTAAACCTCACTTTGGTTCCTCTGCTCCTGCCATCATTTTTTCTTGTTCTCGCTGCTCTACCGTATCTACATTTCAAGAATGGTCTCTTCCTTAGTGATTTCTACAGAGGTTTCCTGATGTTTGGGGCTCACAGACTCCAAGTACAAAGGGCTCTTTCCTATAGAACAACTACTTTTTGCTTTAAAAAAAAAAAACAAAACAAAAAAAAACAGTGCGGCTCATTATCTGGTTGCCTAGGGGCTGGGCTCTCAAAGGCATCAGCTTAACCAATCTGACCAAAAAAAAAAAGGCTTTTTGAGACAGGGTCTCACGGTGTCATGCTGGTTGGCTGGGAACATTCTATGCAGACCAGGCTGCTCTTGAACTCACAGAGATCTGTTAGCTTCTGCCTCACAAATGCTGGGATTAAAGGTGTGTACTACTACTGTCTGCCTGAAGAAAAACACCCCCCCCCCCAGTAGGACATAATAGTTGAATTGCCATTATACAGATGGAGAAATCAAGGCTTAGAGAGAGAAATTTGAAAGATGGGAAAAGGTACAGGCTCTTTTCTTGGCTCCAAGAAGAAAAGTAAAACTTTGCAGAGTTTCCACAGATATCTGTGTCACAGGGAACATTTCTGCTCTGCACCCTCCAATACTTCCTCCTCCCTTGATTGAAAATGAAGGGGAAAATGTACATTGGCTTTATTAGACTTACATTTTAAAGTTCAAACAACATCACAGAAAGAACAGACGCGCATTTGCCACAAAGTTAGTGACTCTTGAAGTTCTGTGCTGAAATAAGCAAGACGTTTACAGAAACACTTTGTGTATTTGCGTGTGAAGACTTTGTTCATTTTGAAGGATCATCTTTTATGTATAGTGCTTTAAGTCTCTTTCTAATTTATCCTTTAATCAAACTCTGCCATGAAATCTGGGGTCCAGCCTGTATGTATGTGTCCATGCTAGCTAGCCATGCCCATGTAGGTTTTGTTCCCACAGGGATAGTCCATGAATTATCCCTACCTCAGACATCCCAGCTTACACAACATCGTTACCCTGGAGACAGGGCTACCCTGTTTTTACTGAGTATCACTTATGTGGGTGGCAGATGATAGATGTGCCAGTATGTCTGACTTATTCTTAGGGTTTGGTTTGGTTTGGTTTTTGTGGTCCCTGCGTTTAAACCTGACTAGGCCCTTGCACGTATGTTAGGTAGTCACTCTGCCACCCAGCATCACTGTCCGGCCATGATTTTATACTTCTGACTGAATGAGTTTTCTTAAAGCATCTGTAGCTCTCATTTACAGCATGGCTCTCACAAACTGGATCTGCTCCACATCCAGTAAATATTGAATCTGTTACTTGCTATTCAGAGTCCACGTTCCTAGAAAGTTAGAAAGAAAGGAGAGGCAGCTGGTGGCTTGGGTTGGGACAGAAGCAGACATAAATTACCCTTCAGGAACAAGCTTTATCAGAGAAGAGGGGCTGGAGACCATGGCAGCTATGTTCAGTCCTTGGGGTGGGGGAGCATTCGAGACAACATGAATTGGACCTTAAAGGGGAAAAAGAGTTCTCTTCAAAACCTGGAAAGGAGTTTCAGTGAGATGGACAGCTGAAAACAAGAGAGCCACCCTGAACGAAGAGAAAATCTAATGCATATTTGTTCTGGAGGAAGCAGAAGCTCCATGTCACATGATTTAGTCTGGATGGCTTGTGTGACAGGGAGTATTAAGGAGCCACGGACTGGGTAGGACCATAGGTTAGAGACTGCGAAGGCACAGCACAACTCAGGTCCTCAGTTCTCTTGTCCCAGAGAGCTACAGAAGGGCCTGGCCTATTTCTTCAGGCTGTTGGATCTGGCCTATTAAATGCAAATTGTTTTAAAGAGTCAGGCCTTGTTTTGTTACTGAATGAATAATAATATCTACAGGGTTACATGGAAACCTACAGTGTAAAAGAGAGACCCAGGGAGAAGAGGGTAGAGGAGAGAAGGGAGGGAGAAGAGGGGAGTGGGGAAAGAGTGGGTAGGAAACAGAGAATGCAAAAGTGTGTTTCAGCTGCAAAGCAATGTCTATATGCAAAACTTCATTGGTGTTACTGAGGTGCTTCTGCTTTATCAGCTACTCCAGGTTCTTTGTACTGCATGCTGGCCCCATTGTTCTGCTTTTTTAACTGATGATGTATTTGCCATTTTGAATGTATGAAACTCAGAGCCATATTCTTCTAGAGTCCATTCACCTACAGCTCTGGGCAAAGTGAAGCTGTCAGTCTGTCGAGTCACCACTTCCTCTTAGCTTCTGGTGCAGCTTAAAGCAGTTCCTAAATCATGCTGGATTTGAGATTAGAGAACTCAACATTCTCAGACTTACTCAAATCCCTCTTAGTGTTTTCACTGTGGTCCAACTTTCCTATGCAGCAAACACAGCCTGCCTCCACAGTTCAGTCTGGGACAATTAGAGAGCCATGGCACTGCTCCCTAACATGAGTCTCCACATTCCTGGCTTTCAAATCTGTTTCCTGGATGCTCCACAAGCTGCCATTTCCAGCCACCAAATTCTGTCTATTGAAAGTTCCTGATTCCTAACAGTTTTCCAGCTAATTTAAGCATAAAGAGCCAGTTTTACTCAATGATGGTTCTTAGATGGTGACTAGGGCCCTAGGAGAATAATGCAACTTGTTTTGTATGTAAGTCAAAACAAGGAACACAAAAACTATAGTTTTGGGGAGTCACCACCACTATTTGTAGGGAGGAAACTAGACTGCCTGAGAACACAGCTCTCTCTCTCTCTCTCTCTCTCTCCTTCTTTCTCTCTTTTTACTTTCTTCTTTACCTCCCTCCCTCCTTCCATCCCTTCCCCCTCCCTCCCTCCCTTCCTCCCTCCCTTCCTCCAGAACCATGTGACTGTACCATCATGCTTCCTAAAAGAGCTAAATGTCCTCTGCTTGCCCATTTCTCATCCACATCCTGAGATGATGAATCTGCTCATTGTCTGGAACTGAGGCCACATGCCTGCCCTGAAGCACAGGAAAGCTAGGGAATGATTTCTTCTCTATCCTCTGTAGTAAAGCAGGAAGCAAAGGAGTCAGAATGAGAATGGAGTGAGTGGGGTTAAAGTGGGCAGCAGTACTCTTCATTGCTAATCCATTGTGGGATTTGGGCAAAAGACACTTAACCTCTTTAATTAATCCATATTGCACCTAAGGATTTGGGACCCTGTGAGTTCCGGGATCTGTACTAGTTACAGCGTTGGTTTCTGGTAGCAGAATCCTTGTGTGAACTTGTGAAAGTAAGTCAACAGGGGTTCATAACCTAACAGCAGAAGGAGAGGGTGAAGCTTGCTTTGGGGGTCAGCAGCTGACTTTAGGGGTATCTGACTCAGCGGGCTTCTCATTGTCTCTCTACTAAACCTAACAGTGAGGACAGGGTGGTGCTGGCTTTAGGGGTGTCTGGCCCCTCTTTATCTCTTTAACCTAACAGTGGGAAGGACAGGTGTGAAGCTGACTTTTGGAGTGCTGATTTAATTGACCTCTCCTCATCTTCCTGCTCTGCTACAGAAGAACCTAGTCTGTCCATGGAGCTGGAAAGTAGTCCTCAAGCAGGCCAAATCTGAGGCAGGAGAGACTGCTTCACAGTTAAGGCATCTTTACTCTTCCAGAGGACCCAGGTATGCTGGCTAGTTTTACATTAATTTGACACAGGCTAGACTCATTTTGGAAGTGGGAAACTCAATTGAGAATACACAATGGCCCATTGGCAAGTTTGTTGTGCATTTTCTTAATTAGAGACATTGGTCGTATGTCCCAGCCCATTGTAAACACTCTTTCGTGGCCTCTGCTCTAGTTCCAGTCTCCAGATTCCTGCCTTGCCTTCCTTCAGTGATGGACTTGTAAGCTGTAAGACAAAATAAATCCTTTCCTTCCCAAGTGCTTTTGGTCATGGCGTTTATCACAGTAATGGAAACTCCATCTAAGACACTGGGTTCAATTCCTAGCATCCATATGGTAGCTCATATGGACTGTAACTCCAGTTTCAGGGAAGGGGGAATCTGACACCCTGTTCTAGCTACCATTAATACTGCATACATGTGGTACACAGACAAACATTCAGGCAAAACACCCACACAGTAAAAATAAAATTAAAAAGAAAAAAGAGTGTCAACTCACATTCAAATATCTCTTCAGTCATGGAGGAAAGAGAACTTTGCTTCTAAGAATTTTTAAGAATCGATTTTTTAAGGTCCACAGGGAGCTTACTAGCCGGGCTTGGTTGTTCCTTTTTTGGGGAACAGAGTCTGTACAGAGAGGGGGCACTGCACAGGAAGGTTGTGTCTAATGTGCCATCAAACACGTGCAGAGTGTCTTTGGTCCTCCTGATCTACCATGATGGGAGATCCAAGCACCGTCCTGACTGCTGTTACAGAGTCTAAAACTGAACTGTGAGAGAAAAGCAAGTACAGAGAATAGAGCTCCACATATAAATCTGCTGTAGAACATCTTTAAAGAGGGATCTAACTCTTAAAGTGGAAGCACATGGAACTTTACCGAACAGACTGGTTTAGCAGTGTCTGCCTGGCACTGTACCTACCTGCTATTCCTAAACCAGTCATGATCAGCTTGTTAGACCACTGTTAGAATACGAAAGTCTTTTCTCTTGAACTTTATGTATACCTTTCACCTCCAAATATATGTTTATGTATTTATGTATAGACCTACAAACATTCTGTAATGTATTGGTATTTAGACATTTTTCATTAGAAAGTTCTTTTACTGCAGTGAGATACATTTTGGTGCTGGCCATAAAAATGACAACATAATCGTGTAGTTCCATGCTCTAGGAACATAACTGACATAAGACAAAAAGCAATCTACCATTTTCTCCTCAGAGTCAAGGACTTGGAAGCAATTCTTACAATTTCTCTGAAGTACTTCACATACTCTGAATTTACTTTGCATAGTAAATCACATTTTATATGTGGCTGAAAATGTGTGCAGTTTCAGCTTGGGAGTGCCAGCAGGCACATGTGCTTGTTGGTTTGTAACCTGAAGCACATGTACATTAACTGGTGAAAACTAATTGCAATAAATCCTGGCTACAATCTGGATGTCTCAATAAGGCCACATTGTTATTCTGAATTCGCTTGTAATGCCATTACATAAGAGTTCCTTTTAAAACTGTTGTATTATTTGCTGGGCTCTGATGATTATTAAAGAGCAAGTCATTTCCCTGGATTTTCTACATGTGTGTCAAGTCAAGGCTCCTGCGTGAATTTCACACTCTTCTTGATGAACATCCATCCCTATGGATGTAATCAGGGTTCATACATGTTCTCTTAAATTGTTCTTTTTGCAAAAAGCCAACATGTATGATATACAGTTAATAGAAGATCACAATTTGCTTTAAAAATATAATTTATCTATTGTAACAAAGGCAATGTAACTATTTTAGATTAGGAAAGGTAATTATTTTGATTACTTAATAGTTTTCATGTTATTTTCCCATGGTACTTAAAGGTAAATGAAAGTCTCCCACATTTTAGAGCTTTGCTCCACAACCTTTGATTAATGCTGTGCCATATGGAGAATTTTCAGCTTGGTATAAATAAAATTAAAATCCCATTATTAGATGTAATTGAGAAATTTATTTTGAGAAAGTGGTTGTAGGGTTGAAGTGTACCCCTGTAGCATAAAATGAAAGAAAAGGGGTAGAGTGAGGGTATAACTATGTCACAGCTACATGCAGCGGGAACATGGAGGTGCTATTTCAAGTGAGAATAGAAAGATAGCTATCAGGGATAATCTTGTAAAAACAATTCTAGAGGACACAGCATCTGTGACCATTCAGAGGTGACAAGGAGGTTGGTCTCCCAGAGCTGCTGCAGAGGTGAGGTCAGCCCAGGGAGAGGTGTCAGAGCATAATGGACCAGAGAGGCCTGACCTAGGATGAGATTAAGAGAAATGGGTAGCTTGAAGAGGGATAGGAGGTAGAACTTACAGGACCTTTAGGTTAATTTTCCTAGAGGAGCATCAAGGAGCACTGTGCACTTGGATGTGGTCTAATGCATACATGGAGGGATCATGGGAGGAAAACCAGGGTTTGATAGCCATGGGACCTTTCAGCCAGTCTGTGTGGAGTTGTATGAGATGAAGCTTGGAGAGACCTCAGAATATAGCTACTGATTTCATACCAACATGAGAGGCATCTATATGAGGAGAGCCTCCTTCAAAAAGATTTTCAGAGATCCTCCAGGAAGGAGAAGAAAACCTGGGGCAGAATGCTTAAAAGAAAAAAAAACCTTAAGAAATAATTTGAAAGTGGATTAAACAATCACAATGGCAAATGCTATGCAAAGGCCAGAGCGGATGAGAACTTCCCTTTGGAATCTGTAATGAGAACGTTGCTGGTGACCTTGGCACAGCCTTACAGCTAAGTGGCCAGCGTGGAATCCAGACACGGTTGAGGAGTGAGTAAGAAATTAGGAATAGGGATAGTGAATGTCAACAGCTCTTCCAACAAGAATGTCTGTGAAACAAAGAGTAAGGACAGCAAGTGGCTGGAGGACGATGGGAGTTTGGGACAATTCAGTTTTTACTTAACATTGATGGAAGATGACTGAACTTCAGCCATAATGATGTGGAGTTTTTGGAAGAGAGAAAAAGCTTGAAGACATTGATGGGAGAATATGGAGGGAAGCCCATGAGAAAATGGGAGATTATGGAGTCCATAGTTTGGAGTTGGGGACTCTCTTCAATTGTAAAGGAGAAGGAAACGTGGCTTTCAGAAGTGCTTCTAGGTACAAAGAAAAGACAGCAGCTTCCTTAGCAGAGACTCATTTTTTTCACAGGACAAGGAATGCAAGGGGTGAAGTTGCATTCTCTAGTCCTTTGAAAATGACCTGTATGCACACTGGTGTTTGCCCTCTCACATGGCCACCTGTACTGAAGGGAGGCAGAGAAAGCATCATCTTGCTCATGGTGGGGAAATGGAGAGAAGAGCTGGAAATGGCAGTCGGATCAACTGAACAGTAGCATCTTCCCAGAACAACACAGAGAGAAAAACGCAGCTGGTGGTGGGTGTGAAGGGTTTCCTAGCTGATGCTTCTGTTTTCTCCAAAGCTGAAGGGAGGCTATTTTTGTGTGTGAAGTGAGAAACAGAATAACTGACTGAGATAAAAGCAGGAAATACCCTCTATGGAGGATATGAGAAGTTGTGGATGAAACAGTGAATCCTGAGGTACCCCAAGAATGTGAGGAATTAGGGATCCACAGGGGACACACCTGTAGACTGCTCTTCCTTATGACACATCACAGTGTTGAGGGATGGAAACTGATGCCTCTTTCACTGTTCTCAATTTTGGATTCTGTCAAATGGAATTCATGGTAGTTTTTTATGATTACTTGATGATTATCTTCATCAACAATGTCCTACTTCTCATTCTGATGGTCAACTGTTCTGTCCTTCATTTTTGACTGAGTGCCTACATCATCTGTCCACTAAACCAGACAGAGCCTACATTTGAGCTTACATAAGCTCAAATTACTTTCATTGCTTGAATAAAAACTACGACTTGATAGTTGCATAAACAGAGCAGCTGTTTTAGGGTATGTCAGAATTGCTAATAAAATACAACTCAGTGCCTGAGATCTGGGTATTCCATAAAGAAAATTTAAATTATGCAAAAGTGGAAACACTAGGATTGTTGTTCCTGGAAGGGGATACTATAGGTCAGTAAGTTTTTCTAAGTACAAACATAAGCCCTTATCAAGGAACTGGACTTCTAAAACATGTAAATAAAAGAACAGATAAGGGGACAGAGC
This sequence comes from Lophiomys imhausi, assembly GCA_907164525.1. Classification (NCBI taxonomy): domain Eukaryota; kingdom Metazoa; phylum Chordata; class Mammalia; order Rodentia; family Muridae; genus Lophiomys; species Lophiomys imhausi. The sequence goes on from CAJQZJ010032773.1 coordinate 7,388,450, forward strand.
ATGTACATTGAGGCCATCTGCCAAATGCAAAGAAAGGCTGGAGGATATTCAGATGGGAACAGGCTTCTTGAAGGTTTACATGGTATCCCTTACATCTTCACGATACCCTAATCTTTCAGTAAATAAAACAGGGTGATGGTGATTTAAATAATTTTTGTGTGTATAATGCACATCATTTACCATTATCCAAGATGTATACTCACAAAATAGTGAGATGCTGTTTGTTCTGCTGGGAAGGCCATGCCATGTGGCGCATTGTACCGGCCTAGCCCACAGCCTCCCACATAGCATCCCAGTTTCAGGAGTTCTTTAGTGTCCCCTGCCTTAGGCAATGCCAGCTATACTTACCCACCCAAAGATGGGCCCTGGCCTCCAGCGCTGGACTCCATAGCTTCAGTGAAACAGCTGATGCTTTCAGAGTTTGGATCATTTCTGATTAAGAAAAAATGAGGATAGGAGACTACCCTGCAACGTGTGCCATCCTCCTGGGCTTGGGCCTTTGGTGATGAATGCACTCCTGTTAGTTAGCATTAAAGCTCATATCAAAGCTGTCTGTGGGTTCTCAGGACTGCTGTTGCTTGCGCCTGGCCACCAGACCTGACCAGAAAGGGTCATGACCTGCTTTCTAACATGCCTGACTGAAGCTGTGGCCACTGACCTGGGCTTCTAGCTCTGGTTCTGGCTCACAGGCCTATGCACTCCAGGGATAGGTCACCATTTCTTATTTTCCCTTCCTCCACTTGACTGCACTCATCTCAGCTGATGGTTTTGTGTCATATCTCACTGAGATGATGGAGGAGAACTGCTTCTCTGCCTCTTTCACAATCCGTAGCTACCTACTGGTAGTTTTCTTGACTGTCTTCAACATGCACAGCTAGCCACCTTCCACCAGTTCCACACCACTCAGCCTCAGTCAGCTGTGCAAGAGCCTCTGACAGACAGCACTGCCTGTGATGTGCACCTGCAAGACGCACACACGTGGATACACATTATCAAACAGCAGCCAGGTTATCTTGTTGTGACATCAGTCAGATCTCATGTCCTCTCCTAGAAACTCTTGGAAGCAAAGACAGGCATATTCACAAGTCCCTCACCCACATCCTTGATGTTAGTTCTGCAGATGGTCCTCATTCCACACAACCACCTCCTGTCAGGCCTGCAGCTACCCCAGGGACTGGCTGCTCCTTCTGCCAGCATGCTCTTTTCTCTTTCTGAGTGATTTCTTTTAGAGTGTATAAAATAGTTCTTTCTCTCCAGTCCCCCCCCCCCCACCATGCTTTTGGTTCTCTTTGCACCTGACATTTTTCTACTTAATTACCTTTCATGGCCATTCTCATTAGAACGTAAGTTCCCTGCTGACAGGAGCTTTTTGTGGCTTGTGTTTTTGCTGACCACTGCTGTCTTAATGCTTAGCACTGTAGGTGCCGATAATTAACTACCTAATAAGTCATTTATCCTTATTCCAGCTGATGTTTCAGCATTTGTAGGGTTTTTGTTTGGGCTTTTTACTGTTTTGTTTTGAGGCAGGGTGTCATGTATCTCAGGGTAACCACTTGATTTTTCTGAGTAGCTGAGGATGACCTTCAACTTCTGATCCTTAAGCCTTCCCCCTTCCAACTGCTGGGATTGCAGGTGTGCACCACCCACTTGCCTTGTGGGATTCTGGAAGTCAAACCCACAACTTCATGCATAGTAGGCAAGCACTGCACCAACTAAGTTGAATCCCTAGCCAAACATTTCAATATCTTTAGGAGATAAAATTCATAATGTCTCTTAAAAATAAAATATTTGAACTTAAACTTTTACATACTATTTGTAAGTGCATACATTTTAATATTTACTGAACTTAATTTCTTCCCAGCAAGCATTTTTCCTAGTAACTTGATGTGAGACCTAGCTGTGGACCTCGTTCTTTGACTCTGAGCTATTCGGCATTGGTTCTCTGACAAGTTACTCAGACTTCACGTAAAGGACAGCCTCTAAAAGCTCAAAGTGGACAAGAAATACACAGTACAGCTAGTCCATTGATATTTTAGACGTCTATTTATAGGTAAACAAAATTTAGAGACATTTTATTCATTTTGAATTTTTTGTGAGCCTCCCAAAATGACCTGATTTGTTTTTCTTCTTCTGGTGTGTGTGTGTGCATGTATGTGCATGTGCGTGTGTGTATGTGTGTGCATGTGTGTGGGCATGCATGTATGTGTATGAGTGTGTATGTGTAAGTGTGTGCATGTGTGTGCACGTGTACGTGTGTGTGTGTAGAACCGGCAGTCTTTCCCATGCTAGGCAAGTGTTCTACCACACAGCTATATTCCCAGCCTTGATTCGCTATTCTGACATATTGGTGTTTGTACTGTAGTCATGGCAGGAGGATTCCCAGTCACTTCCCCTTTAATCCATACACCTTTTTTAACCCTCTGTGATCATGTGGGTTTTTAGAGAAAGACAAGGTGGTGCTTTTTGTTAACTTGTAGGAAGTCATTTTTGAAGAAATGCTGCTTGGTCTGAGATTTCAATAGTTCTCTCACTATACTGACTTCAAGGCTGGGTTCTTACCAGAGCTATGCCAGGCGGCATCTAAATCACTCTCTTTTGCCAGGAGATCTGAAAAGCCCTTTTAGTTCTTGGAGTTTGCTCCATGTGTGGCACCCTGTCTTGCCTGCACACAGCAACTGGAGTGATTTTGTGTTGGAACCCTACTGCCATTAACACAGACATGGCCCTTTCACTGACTCTCACCTGTAATTCAACTGCTCTTCAATCATGCCGTGCCCAGGACCTTTGTTCTCAAAGCCTCTTCTTTCTGTAAGCTCTGTTCTGAGGAGCACCAGGATATGTCTTTATGTTTAAAAGTACCCTCCGCAGAGAGGCCATCTGTACCCCATTATTAAAGGAGCCCCTCTCTAGCTCACTCTCTAGCCTATGAGCTTACTGTTTCTGTCCCAAAACTTACCACCATCTCAATGTATTATTTCTGTGATTATTGCCTGTCTCTCCCATTACAATGTGAGCTAGCAAGCTGTGTCATTCCATCAGTAATGACTCTCCTGCACTGAATAGTGTCTGGCTTACAGTGGGGGCTCAGTAACCGATGGTCCTTGGGTGGATGAATGAATCAGTGGAAAAATAAAACTAATGGAAGGATGTAGAATCCAGATAGCTACTGCTCACCTAGGAAACCAGAGGGATGCCTTGTAGTAGCATTTACTGTTTAATAACTCCTACACTATTCTAAAATAATCCTGGGTCTGTGTGCTGTGTGTGCCTAAAGTCCCAGCACACCTAGGCTGATGAGGCAGGTAGAGTACAAGTTGGTAGCTAGCCTGGGCTACACAGCAAGACCGTGTGAAGGATTCTGCTTAGTTCAGTGCCCTGACCACACTGGTGAGTTTCCCTTTAGGTTTGAGACAAAAGTTTAAAAACAATTTCACAACAAGTGAGTAGTACCGACTAGTAGGGGAAAGACTACTGCATATAAACAGTAAACAAAGAGAATAAGCTTCAGGTATAAATAGTTAATTTTCCACTCAAAAGCCAATTTTGCACTAAAAGTTCATTTTTTACAGATTCTGAACTAGGAAATAGAAGTCACCATGCATCTTCTTTTAGATATATATCAAAAAGGCAGAAATGAATTGGCCTTACACACACTAGAAATCAGTCTCAGATATAAATGTGTTTCGGTCAATGCCAAAAAACATATATAAGACTGGGCTGTGTGTGTACTTGATTCTTGATAATTATTTAAATATCAATGTAACACTTTTCTTCTACATACTTTCCCTGTGAACAATCATAACATTCCATGTGACCTAGATAACAGACATCTGTATCAGGGGCTCACTGCTGGGGCATTGAAGCAGAGTTCAATAGCTATAAATGATTTCACTAATAGGAAAGGAAGAACACATGCCTCCCCTCATTAACCCTTGTTTCACACTAAGATGACCGCGGTTTGACACTAACATGACAGCTGGCTCAAACAGCTAGAGATCTCAAATTGCTTGAGTACATATAAATATTATGACTGATCACATAAAGTGTGGGAAGACATTTTAAGAAAGGTCCTTGGTTTAACAGCTTGCTGCATCTTTTTCCCATTTCGGTTGAAAGAAAATACCACATTTTTTTTGTTTTATCTTTTGGGTGTAGAAGAAATAGAAAAACAAAACAAAACAAAACAAAAACATGTGGTTGAACTCAACAGACTAGGATTGCAGGTTAAGGCTGGATAGAAACTGTTATTTTGGGCAACACTTTAGGTTCAGATTCCTAGTGCTTGATGACCAGGCTGATCTGATCCAGATTAACTTCTGTCAATAGCAATAGCATAGAAAATGCATCTCTAAAATTTGACTTTACTTTCTGAGCAGAGATTATAGGGCAAGGTGAGCATTTGGGAGTCAAAGGCATACGGGTCACAGGTCGTTCTTGTACTTGGGACTCATAGTCTCCAAAGCACGCCTGTTTTCAGGCATGAGCTCTTGGAAATGGTCTCATCTTTACTTTTCAAGGTTCATTCAAGGGTCTTCCTTCCTTCCTTCCTCCTTTCTTTCATCATAAACATTGTACACTAATTCTTTAGAGTTTTTGGCACAGTATACTGCGGACAAGAAAAACGTGGGATGACTGAGGAAAAAGATTAAGATACTGGAGTGGTAAACAGAAGTCAGAAAGATATGGTTTGTTATTGGCTGAGATAGAAAGTTTATCATCAGGACAGAGTTCAGACAGAAGCTTTCTCATGAGGCTCTGAACACTTCTAAATTAGGTTCAATTAATGAAGAAGTATCTGAGAGTGCCTGAGGATGTAGCTCATTGGTAGTGTGCTAGCATACATGAGCCCACAGAAGTGATCCTAGCATCATATAAACTGGACACAGTGGCACAAGCCTGTGATCCTAGCACTGGAGAGCTACAGGCAGGAGGAACAGAAATGCAAGGTCATCCTCATGTACACAAAAAATTCAAGAGCAATCCTGAAGCATGGATGGGTTGCATGAGACCCTGTCTGTCTCAAACCAAACCAAACATAAAACAGGACAAGCAGACAAAAAAATAATTGATAAAAGTTGAGGGTGCCTAGGACCATGCAGTCTACAAATGAGTATGAGTTTGAGGGTGGAGAGTATACAGCAGACAGAAAATAGAACCATTTTTGAGCAGGCAGGTAAGCATGGAAAGAGAAGTGTGTATGTATAACAGGAGCTGCATGGGATACATGGTTCTCATTCTGTGCTTCTAACGTTGTAAAACAGTAGCGTATGCCATGGCACAAAGTTCAAACAATACAGCAAAAGATCAAATGAGAATGTAGCAAGCGTCTCATGACAGATCCCAATCTTGTGTCCTGCTCCAGAAGGTAAACACTTTCCTGTACTTGCTTCTAGAGACAACCCACACAGGAACATACCTTTAGATACAGCTCTTCCTTTTCATAGTAAAAGTAGCAGTCATTCAGTGCCCTTATGTGTCACTGAGGGCATGTAAATCCTGCTGTTCTACATCTGCCCTTCTTTCCTAGAGAGATCATAGACTTTGTTGCCTCAGTCTTTTTCCAGACCCATTGTGTATACATATTCCAGGTCTGTCTTGGTGGACAACCAGAAGTGACTGGTAGTAGGATGTGGGGACAGATGTGCTGTCTTTACATTCCCCACAGTGTTTATGGCCTTGTTATGTGGCCCAGGCTGGCCTTGAACTTCAAGAAGCTTTCTGTCTTTGTCTCTTAAATAGTTGGTAGTTCAGTGTGTACACTTGGCTTAATGTGTACACTTTCACTGAACTTGTAGATTATACATACATTTAGTTTACAGTTTTCTTGGGGGGGGGAATCCCTCACACTTAAAGGGTAATTATTTCTCCCTTGTTTCTTTAATAAAATTCTCTGACAAAAACATCCTAAGGGAGAAAAAATTATTTTTACTTACAATTCCAGAAGGATAGAGTCCATCATGGCATTAAAGACTGGGAACAGTTAGAGAAGTTGTGCTGGCACCAGTGGGAAGCTGGTTGGATACGATGTATCCACATACAAGAACAGCAAGAGAACAGCAAGTTGGGTTTACCTGTCTGTAAACCTGAAATCCCACTCCCAGTGACATACTTCCCCCAATGAAGCTCCACTTCCTAAAGGTTCCATAACTTTCTCAAACAGTGCCACCTACTGGGGACTAGGTCATCAAACACATGAGCCTATGGGGGACCTTTCACATTTAAAACCTAACAGAGGTTTAGAATACTGTCCCATGATCCTTTGTTAGGAAGCATTACAGAATGGTTTATATGGTTCTGTCTCTTCAAAACTTCTGTTCTGGTCTCACATTCCAGCTCTGCTGTTGATTCCTTTGCCATGCCATCTCATTCACTTTGTAGTGAGACAATACAAGCACCTTTATTTTCTTCCTGTTTCCAGAAATGCTTACTTATTTCTTTCATGTACTCTTCCTTATCATCAGCAACTTCTACAGAGATAATTCTAGTCTAACTTAGGCTCCCTTATTAGTTGCTTTCATGGAGGATGAATGATATTTATCTGAATTTTGGGTAGTGTCTCCCCCATTACTACTTTTATCAGTCAATAACAATGGAAGAAGCATTTTGTTGAAATTAGAGAGACTTCAGTTCTGATCCACACTGTGGCCTCGCTATACACACAACACATTTAAACACGCTCATGCCACTAGGCTTCTTGTCCCTTCTAGGGACTGCCCTGGGGGCCCTGTGCATCTGTAGGCTAGGCCAGCACTCTACCATTTAGCTACACTAAGCAGACAGAAATAGTTTATTTTTTTCTATTGTATAACTCACGTAAGAGGATTATATTTTAAGAGAAAATTAAGCCTTCCTGATTCCATTTTGGACTCTGAAATGTAACAAAGTTCTCTTCAGAAGAGCATCCCCTAAAAAAAGCACATGCCCCAAAACAACACCCCCCCAAAGAAAATGACTTTTCTGTAATAATAGAAAAGTCTCTGGTGGGTTGTAAAACAGGTGATCCCGAAAATCAGATATAAATGTGTTTGGTCTTTTGAGACAGGGTTTCAAAAATCAAAACAAAACAAAACAACAAAAACAAAACAAAAAGAAAGAAAAAAGAAAAAACCTGGGGTGTTGGTGCACACCTTTAATCCCAGCACTCGGGAGACAGAGGCAGGTATATCTGTTATTTTAAGGGTACTGAATCAAATGAATCTGACTGGATTTAGTAAAGATGATGAAAATTATTTGTCTTCTAAATAAACTCACCTTTATTAGTTATAGTAATAATTTGGCCCAATTCTAAAAGAATTTGTTACTGTTAAATAGTTTCTTTACTTACTGCTGCTTATTAACCAGGGACCTTGAATTTTAAATATGTTTTCTGAAGAGCTAAGAGTGGCCCTATTAAGAAAATTAATTCCTCCCATTAGTTTTGATCATCCTGGAGCTTTATAAGAATTTACCAAACTCTCATAAAAAGGAGATTGTTTGTGTTTCTTTGGCAGTAGTTGGAGTGTATCCAATAGTAGTTCATTAACAGTAAGTCTTTTGTAAACTGACTGTTCCCCAACGACTTCCCCTCTTCCCCTCAGATTCCTGCAGGTTCTAGAAGGAGGGGACAAGATAGCTGTGGTGATCAATGGTCCAGCCTTCTGCTCTGTTTTGTCCATTAGCTCCCCTGAGCTTTAGAGGCAATTTTACTGTGTGTCTTGAATAGTAAGCTTGCCATATCTGAAAGTCACAGGGGCTTACTCATGGTGAATGAGACAGGTGAACTGAGGGTAAAGTCCCCAGGAGATAAGCTACTTTCCTAGCAAGTCACATAGCAGTACTTAGCTAATAAATTTTTGCAGCCACCACTTTACGACAGGGAGACTTTGATTCATCAACACAGATATTTATTTGATGTCACATAAAATTAGAGAAAGCTGGCCACCTCCTCCGGGAATCTTCTTTCATAGTCTGGCTTCACTGAGCAATTCTTTCTGTTCACAGAGAGTGAATAGACTTCTTATAATTTAGTGGAATCTCTAGTCTGTTGAGATGAGATGAGATAAGATATGATCTGTTTGGGTTTCTGGGTTCCAGTATGTACTGGTGTCAGGAGTTCATAGAATCCTCTTTCTTTATAAGGCAGATAAAGGAAGAACAGGTCTCAAAAGTCTTCTGTTTATTCTTTTCTGCTCAAGCTCTGAGCCATGGTTTCCCACTCTCTTTCCAAAATGGCCCTTGACAAGTCTCCTGTGGCCTCCATTGTGCTTAAGGCAGTGGCGTAATACTATCATCCTCTGACCTGGGTCCTGACCATCAGTTGGCGTGTGCAGTCACCTCTCAATTTCTTTAGTTCTCTTCTGTGTGGTGTTTCCCACAGGATGCCTGGTGCTCCTGTACCTCTTTGGAGGCTCTTCCTCTCTCCTCCCGACTTCATTAGAAGTCATCTGCAGACACTGGTCTTGGCCTCTTTTTTTCTAGCTGTACTTACTCCCTTATGACTCCATCTTGTCTTTGATTTTAAATAACACTGACATGCCAAATTCCTTTCTCTAGCTCCTGTGTCTATCTTGGTCCCATACTCACATGACTGCTCTCTACTTCACAAGGTTGTCCGGCAAACATCTCAACCCTGACATGACCCCAGCTGACCTTACCTCTATCCCATTGAACTGACTTCCCCTCTTTTCAGTAGTGACAACTCAGAACTGAAAGCCTTCATGCCGCTCCTAAGCATTCTCTTAGTTTTGTGGCCTATGTGTAGTCCATCTGAGATAGTTGTGCTGCTATATTCAAACTATGGTAAGTCTGGCCATGTTTTGTCAATGTATGATGACTGACCCTTATTGCCAACCTGAGATCTGGAATCCACTAAAAGGCATGCCTCTGGGTAGGTCTGTGAGGGCTTGTCCAGGAAGGATTAAGTAAGGGAGAAGACCCTTTCCTGGGGTGGGGTATATCTTCCAACAACATATAAAATTTAAAGAGGACCCAAGGGAAAGAGAGAGACGCTTGCCTCTGCTGTTTGCTGGTGGCTGTGCCAACATGCAGTTGTGGGTGTTGCATTGCTGTTGTATTCCTCCCTAGCATCAGACTAGTATAGGCTGAAGACCAGCACATCTTTAGTAATCTTCCAGAACTTCAGCACCAGATTGGGACCGCTGAGGCAGTAGCCTTGTGTACTCAACATCTTTGGAGTCCTCAGCCTCTCCCAATACACAGGCCATGGCTGGAATACCCAGACCCCATCAGTCATAAACCATTCCAGTATATACGTATGTGTGTATCTAAGTACATATACGCATGTGCGCGCGCGCGCACACACACACACACACACACACACACACACACACACACACACGAGACTGTCACAAAGCCCTTACCCACACTACCGTTTCTCTCGTTTCAGGTGCCTTCACCTGTGGCTGCAACTGCCACATGGTTTTCTGCCTTTTCTCCATGGTTCAAGCCACACCCCCACCATCTACCCTCAGAAGAGTGACATTTAACCATGTAAGGAGCCAAAGCCATTACCTTCTTCACAACCATCTGCCTACAGCAAAAGCCAAAGTCCTTTCAACAGCCAGGCATGCTCTACCATGTCTGGTTTGCTCACCTGGACTTCTGTAGGCACTCAGCAGGCTTGCTTCCCATATGCTGCTGCCTCAGGGCCTTGCTCTTACTTTTCCTCTGTTGAACTTGGACATGGTGCCCTCACTCACTGCAGCATGTGCCTTAAAGGTCACCAAACCGAAGGCCCTATTTCGTACTGTCTAATGTCTTCCAGTACCTCAGGTCCCCTTTGCAGTCCACCTGACCTACTAGGTGTTGTATTTATGTCCCATCTTATTTAAACATGCTTCCCCCTACATACTCCCACTCACACAAACAGGCCTAAGGACAGAGATCTTCCTTACTGCTTACTGCTGCCCCATTGATAATGAGGGAACTCGGGTTGTGCAATAGACAATTGTGCAATGCACAATATGACCGTGCATTGAATGGATGCACAATTCAAAACTCTGGCATTTCTTGGCACCTGAGGTGGGGTGAATCCATGCTGTATCTGCTGAGCACTAAAACTGTGACATTATAATGTACAGTTCATTATAATGGGCTAGTTAGCAAACACAAACTGAGTGGCTTAGCGCTATAGACAGAGGAAGGAACTAAGTTGCCCCACATTGCCCCTGTGAACACAAGCTCACAAAACTCCTGCTACTTACAATTTTTATTACATTTTATATGTAAAATAGAAATTAAAATAATTTGTATTAACATATGAAGAATAAGTATTTCTCCTCTCCTCTCATTTTCTTTTATCTCCCTACTTCTTTATGTCTTGGATGGCCTGGAATTGGCTATGTTGACCAGGACAGCCTCCAACTCAGTTGTCTGCCTGCCTCTTCCTCCCAAGTACTGAGGTAAATGGTGTGTGCCTCCATGCCAGCCAAGTAAGAGATTCTTCTCTGCTTACCTTAGTGCTGAGAGGAAGAAGCAGAAGAGGAGAGGGCACAGCCCACATGTGCCCAGTTTACTTTCCTCAGTCCCAACCCTTCTTTCACTGCCAGGGGTAATTGCTAACCCAAGTTTTGTGTTTAACCCTTATTACAATGCTTTTTCTACAAATGGATCCCTAAACACAATAGCATTTTAGGTGTTTAAATGGTACCAGAATGAAGATTTTCTTTTTGCTTTTTTCACATATGTTATCTGTGTTTGTGTGTGTGTGACTGTTCCTTTTCATTTCTGTGATAGCATGCCACTCACTTGTTCATTACATTGTTTTTTTTTTTTTTTTAGTGTTCCTTGAATTCTTTTTTTTTAATAATTTATTTTTTATTTCTTCAAGTTACCCCTCAATCACAATCCCCTCCCTACTCCCCCCCTCCAGTCCCACCCTTCCATCCTCCTCCCCCTCAACCCCCCATCCTCTTCCCTTTCTTTTTTTTAGTTTAAGGTATTTCTTTTTCCCCCCAACAGCTCTCCCTTTCAGTCCAACAAATGGTTCTTTCTTTTATAACTAAAATACAATACAAAACAACAGAAGTAAATAGGCCACAATTATGAGAGTTATAATGGCTTAGCATATATTCCCAATGTCCAGTCCATATGTATTTGGCACCTGACTTTAACATTTTATTATCTAACCATCTCCATGAGTTTAAAGTTCTATATCTAACTCAGCTTTCATACTAACTTGCCTCACAATTTTAAAAATATCTTCTTAGATCCAGAACACCCTCTTGATTCCTAAACAACTCAAAATTTAACTATGAGACTCTAGCTTCTATTCTTCAACCACCTCAGAAACCTGAGAGGGATAAATATCTGATTATATAGGAAGTGTAGGGCCTGCAGCTTCCAAAACTAAGAAATGACATACCAGTGGCTGCCTGGACAGTTCCCATTTTCTCTTCATACATTACAGCATCAATCTTCAGCCGTTTGGCCCTGTTTCTCTGACATTACATTGTTAATAGTTTCCAGTTTTCCTTGATTTGACAAGACTGTCCAACAGAACTTTCTGGAATAATGTATATGAAGTATTTGACTCGAAAAGGACCGTATCTACCAGATAGACGTTGTTACTGAGAACTTGAGGTAGACCCAGGAGATTAAAGCCTAGAAAATGTAGTTTATCTACTATTGATTGATATAGTTAATTAACCAATGAATGGAAAAGTACAGCACTGTTTTTGGGAGTGTATGGAATTCATGGTGGGATTACTGTCAGCTGCTATGTTCTTGTGGAAATCTTTCTGGAATAAGTACTCAGATGCCAATGAAAGTTGGAGAGAGGAGATGTGGACCAAGGACAGGACAGCTCCTGACAGCCTTCAATGCTGGGTCCAGTCTGCATTCTCATTTCATACTCTAAAACCACAAGATGGGGCAGACAAGCAGGCAAGGTTTTACAGAAGTGTAAGTGGCAGCCAGCAGGTTGTTAAGGGCAGCAGCCCATTGTTTCAGCTGTGTCTCCAGGTCATTCTGTTCCAGGTAGCAAGGGAAGTCATTCTTGACAGATAGGCAGTACAAATAGTGCTTTAAGTAAATTAGTAAATCATTGTCTGATAATTGGCCCTTTCTGCTTTATTCTATTTCATTCTTATGACAAACATATTGTGTCACATAAATCTTGGATTCACAAATAACTGGTTGTACACACTTAGCACATTACTGTGCTGTACTTACTGTATGTGAGATAGAAGTATAAGAAGCTCATTTTAGTAGGTATTTTATTATGTCAGCGACCACAAATGTGTCACTTAAAGACATAAGGAACTTACTTGTAAGTGCAGGCTGGTAGAAGTATGTGGTAAGTCAGAAACTGCCCGGGCGTGCTGCTGGTGAGGAGGACAACTGGACACTTTCTTATTCATGTATTTGGTGTTTTGCCTCATGTATGTTTATGTACCATGTGTATGCCTGGTGCTTGAGGAGGCCACAAGAGGCTGTAATAACCCTTGGGACTAGAGTGACAGACAGTTGTAAATGTCATGTGGGTGTTAGGAATTGAACTAAGTCCTCTGGAAGAGCAGTCAATACTCTTAACTGCTGAGACATCTCTCTAACCCCAGGGCAAATTCTTAATAAAGTTCCCAGAAAATAAAAAACTAATTTTCTCATTTCTAGTAGCTGAATCTCTGAAAAGTGTAGCATATGAGATAAGGGTATAAAAGTACTTAGTATCTATGTCAAACATGGCTATGTTGTGTTCTTAGGTGACTATAAACAGGACTATCACCTAGTTAACGCTCTGCCAGACCTGTATAAATTGTATTTTACTCATGTGTACGAGTGTTTTGCCTGCTTGTGCAGCATGTGTGTGCTTATTACCTGGAGAGGTCAGAAGAGGGCATCTGATTCCTGGATCTGGAGTCATGGTTGAGTCTGAGCCACCATGTGGGTGCTGGGAACAGAACATGACTTTCTGTAAGAACAGCCAGTGTTCTTAGCCATCTTAGCCACTAAGCCATCAAGCTCTCCAGCCACTCTGTTAGAACTTTTAAGTCAAGGAGGGTACAAAGAAATTCCTTTTTGAAGGAATTCCTGTCCCTCAGTTTCAGGATATATAGTATACCTGGTCTTACTAAAAGCTCCTCTCAGGTGTGGCTCTGGTTCTGGTGAGACCTTCGATATGTGGAACATACCCCGCATCAATGCCACCGGCTCTTCAGATGTGAGCATGTTCACATTACTAAAGGGGCTTTTGCTCTACAAAGTAACCTCCAGTGACTCCTAAGTTTTCCAAGTATTTAAATCAATTTACACCCCCCTACCCCCCGGAATGGGAGATGGACCATATCTCCAGATACATGTATTTTTATAGCTATAGGTCCATTTATTCTAGGTTGAAGCTCTGCTAACCTTGGTTATGGTTTTGTTGATCCCTGCAACTGGCTGTTATATACTTACTTAGGCCCTAAATCTGTATGTCACCACTCTGCAAGGTACAGTGTTCCTAGTTCTCCATGTCAACCCAGGCTAGCATGTCTGCTAGCCCGAACACAAGTGTAACCCTGGTACAGGTGTTTTCCTGCCATGTTCTGAAGGAGTACCTAAATGATTCTAGTTCCTTCCTCCTAACACTGAGGATGCATGTCTTCATTTCCTCTTGGGCCTCCTTCTTAAATCCCCCATATATATCTAAAAAGTGTCACCTGGTTATTCAGAATTGGCAATTGAAAAGTCATGAAATATGGCCTGATGTTCTACAACAAATGCAGAGTCAGGTCAGTGGAGCCAAGTCCATTACTGTTGACAGGGGTTACAAGGGAGCAACTTGCACACTCTGATCATAACTACGAAGTAACTACTGCTGCCACAATGACAGCATTCCCTACAAGTCAGTGGTTCACACTAGCAGGCCTTGTTATCATGGTCCTGGTTGACTAGAGTTGAGTTCCTCTGCTAACAGCTTTGGGCTGGCTGCGCATGCCTCTAGGATTCAGGAGGGCTCAAGATGGCTCCATACCTTTCAATCTAAGATGATGGGGGCAAAAGCTGCTTTTTATTTCCAGGAAGACTTTTTGAGCCACAAGTGCCCAAGCCTTCTCTTCAAGGCATGTTGAAAGCCACTGTGTGGATCACACCTGCTAATTTTCTAGAGGTTGATGTGTGTCAGGCAGCTAAGTCCATAGGCAAGATTACACCTTCCATTTCAAGGGTGCACTTGAGCGAAATGGCAATAGGTCTGCCCAGCCACTGCCAGAACTGGTGCCTAAAAGAACATTTTTTGCTTTTCTACAACCCAAACACAGCACTTGTCTAAAAATATATACCAAGAATTAATGGAATAATTAGGGTGGAAGTCCTTTTGTTTTTGTATACAAGCACGTGATCTTCCTCTTACCCACACCTTAATTCTGCTCACATGGTCCAGGCACTGACAGCATAGAAGTCAGACCAGAGTGGGTTGAAGCAGGGCCTCTGGTGTTTTGCAGTTGCACACAAAGAGAGGGAGGAACACCTTCAGCTGCTTTCACGTCTTTCTAAGGGCATGTGCTCTATGATCTTATTCTAAAACATACCAAATGGAAGAAACTTTATTTATCTCCCTTAAAGGCATCAACCTAATAAATGAAAACAACATTCCATATTCATTAGAATGAGGCTATGTAGCCAAAAAAGAAATATATTTTATGGCTTTTTGAAACCTAAGATTAGGATGAATATATTAGTCATTGCATAATTATTTCAATAGAATAGTATACAGTAATAAAAACTAACAAATTACAGCAAGCTTCACCTAGGAATATGCATGCAACTACAACTGAATGGTTGATTAAAGAAGATTAAAGAAGTCAGGCACAAAAGAACAGGAACTATAATTCCCTTAATGTAAAGTTCCAAAAGCAGACAGAGATAAGTTAGTGTGTGCCAAAACAATCTATACAATGTAAAAGTGAGGACATTTGGTGGCTCTTTGGAAAAGGTGAGGTGGATTATTCTTAGGGCCAGGCATCAGTCTTTTTCTCAAAGTTGTGGCGGGTTCGTAGATGGTGTTTCCTGCTAAGTCATTAGGCTGCACATGTCTCTATCTTACTCCAAAAGGTCTGAAGAAGTATAAGGATCCCAAGATACTGGGTCTCATAAACCTATATCTAAGTTGAACTCTTGGTTAACTTTCTCAACACGCTCACAAGAGCACACACACACACACACACACACACACACACACACACACACACACACACACATCATTTAAAAAATGAAAGAAGCCAGAAAACCCAGCACTAGGGGAGTTGAGGCAAGATTATTGTCACAGATATGGTATTTTATATATGTATATGTATGTATATATACATATATATTCGATTTTGGATGCACTCTCAATTTTTATAGGATTTTTGTTAGTAAAATGCTTGTGAACATGGTTGCCATCAACATTCTTGTACACCTGCTCTTCATATACCAACGTTTATCTAGGCTTATTGGCATAGAAATAGAATTGGTGAATTATTGGATATGTACATCTTTTTTACATTAATTGAGCCAACTATTTACTAGAGTTCTAATTTATGCTCATACTTGCAACCATTGAGTAATTGAGACTCTTACATGTTATGGTATGAACTTTTTTTTGGGGGGGGGGAGTATAACCTTATCATTCCATTGCCACTTGAGAGCCATGGCAACTAATTGAATAAACCACAGAGGTAGCCACTTCTTTGTAAAAGGAGGTGAAGAAATGTCATGGGACCCTCACCTGGGATTCCATCCATCACTTTCTTCTACCCTTGGAGATGCTAGAGCAAAGAAGATGACAGTTAACTGAAAGTGAGACTCCATGATGCATCTTCCAAGAAGCCGCCATCCATGACGGGGTGAGACAATACAGTGATGTAAATGTTCTGGGTCACCCATGCTCCAATAAGTACCTTTGACCCACACTCTGTAAGCCCAGTACCTCACTGGTCTGCCAAGCTGGTTTCATTGGAATTGCTCCTTTGGTCTCTGTTTGTGCCCCATCTGAAGTGGAGAGACATTTGTTTACAACTCCCTAAGTTAACATACCACTAGAGAGTGCATTCAACTCTGCAGCATTTTCATTGCCACCGTATTAGTATGATGAGGTCTAATATTTTATTCTCTTGTTTGTTGTCCTCCCGCTGACTGGGAAATTCGTACTTTGTTGGAACACTGCCTTTCTCTTAGTGCTCTCCAGTACTTGAAGTTCTCTTTGAATTCTGGGTGTTTAGAACAGCAACCCTTTACTAAGTATGTGTGTTACAAATCAGTCCCTCTACATTTATGGTTTTGTTGGGTTTACTGGTAATCAGGTTTGTTCAGTGTGTCAGACTTTTCCCATGATCTACTTCAGATGTCTTATGACACAAATCTTTACCTATTTGTCCACCATTTATTATCTTTTACTTTCTTCTGAAAGTTTTACCTCCTATATTTAAGCTCTTAGTGCAACCTGAAGCTCCAAATTGTGTTTCCCATAATTGCTTACATAGTGAAGTAGTTGTGTTTTCTTCATTATTTGGCAATATAATAAATATTAGAATAAAAGTTTGGAGAACATTCAATCAACTTGCATTCTTTTTTCATTTTTACATTCACTTATTTATGTTGTGTGTGTGTGGATGTGTGTGTGGCATGTGTGTGTATGGTGTGTGTGTATGCAATGGAACACGTGGAATTGTCAAGGACAACTTGTGGGAGTTGGTTCTCTTCTCTCCTTCTACCACCAAAGTTCTGGAGAGCAAACTGAGAGCAAACATCAGGTTTAGTGGCATGTGCTTTTACCTGCTGAGTCTTCTCACCAGCCCAACTGCATTCTTAGTGTAAATTCAAGTTGAGCACTAGGCACACTGGAAGATTTAATTTGAGACTTTAAAGCCTATACTCATAAGGTAAGAGTGACCTATGACTTCCCTTGATTTAGGTCTCAAGGTTACTTCAACCCAGCAAAATCTGTTAATGTTTTATCTTTAAGTACATTTTACTTAATATATTAATATTTCTGTGCTAAAATATTTGTAGTATCAAGTTTAATGTGTATTTATGTAGCTATTAAACTATACATTGGGAGTGTGGATTTTACTATATGTAAACATATACTTCCATAAATTACTGTGTATTTTATTTTAAAGAGCTTAATGAGCAGCCAACAATACCTACTCCTGCAGCTCCCATCCCCAGTTTCAGTAAGGGAGTTAGATCGGCAAGATGACCAGGAAGCAGAAATGAAGAAAAAAATCCTGCCATTTTAGAAAACGAATAAAGCTTTCATTAGTGAATTCTTTGTAGGTCTGTGTTGGTGACCTGAATTTTATCTTTTAAAAAGTGTCCTTATAAGAAACTGGAGAGTTCTCCTGCTGAGGTCAGGAACAAGGCAAGGAGGCCACCTTATCACCATTCATTCTCTATATCACACTGAAAGTTCTAGATAATAACATGACAAAAAAGGAAAGTGAAATATAAATTTTTTTCCAAAATATATAGATAAGTAAGACTGTGGCAGATGAGTAAAACAAGCGACATAATTGTCCATGTGAAAAATCTAATGAGTCAACAAACAACAAGTATTTCTCTAACCTAATAAAAGATGCAAGCAAAGCCTCAATGTAGAAGGTTAACACACACACACACACACACACACACACACACACACACACACACACGTATATAGTGGGGAAGGAGGAAGGAAAGTACAGAGAGAAAGGAACATAAGGAGGGTAAAGTAACAGTAAAGATGTCTAAAACAACCCATAGGGAATCATATTATTATTTATTTGCTTGACATTACACAGAACACACCACACACACACAGTTTAAATGAAGTTAGGCTATCTGAGCTGACAATGCTCCCCACAAGAGCCATTAGACTATCTAACACAACCTCTAGTACTAAGCATAACAAACACCTTTCTCAGTTGTTGGTTAAGGGAGTCCAAAGAGCACACAAGCAATATAGGCTATTGTTGGTGCCATTGATTGCTTCTCAGAGGTTGAAAGCAAGTCCCTATTGCTTTGAGAAGACACCATGTACTTTGCATACAAAGTCCAGAGGACCTGAGCTGCATCTGACATGAAAGCCTCCAACTTTAGCACTAGCTTTTGTAGTACCCAAATGTGTTATGCAAGCTTCCAAGGGAGGGAAGCAACCAACCGTCCTACCCAGATGTGATGCCTATGAAGCACAGGGTGGAGAGCCTGAAATGATAACCCTAAGGATGCAGTAGTGGCACTTATATCAACAGTCTCTAATTGGACTTAAGGTCTGCTCAACAAGATGGAAATCATTCCTGACATTGTAAACTCAGCCAACTACGTTTGGCTTGTGAGATCACAGATCTTAGAGAAGAACCTACTACTGCTACTCTACTAAATCAGCAAAATTCCTAACTGCATCCTAAATATTTATCTTTATGCCTATAGAGAATTGTGTCTTTCACCTCCCGTCCTAGAAATTTATTTTTGCAACAGATAGAGAGCATTATAGAAAATCACAACTGTTCAAAAATGCACTGAACAGCTGATCATAAGGTGCCCAGTCCCAATTGGTACATCTATACAATACAACCTCTGTACTTCACGCTCAGGGAACATAACAGATGAGGGGGCAGAAAGATTTTAAGAGTCAGAGGATGAGGAAAACTTCTGTGAGAATGTGTCCCCTAGAAATGACAGATGATATCTCAACAATATGGGTGCCTAAACAACACTTGAAGAACTATAAAATCGAAAGACATGCTAACACGGAAGGGAGAAATCTCTTGGGGCCCCACACATAGATTAAAAAAAAAAAAAAAACTATAGTACAAAGCAGTACCGATAGAGAGGGAAATAGCTTTCCCTGGGGAAGAACAGCTTAGTTGACTAGACTATCCAATAACAAGTATCAGCCATGAAATCATATACATACAAGTACCACTGAACAGAAAGAGCAGGTTGAATTTACATATTGAGGGGCACATAAATATGTGCGTGGGTGCGAGCACACAGGGTCTTTTTTAGAGGGACCATGTTTTTTTTTTTTTTTTTAGGTTTTTTGAGACAGGGTTTCTCTGTGTATCTCTGGCTGTCCTGGACTAGCTTTGTAGACCAGGTTGGCTTCGAACTAAGAGATCCGCCTGCCTCTGTTTCCCAAATGCTGGGATTAAAAGAATTTGCCACCACTGCCCGGCCCATGATTTTGAGAAGGACTAAGGTGGGGTATATGGGAGGGATTTCTGGAAGGAAAGGGAAGGGAGAAAATGATATAATTATATGTTATTTAAAAAACTTTAAATTATCAAATAAACAAAAGGAAAATGTACTGAAATCAAATATTTAGATTTGATCTAAACCTAGAGGGCTTAAAAGTATTTCACAATGTAAATAGCTATTATATATTTAATCTTCTTATAATAACAAAAAACCTATTAAGTCCCAATAAAAGAAACTATAAGATCTTGAAATGGTCCAATTTGTGCTGCTCAGGTAGTCATAGGTATGGGGCCATCAACCAGGGGTGGGCAACCTATCAGGGAGGTCACACCCTTAAAGAAAACGGACTCGTCCTCTACCAGAAGCCAAGAATTGTCAGTAGTTTAAAAGGCTTCTCTCACATATTAATATGAAGAACTATGAATGTGTTTCTCATTGGGTACACTGAAGCCACAAACAAGGAAGTGAATAAGCTTCTTTGTAGGTGCTGTATGTCTGTATCTGGATAGTTTTGAGAGACAGTCTCTTACCAAATATGCAAAGGCCCGTGCTTCCCTGTGTTTTTTAACATTTAGAAAGCACAATCCCTAAGCAACACCTCGTGACTGAGTGCCTGCCTCCAACATCTATGATAGGAAGAAGCCCAGATAACATGGAAGCCCATGTTCAGGGCTGGAGAGGCTCAGCGTAGAGTGCCTGCTTAGCATGGGTGGGGCCCTAGGTCCTACTGTGAAGCACTGTGAAAAAGAAGAGAACACTATGAGCACAGCCTAAACCGGTACTTTTGTCTTCATATTGATAAGAAAAGGCCATAGTTTTGAGCAGGTTAGAAAGAATGGAAAAAACATGAGGACACCATTTATAGAGATGGCTCAGCTTAAAGATAAAAGTAGTCATAACAACACTGTCACTCTGCCAGGATCTATGGCCTATCCACTATGCATGTTCTTCTTTTCACAGCATTTGAATTAGGCATAAATCAGATCAGAAATTAACTTCAAGGGTCATTTTAATCTGCTCATTTGCTGAGAGGGTAAATGCTTCAGGCACTGATCATAGTAGATTTTATAACACACAGAAGGAAAAGGGTCACAGAAAACAATTGCAGTCATACAAATCACCTTAAAAGGCATGCCATTGCAGGTTGCCTGCTACTGGGTGATTTGTCTGTATTTTGGTGTATGAGCCAGATTTACCACACCCTGATAAAAAAGACAGAGCTGACAATGCTCATTGCACACACAGCTCCATTGTGTGGACCTAGCCTTTGGGAATTGATGTTCCTCAGACCTGACTGAATTCTCAGAGGACTGAGAGAGCAAGCTGGAAATGTTTTTTTTAGGGAGATGACTGATGAAGCAGTCATTTGTCATCAATTCTCAAGACACAAAGAGCCTTTGATATATATATATATATATACATATTTGTTAGTTCTTCCACTCTGCTTGCCTCTGACTACCAGGTAGAGTTCACTTGCTTGTGACTGTCAGATACCCGACTACTACTCTACCAGCAGCAAGCAGAGACAGGGCCTTCTGAGAGGGCTTGCCCAGAAGTGGTACAGAAGTGAGAACAGATTGGCTGTTCCACACTAAGTGTGTTGACAAGGCAGTCACCCTCCCCCATTGCTGTGTGTCTGTCTATGAGTGCACATGCATGGTGCATATGTGTGCTTGGGTGTAGACTTATGGAGTCCAGAAGTCATTCTCAGGTGCCCTTCCTCAGACACCATGCATGCTGAGTATTTCAAGACAGGGTTTCTCACTAGCTAGGAGCTCACTGAATAGGCTAGGCTGGCTGGCTAGCTGGCCCAGAAATCTACCTGTCCCCACATCCCCAGAGCTGTTATTACACACATACCATTAAGTCCAGCTTTTCATTTTAATGTTGGTCCTGAGGATAGAACTCAGGTTCTCAGTGCTTGTAAGGCAAGTGCTTTACACTACAACACACAGAGCAGTATTCATGAACCTCAGAAAGCATCAAAGACAGAGCTACTAAGTCGGTTATTCAGAACTCATCAGCCAGTGTTGGAATGACAAATTCAGACTTCCTTTAGGAACATTTTGTTTCTTTTTTATTATAATGTTTATTAATTACTTCAAGTCCCATCTCCATCACAGGCCCCTCCCTCCACTCCTCTTGGTCCCTCCCTCCTACCCTCTACCCCCTCTCCCACCTATCCTACTCCTCTGTTGTGTGGGGGCCTCCACATATCAGCACCGTCAGTTCAGCAGTCATGTGAGGGCTAAGAGCTTCCTCTTGCACTGGAGGCCTACATGGTAGCTCCACTAGGGTAAAATGTCCCACTAACAGGTATCAAAGTCCATGTTCCTGTTCCTTTTCTTTCTGTTGGCTCTAGTATAGATATCCTGTACTATAAGGTTAAAATCCGACTGTAAGTGAATAGATGCCATGTGCATCTTTCTGAGTCTGGGTTAGCTCACTCAGGATGAGCTTTTCTTGTTACATTCATTTGGCTGCAAATTACATGATTTCTATTTCCCAGATTAAAACAAAACAAAACAAAGACATTTCTTTGGCTGACATCCTCATAATAGAGAACAGATTGAATCTTTTTTTAAAATGGATGTATTTATTTTTATGTTATATGCATAAGTGTTTTGCCTACATGTACACAGGACACTGCATGTGTTGCTGGTGGCTACAGAGGCCAGAGGAGAGCACTAGATCCTGGGAACTGAAGACATACATGATCATATGGTGCCCTGTAAGTGCTGGGAGCCTAACCCAAGTCCAATGCTAAAGCAGAAAGTGCTTTTCACCACTAAGCTATCTCTCCAGCCTCTGAATCTTAAATAAACAAACAAATAAAAAAACAAAGTTGCCACATTTATACTGGTGACATTGGACTTTCCAAGTTTACTAGGATTAATGACTTGTATGATATGTTCACTTTGATGGCTTGGTGCTTTCTATAAAAGCATTTACTTATTCTTCCTTTAAGGTATAGAAATGTGCACACTCCTTTGGCAGGAAGAACTGATGTGGACACTGGGCATGCTAAAGCCTGGGTGTGGCATGCATGAGTGAGCTGTGGTTAAGTATAGTATTCAATGACTGAACTGATATTCATGAAGAAAACTGATGAGCCTTGTGATCTGCTTGGCCAAGGCAAATGAAAAGGTTATTATTGTACAAATCAAGGATAACCTTAGCATAATGGAATTCTAAGGTTTTAGCATGAATTAAATGTGTGTGTGACCTTATCCAAGCTGGGAGACCTAACCCTTAGGTGAAGAACAGAAGGCCACAGAAAAGTAAACCATTATGGAAAAACAGTCACACATGGGATATTTTCATTAGAAAGAAGGAAGAGCTTTGGAAATCTGTCAGCTTTCCATAGACAGCTTTAGGAAACTAAAACAAACAGGCAATTCTACTCTGATTTTTCATGGTCTTCTGTGATCAGATCTGCTTCTGGCATTCTCTCTTTTCTAATTTCTATGTTGTGAATGTTGCTGAGAATTCCTTTACTATAATGATTGTCAGTTGTTATTACTTGGGGTGAAGGAGACATCATTTCCTGTGGAATTTTCATCTTATTGATTACAATCGCTTTCCTCCATGTGAAGAAGATGGTCTTTGGTATGAGAGCTTAAAACATCCAAAGTGCCAGTGTTCCCAATGTTTTCCCTTCTTTAGCTTCACTTGTGACTTCCAGTGTTACCACTTATTGTCCATTTGCTGCAGGCTCCTCTTTATTGCATAGTTGTGTCTGTCAATGACAACTGATATTAATAAAATATCATGTGAGTTTATCATTAGGAGTTGGGTAGACTCTCTCTCTCTGTGTGTGTGTGTGTGAGTGTGTGTGTGAAGTGTTTATTAATTATGTATTTGCACTCAGTTAATATGTCATGGTTAACTAGAATTGGAATTCTGGGCCTGGAAGACTGGTGTTGTTCCAATGATTGTAGTAACTGAAAGTCATGCTCTTTTGACCTGTGCAAAGGGAAGACTGTCTGTGCATGCAAGACACAGGAACTTGAAGCAGTTGGTCACACTGCATATAAACATGTGAGTTCTATATGTAGATTTCAAGTCATGTTTGGGGACAAGTACCCATGTGTTTTGGTCTAGTTTTAGTTTGCATATGCTTATGATATTTACTCCAAGGTTGTTCTATAATTTAAGGTTGACTGATTTTCTGTTACTTGAAGGATAAAAGACTTGCTTTGGCTCTAGTACCAGGGGTTTCAGCCCATGGTTGCTTAGCTGCATTGCTTTTGACCCATGGCAAGGCAGCACACTATGGTGGAAAAGAGTGTGTTAAGACAATAAACAGAGAGGGGTATAAAGGAGACATGGACTCCAAATGGATTTTTATAGCATGTAACTTCCTTCCTATTGCCACCAAATATTTGCAACAAAGCCTTTAATTGTGGACCTTTGGGTGTGTGTGTGTGTGTGTGTGTGTCCAAATCCTGCCAAATTCATATGCTGTAATACGAACTCTTTGGGGGACAAAAGCCAGAATTCTAAACATCATTGTGTTAGAAAGTCCATTCATAGCTCATAGGATTAATATTCACTTACTCTATACACTGGACCTTTGCCAATCTTATCTTCTGATTCTTTTTCTTGGTGTTTGTGGCATGGTACAGGCTCTCTTTGTTATTGCCATACTTTTGTTTCTTTTTTTTTTTTTTTTTTTTTTGGTTTTTCGAGACAGGGTTTCTCTGTGTATCCTTGGCTGTCCTGGACTCACTTTGTAGACCAGGCTGGCCTCGAACTCACAAAGATCTGCCTGCCTCTGCCTCCCAAGTGCTGGGATTAAAGGCGTGCGCCACCACCGCCCGGCTGTTTCTTTTTTTTTAAACATTTATTTATTTATTCAAGTTACATCTTGGTCACAGTCCTCTCCTTCCACCTTCCACCCCTCCTGATCTCAGCCTCCTACCCTATCCTCCTCTCCCTCCTCTCCTTCTCCCTGAGTGAGGGGGTCCCACCCCTATAAAGCCCCTTCAGTTCATCAGTCACATGATGGCTAAGAGCTTCCTTTTGTACTGGTGCCCAACATGGCAGCCCAGTGTTCTACTTACAGCCACCATAGGCCATGACAGATACTGCCCCTCCCACCACTTGCTACTTCTTTTGTTTCTTATTCATATGTATGCATTTCATTTATACAAGAGGAAAACCTCTTTAGTTTTGAAAATTCTCTCTCTCCTTTTTCTCAACAGATTTTTTTTTTGCCTTTCCTCTTAGGGTAATCTCTCTGGCACTTCCTAATTTCTAACTTTGCACAATGTTATTCACTAGCTCTTCACCAGAATCTCAAGAGTAAACAGGCTCTCTTTCTGTCAGTGCTGTTAAGTAGACCACTGTGTTCTAGTAGTAAAGATGAGAGCAGTCATGGTGCCAATGTCTACTGAATCTATAGACTGAATTGAAGCAAAGTGCCAGGATCTGAGTTTTCATAAACAATGTCTCCATTTCATCTCTTCCTGGCAAGCCCTTGAATTATGGCTGCAGGCAGTTCGCGTACTTCTGTTTTACTAGTAGCTGCTGCCAGATTATGTTAGCTGAGTTCAACTGGTAAGTCAGTCCTTCATTACTGATGATAAAAGAGAAGGGTTTACATTCTGGAAAAAAAAAACTAATGTACTTCAGTGTGTTTTCATGGTTTGCTTTTCAAGACACTGGTAATGGAACAAGAGTTCTCCCTTAGGATAAACAAATATTCTATCACTGAGCTATACACCCTTTTTAATATTCAACACATGATGTTGTTTACTGAAAACAAAACAAAACCTAAAAGTACACTCTAGCCTCCACTACTTCTGGAACACCAGTTTGCATTGGCATTTTACCAATGATCCTTTTATTCTTATTTTCCTTGGTGTTTGATGCATTGTGTCAACTTTGACTTCATGAAAGCCAAAATTCTTAGAAGCTAATGTCTTACAAGCTATCCTTTAATTTTCTGTTAGTCTGCATCTTGTAGTTGCAGGTGACAGCTACATGGGTTGTGGGGTATTCACCAAAGAAGACTTCGTGGACATGGGTGAAAGTCAATAGCTGCTGGCGACTGTACTAGGTATTCAGATCTCAGCATAGTTGTGAGCCTTTCTCATGGTGAGCTTTTAAGCATAAAAACCATGTCATGGATTGATATACTCCAGTGAGCAAGAACAGTTAGCCAGAAGCAGAACTATAAAGCCCCAAAAGCAAGGTTAACATTTAGAGACTTTCCCAGAACTATGGACTTTGATGGATTAGGTCTTTGTTTTAGTTTTGACAAATGGTGCTGCCTGCATGCTGAGTTTCCCAGTCTGAATGGTACTTACATCATGGAGTCAGTTGTGCTAAGGTCTCCGGGCCTACTAAGATCTGGGACCCTGTTACAATGGTATATGTTCAGTTTCAAAAATTAAAGGAATGAGGACTGAGTCATCAGGTAAAGGCACATGTCTCAAATCTAGTGACTAGAACTCACAGGGACTATATATGTAATGTGACCAACTGCTTCCAACTTCTGCCACTGTGACATCCCTGCCATGACTGACTGCACCCTGCAACTGTGAGCCAAACAACCCTTCCTTAGGTTGTTCTCTAAAGGTATTTTATCACAACAACAGGAAGAGTGACTACTGAGGAGGTTAGTTATTATTCAGATTCTAGGGCTTCTTCCTCTTGTCTACATCCTGGAACACACACACAAAAGCAGAAAGACACTGCCACTGTCCTCCAGAATGAGCTGGTCCCGCCAACCAGACACTCTGTGTACTTGTTACATGTATAACATTTGGGGCATCTAGAAGTTAATATGTGACTTTTAAAATATGCTAAATTGGATGGTTCAAAACTTAGCTGGAGTGTGGAAGAACTGTGTGACATGGGCTACAGAGATTCTTGATTAAAAAAAAAAAGTACAGGCAGCAATACACCTTCCCATGGCATTAAAATAGAAACCTCATTATAGTTCAACAATGCAGGCAGAGGAAAATAAAGGTGCTCAGACTTAGTGAACAGATGCTGTATATAAATGCTTATTGCCTCTGTGTCGAAAATCTTGATATAAATGTTTCATGTGGCAGAGAAATTCTATGAGAGACTTAGAAACCTCTCTCGGTTGCTTAAAAAGTGATGTACAGATAGAAAATTATATAATTTTTCTAAAAATTAAAGTTTTTAAAGATGATAAAACATTTAAAATATAGGATATTGTATGCATATTAAAAGTCTGCATTATATTTATGTTAACTGACATGACTACATTGTTTTCTCTAAAACAGTTGTTTTCTACTGGAAATTACCCAGTTTTACTTTTCTTTCATTATTTCATCATTATTCAACCTCATTTTCTGATAGCTGACTTACATAACTCATATATCTTACTGGAGCTGAGGCGTGCTAAAGCTTTTTGATGAACACGAGATAGAGAAAGACACTATGTTTAGAAGCTTTATGCAAGACTTTGAGGAAAGCAAGCAGGTAGCCAAACCAGAATGATGACCACCTGTATTTTAAGTGGGAAGAATGTCTGAGATAGGCTGTGGTTGCACAACTGAAGATTAATTGACAAAGCTTAATTCAAGGCTATGATGTGATACATTGGGGTAAAAAGGTCAAAGTTACTGGCAGGTTGAAGTCCATTGGCCTTGTCAGCAAGGCTGAGCCCAGGAAGGCAAGGGAATTATCAAGTGATCTGGTCAGCAAGAGGTTATTTCGATAAGAGGCTGTGCTTATTTTCTCTGTATGTGGCAGTTTTAAGTATTCCATGTTCTTCAACAGTGATGTTCCTACATCAGCATTTCCAGAGCTGTGTCTGTGGATACAGTCAGCAGGAGTAGGTTCAAACTCCCAGTCCTCATTTCTCTTTTTGTTTGTTGGAGGTAGCCTTCTTAAAGACCTCAATAAGAACTCGCCAAGAGTCTAAGAACTACTTTTTGCTTATTATTTGGCATGTAACATCTAGTATAGTGATTTAAAGGTGTTTACAAGAGGTTGATTTGGGTTGTAACTTAGTGGCAGAACTCCTGCTTTGCACATGGAAGACTCTGTCTTCAGTCTCTAGCACTGGAAAAGATAGCTACACAATCGACAAGTGTGAGTGACCTGAAAGTTCTTTGTGAATACATGGTATATTCTAGACCAGCAGTTTTCAACCTTTGAGTTATGGACCCCTTTGGGGATCACATATAATATAGCCGGCATATCAAATATTTACATTACAATTAATAATAGCAGCAAAATTACAGTAATGAAGCAACAATGAAATACTTTTACAGTTGGGGGTTACCACACATGAGGAGCTGTACTAAAGAGTTGCAGTATTAGGAAGGTTGAGAACCACTATTCTTGACAGAGCTTAGCACAGCTATAGATACTAAACAAGCTACTTTGATTTTTTTTTTTGGAATGGGGTCTTACTTTGCAGTTGAGGCTGGCCTTGAACTCTCAGCTATTCTATTCCAGTCTCTTGAGTGCTAGAATTGCAGGCATATGCCATCATGCCTAGCTTTAAACAAGTGGTTTTTCCCTCTTTTTTTTTTAATAACTTTTTCTAAAGCTACCATCTTTTCAGTCTTTTCTTTTAATGTTCAACACAACTCTCCTGTATCCCAAGTTGCAAAACTCCGTCTTTCTGATCCTGTCCTGAGCACAAAATCTGATTCACCTAGTCTGGAAAGTCTACCTCAGAGATTTAGATTTAAAGTATTTCCTTTAATTAATCTCAACTCTTGCCATACTAATAGATGCTTCCATTTAGAACAATATTTCCAAGTCAGCCTTTCTGTAGCCCACCACAGTCTAATAAACGATATTCGGATGGGAGACAGAAACAACTAAAAGACTTTGCACACTTTCTTTGCCCAAGTCTTTCCTGGATGAGTCAGTCAAGTTAGCTGCTTTAGCAGAGCTCACAGATCTCAACAGATAAAGCCAGAGCTCCTGACTGCTGTTCATACTGTATGCCCATCACATGTGAGCAACAAGACTGCTCTTGTTTAGGGTCTCAGTGGCTCAGGCTGAGGCAGTCGTAACAGATGAAGGGGAAGGTTTTAGAGTACTTTCCATGGCCAGGAAGTAACACATTTGCTGGGTTTGTCTAAGTGTCCCTCAAAGGACCCTGTGCTAAAAGGCTTGGTCCTTGACACATTATGCTACTAAGAGAAGGCAGAGCCTTAGGCAGGTGGAGCATAGTAGAGGAGGTTAGGTCATCAAGGTGTGTCCATTGTGAAGACCTTGACACTTCTTCATCTTCTTCTTCCTCTCTTCATTCATAGCATCTTAAGTGACCAGCTCCCTCTGGTATGCCCTCCTATGGCGATATGCTGGAAAGCCACAGGCCTAAAACGACAATGAGCCAAAATAATTTTTCTTCCTTTTAAGCTGATTATCTCAGGCATTTTGTCACAGTGGTAGGAAACTACCATGTCACATGTCACTTCTGCTTCCTACATAGTAGTTACAATATCATATGACGCCACTCCATCGCAGGAAATGCAAAGGATCACATAGTTGGCAATGTTGACCCAACAACACCAATAACTGCCAATATAGCATCCATTTCCTTTATGGTCTTCATTGGCTCAGTTTTTAGTTAAGCTCCCTGTGTGATGGTTAATATTGTCAACTTGTCAGTATCTAGAGTCATTCAGAACACAAACCTCGGGCATTTCTGTGAGAAATGTTCTTGATTAGATCATCTGAGGTGGGAACATCAGCCCTGAACGTGAGCATCACTGTTCCATGTTAGGTCGCAAAGCAACCTGTGACCCTGCTTAGCGTGAGCTACACCCAGATTCTTCCTAGCATCAGGGACCTCCACCTGTACTGTGCTGCATGAAAACTTCTTCTTAAGCAAAACAACTGGTCACTCTGCCCTAATATGTAGAATCCCTAGTGACTCCCTTTTGATCAAACATATCCTGGAATGTATCTGTGGACAGTGGGCCAGTTCAGTTTAGACTAGTTTTGGGTACATTAGTGTAGTGTGGAAAACTGTGTCTTGTAAGTGAACTTTTATTTAAAAAAATCCTATTTACCACCTCATATATAGCATGAATAGGAGGTATTAATGATTAAAATCAGGTCCATCATGGAAAGTGAACAATGGCCCAAGCCTATCAAGCAAAAAAGCAAGCAAGCAAACAAACAAAAAACAATCACCCACACTCCACCCTTGAAGCCAACTAACTCATCCTCTTGGACCCACAGTAACCAAGGGCTCTTAAGCAAGACTCACTTAGCCCACAGTTCTTTCAGGGAATCCACTCTGTACTTTCTCTTTGCTTCTGAATATATCCTTTTTAAAAACAAGATGCCAAGAATCTGGAAATAGAGACCATGGAGTTCCAGAATGAATGAAAAGAAGAAAATAGTACCTACATTATTCTTCCTGACAGGATACAATGTGAATGAATGTCTCATGTTCCTGTTTACACTCCTTACTGCCAAGGTGAACTGCATCCTCCAACAGTGAATCACAACAAACCTTCTTTAAGTCACTCTGGTTACATATTTTGTCACATCAATGAGAAAAGAACAGTTCAGTCAACTTTGTCCATTCTAGCATTCATTCAAGGATCAGTGAACACTGCTTACTGATTCTGTTAGATACTGTGATACAGTTGGGGAAGCAGCTGTGAGCAAGCTCCATGGAGGGAGAAAGATGTTGAGCAGAGAAGTTCATTGCAGGCACAGGATGACAGAGGGCAAGCACTGATCTTCCCCACCCCCAGGCAAGTCTGGTGTGTGTGTGCCTGCTAGCAAGGAGGGGGTGAAGGAGGGAAAAGGAAGTGGAGGGGGAGGAAGAAGGCAGAGAAGAGAAAGACTGGGAGAGGGAAGGAAGGAGGAAGGGAGGGGAAAGGTGGAGTGGGGGGGGGGGAGAGAGGTGTGGGAGAGCCCACACAAGAGCACACTAGAGCTAATGTTCTGAGAAACAAGTGAAGGGTATTAATTTGCAGAGATGCAGTGGGCAGGTTCCCAGGGAGAAGAAGGGAACAGAGCATGACATTCTGAGCTCTGGAGACAGAGCAAGCATTCCAGTGAGGCTAAAGCAACAGGGAGCCACTGACAGAACATGCAGGACTTTACCTTTAAAGAGCTTCAACTTTGCTAGCACCAAAACATAATCAAATACATATCTCTGAGCTCACTTGTTCTTTCAAGAGTTTTCCCTTATTCCTATCTGCCTTTACAGTGAAATTGTCATACTTATCCTACACTTTCAGGTCAAATAAATGTTTCTATATGTAAGTGTCCTAATTTCTAACTCCCAGAAAAAACAGTTTATGCACTTTCCTGTTTAGTAGTATCTTTCTTGCTTTTTGTTTGTTTTTTTTTTATGTTTATTTACTACTTCATGTTACATTTCCATCACAGTACCCTCCTTCCACCCCTCCCAGTCCCACCCTCCCACCCTCTACCCCCCTATCCCTTCCATCCCACTCCTCTGGAGTGGAGTGTCCCTACATATCAGTCCCCTGCCCCAGTTCAGCAGCTATATGAGGGCCAAGAGCCTCCTCATACATTGGGGACCTACAAGGCAGCACCACTAGGGCAAAGTGTCTTATGGACAGATAAAAAAGTCTATGTTCCTGTTCCCTTTGGTGCATTGGTTGTAGCATAGCTATCCTGTACTGTATGGCTAAAATCTGATTATAAGTGAATAGATGCCATGTGCATTCTTCTGAGCCTGGGTTGGCTCACTCAGGATGAGCTTCTCTAGTTCCATTCATTTGACTGCAAATTGCATGATTTCGTTGTCTTTGATGGCTGAATAGTATTCCATTGTGTATATGTACCACAGTTTTTTTTTTCTTTTTTTTAATCCATTCCTTGGTTGAGGGACTTCTCGGTTGTTTCCAGTTTCTGGCTATTACAAATAAGGCTGCTAGGAACGTAGATGAGGAAACGTCCTTGTGGTTTGTTGGGGAATCATTTGGATATATACCC
Organism: Lophiomys imhausi; assembly: GCA_907164525.1. Lineage (NCBI taxonomy): Eukaryota > Metazoa > Chordata > Mammalia > Rodentia > Muridae > Lophiomys > Lophiomys imhausi. The sequence goes on from CAJQZJ010032773.1 coordinate 7,419,521, forward strand.
AGAAGTGGTAAGTGTCTCCTGGTCTCATATTAAAGTTTTATCTGCCTCTTGACAGCTTGAGCTCCTTGAAGGATACAGAGTCCTTACTATTCTTCCTCTAGCTGTCTTTTCTGCTTTCTTGCTGGGCATAGTCAGGCCCATGGATCACTTCTCCATAGAGCTTTAGTGAACATTTGAAGTTAGTATGCAGTAGTGAAGATAATACTTTCATTTTTTTCCAATAAGAAAACATCTTTAGTCAGTGAGATTATTAAATGTACCTACTTACTTGGGGAGGTAATTTTTGTTTGCGGCATTTAAAAATATGCTGAATAATTAAGTTCAGTAATTTGAGGTTCATTTACCTTGCATTTAATTCATAGTGTTCTCTTGGTATATTAATGAAAAATAAAGTTACTAGGGCCAGTCAGTGCCGTGGTTTGAATAATAAAATGTCCTTTATAACCTTGGGACTTTTCAATATGTGGTCCCCAGTTGGTGGTACTATCTGGGTAGGATTAGGAGGTGTGACCCTGCTAGAGAAAATATATCACTGAGGTAAGCTTTGATATTTTAAACAAATGTTTTTATAAATAAATAAGTGAATAAGTAAATAAATATAACATTCCATCAATGGAAAGTTAGGACTTTTTACTTAATTTTGTGGGCACTCTAGGTGCTATAGTAAAATGTTTTCCCCTATATATTTACTTGCTAATTATATTTTTATGTAGATAAAGATACAGTTAGGTGTTTTGTTCATGCACATGGATACCCCTTATGAGTAGTTATGTTATTAACTAAATATATTTTAGGAAAATTATTTTCCATGTAGTATTCTGTTAAAAAGTTCAAAAAACAAAAAATGAAATATCAAAATTCTCTTCTGAAGTAAATTATCATCATAAGGAAGTATTTTTTGAGGAGAAAGTGATGGAAATCTGGATAAGCTGTCCAAAAAGTGAGACTGAAGAAGTCTAGAGTATGTCCAACCAAAATATATTAAGGGGATATTATTATTAGTTCTGAGAAGCTGAGGACACAGCATAACTGTGACGAGCTACCCATCAGAGCTGGGGTGTAGCTCAGAAGTAGAGTGCTTGCCTGGCATGTCAGGGCCTTGGTTTGATTCCCAGAAAAGGGCGGGTGGGAATTTGCACATACCAAAGAATCTATATTAGCAAAAGTATCTATGAGTCACACAACCTTTCTTCTCTAATGTAACCTATCTTTAGCGCCTTCGAGGGTCCCATGTCTTTCCATTACATCTCAGGATATTGCGTCAGTTCTTATCTCCTGGTGCAGGTATGGATTTCCTATCACTATACATGATTGATTGTTTCAACTTTGGCTCAGCAAAGAGCCCTGGAATGAAGGAGGGTGGACAATTTTCTCTCCTCAACCAAAGCAACTTTATTTTATCCAGCTGCTATTCTATCTTTATTTTGGTGATATTCAATATTTTAATAAAGTTCATTTCCCCTAAGATTTCCATCACCCCTTAAAATTCATTCAGAGATATTCAGCCTCAAAAGAAGTCTGATCCTGCACTAGTAGTACTCAAATACAGGTGGTCTCCAAAGATGATTGCATAGCATGAAGCCTCTTCACTCAGACTCAGGCACTTCTTATCTTAATTATTTAAAGCAATAAATTATGTTATCTCCAGGGAGGGAAACAACTTTCCACCAGTTCCTTCTTCATCCTGACTCTGCCTACTTGTTACTTAGTATCCAATTGTAGGATGCTGTGGGTTGGAGCTGTTCCTATTGTCTGCTACCAGAGTAATCTCCTATTGTTGTAGCTTGGTGTTTATAACCAGTCTGATTGAATCAACAGAGGCAACCAGCACTAGTGGTGTGAGGTGCTGAATTTAAGTATTACTTCAGAACATAATCATTTTAAATAGGATGGCCACCGATGGCATTTGTATAATCTTGGAATCTGTAACAGAACATTTAGACTTTAAGAAGTATGTTGATCTAAAATGATAATTTCTGGTTTTTTGAAGTGAAGAAGCTGTGGCCACTTTGTCTTCTCTATGGTCAACAATGTCCTCACCATCCACTCTCCACTATAATATCCCCCCTCACCATGCTCAAAGTTTCCTGAGGACAAAGGGCATGATTTGTACTTCCTCCTAATAACCTCGCCACAGGGTGATGAATCTGGTCTTGACGTTTCACCTAAGTACCAAGGAACAACACTTAGGCCCACATCTGAATATCTTCTTGCTTAATATCTTGAGTTGCTTAAATGCTTACTTAGACTGATTGCCAAAGCTGAACTCCATTACGTTCTGGACATATTGATCTGAAGAGAGACCAAATCCTTCCCTTATAGCATCTGGTGACTTCACAAACAAGGAAGCAGTAAATATGGTTCTAATTGTTTTGAGCAAATCTATATGGTGTCTATCATCACCAAGCACAGATCTGACTTTCACTATAATGATGTGAAATTTAGCATCATTGGCTTGTTCCTTCTGCTAGATTCTATGGTTAATCCACATTCTCTTTTCCATTTAATATCTCCAAGAGTGTCTAATGTATATGATATATTTTGCTTATTCTCTTAGAAGTTTGGTATCTATTGAATGCTGATGCCACATTTAGAACATTAAAGGAAGTAATTAAGAAGGCAAGCATTGTGCAAAGATGTACTAAGTCAGCCCATTTTCCCATGTCTATGAGCTTTTGTTAACATTAAGACATGTCTATATTTTGTAGTAAAATTTTTAAAGAGAGATCTTTCCATTTTCTCATGTCCTCTTCGATTTCTTTCTTCAAGGACTTGGAAGTTCTTGTCATACAGGTCTTTCACTTGCTTGGTTAGAGTTACCCCCAGGTATTTTATATTGTTTGTGGCTATTGTGAAGGGTGTTGTTTTCCTAATTTCTTTCTCAGTCCATTTATATTTTGTATAAAGAAGGGTTTCTGATTTTTTTGAATTAATTTTGTATCCAGCCACCTTCCTAAAGGTGTTTATCAGCTGTAAGAATTCTCTGGTGGAACTTTTGGAGTCACTTATGTATACTATCATATTATCTGCAAATAGGGATACTTTTACTTTTTCCTTTCCAATGTGTATCCCCTTGATCTCCTTTAACTGTCTTATTGCTCTAGCAAGAACTTCAAGTACTATGTTGAAGAGATATGGTGAAAGTGGACATCCTTGTCTTGTCCCTGAGTTTAGAGGAGATGCTTCAAGTTTCTCTCCATTTAATTTTATATTGGCTACAGGCTTGCTGTATATCTCCTTTATTATTTCTAGGTATGGTCCTTGTATGCCCGTTCTCTCCAGAACTTTTAGCATGAAGGGGTGTTGGATTTTTGTTAAATGCTTTTTAAGCATCTATCAAGAGGATCATGTGGCTTTTTTCTTTCAGCTTGTTTATGCGGCAAATTATGTAGAATCGTCATTTTCATATGTTGAACCATCCCTGCATTCCAAATGCAATTCCTATCAAAATACCACCACAATTCTTTATAGACCTTGAAAAAGTAATTCTCAACTTCATATGGAATAACAAAAAACCCAGAATAGTTAAATCAATCCTGTACAATAAAAAAACATCCATCCCAGATTTCAAGCTGTAGTACAGAGCAATAGTAATAAAAACAGCATAGTACTGGTATAGAAACAGACCAGTGGATCAATGAAATCGAATTGAAGACTCAGAAATGAACCCACACACCTGTGGTCACTTAATTTTTGACAAAGAAGCCAAAACCATACAATGGAACAAGGACAGCATCTTCAAAAAATGGTGCTGGTCCAACTGGATGCCCACATGTAAGAGAATGAAATTAGACCCATACTTATCACCTTACACAGATACCTAGACACCTGAGAATTTTGTAGAATAACAGCCAGGACAATATGTCTCAACTACAGCAAAACAATTTTACCACAGTAGACACTGAGAAATGCAATAGAGCTGCAGACGGGGACTTCAAAAGAGCTACTATGAATATAGTAGAAGTCATTAAATATGATATGAATAAATCAATTGATGAAATCTATGAAAACAGTATGATAAATGAAAAAAGTTCAAGACATGAAAGTGGAAACAGAGTCAATGAAAAAACCCAAACTGATGGAAAACTGGAAATGAAATTTTAGGAACTCAATCAGGATCATCACCAACAGGATCATCACCAACAGTCACACTACAACAACAAAACCTCAGAATCAGTCAACACTACTCACTCTCAATGCTCATTTACAATGATCTCAATTTCCCAATAGGAAACACAGACTAACAGAATGGATTTGAAAACAGGGTCCATCTTTCTACTGCATCCAAGAAACACACCTGAACATTAAAGACAGACATCACCTGAGGATAAAAACAATGGAAAAACATATTCCAAGCAAATGGACTCAAGAATCAAGCCAGTGTAGTCATTTAAATATCTGACAAAATAGATTTCAAACCAAAATTAACCAGGAGACAGGGAAGAAAACTACTCACCAAAAAGAAAAATCTGGCAAGAAGACTTTGCAATTCTTAACATCTGTGCACCAAATACAAGGTTACTCAAATTCATAAAAGAAACACCATTGTAGCTTAAATCACATATTAACTCTCACATACTGATAGAGGGTGATTTCATTACCGATTCTCACCAATGGACAGGTCATTCAGACAAAAACTAAACAGAGAAATGATGGAGCTAACTGACATCATAAGCTAAATTCACCTAAAAGATAGTTACAGTACATTTTACCCAAAGACAAAAGAATATATTTTATTTTCAGCATCTCGTGGAATTTTCTCAGAATTAATCACATAATTAGACAAAGGTCTCTACAGTTACAAGATAATTGAAATAACACCCTACATCTTGACCACAGGGGATTAAGGCTAGAATCATCAACAACAACAGAAACAACAAACTCATGGAAACTGAACAACTCCCATGTGAATGAAAAATGGATCAAGGAATAAATTTAATTTTTTTTTAGAATTTAATTAAGATGAAAGTACAACATATCCAAACTTATGGGCCACAATGAAAGTGGTTCTAAGAGGCAAGTTCATAGCATTAAGTATTTACATTTTTAAAAAGGTTGAAAAGATCTCATATTATTAACAATAGAACTGGGAGCTCTAAAATAAAAAAGAAGAAATAACACCCAAAAGAAGATGACAATAAATAAACTCAGGGTTGAAATCAATGAAATAGAAACAAATAGAAAAAACTACAAAGAATCAATAGCACAAAGAATTGGTTCTTATATAAAATCAGTAAGATTGACAAACCCTTAGCCAATTAACTAAAAGGCAGTGAAAGATCTAAATTACAATGCCCCATACCCAATGGTAGATGGTCAACACAAAATCAACTCAATGGCATTTTTGGAGGTACTTTTGTCTCATATTTTGTGAGGGCATTTTTTTTAACTTTACAGGTGTTTTGAGTAAATATGTGTTTTATGTTTTTATGAGACTCGTGTGTGATCCTGCATTTCTCTA